>CM032474.1:24198661-24251161 GCA_019059595.1 Marasmia exigua
ATGGGATGATGCATTCAGATCGCTATCAGCGTTGCCGCGGGGCAGCTCGTCAGGAACGAACCGACGATGCCAATAAACATTTGGTGGCGGCCGTAGATAACTGAGAACGAGACCAACGAGTCAGTCGGCCGGCGACCGCGGCGCGAGGCTGCGCACACGCACGCTCACTCGCGCACAAAGTTCTTTGTTTACAAGCGACACGCTCATTCATTGACAACACAAAAATGTGTGCCTATTTATAATACGGGTATTTTGGGGACACCAGATGTTTATTTCGATTACTAGGGGATTAGTGGGTTAGTTTGGCAGTTCGGTGTATGGAGTGGCGAAGACAGTCGTGGAAAGGATGGATGCGGAGTCCCCGCTGGAGACGGCGCAGGAGCGCCGGGAGCGCTGGCGCAGCATCTACGTCATCTACTTCACCATGTTCCAGATGTCGCTGGGGTTCAGCATCGTGCTGACGGGCGTGTGGCCTTACCTCGACAAGGTAACGGCAACCAATTATCAAACATGCTACAGTCATGCCTATTTCCTGTCTATGCTTCTTGATCTACCTGACTGTTAATACTGATCTAGTCTTTGAGGTAATTAGCTAGAGGTACTTGCCTATACCCTGACATGCGAGGTGGGGTCGCCGTTTGACATGAAATATTACATAAATACTTAATAGCCCGGGTTAAAAAATATGGGACATGTACCCTGGGGGGAGAAATGCTAGATGCTTGTACCTAGTAGAAGATTTCCGCAGCCGCAATCATCCCATTGATGACTATATTGACTTGCCAACTGGGACATCAGTCGAATAGGCATCTGTAGGTACTACCTACGTGACCCTGTGGAGAACATTGTTGTGACATTGACCCCTATATTATATGCAATAATAATCTGTGGTGTTTCCGAACAGATACGACCTGGTGACCTTCAATAAAAGGATTTATTCCTTTCTTAAGAGCCGGCAACGCATATGTGGTACCTCAGGTGTTGCTGACATCCATGGGCGGCGGTGATCACTTTCCATCAGGTGTGCCGTCTGCTCGTTTGTTCGCTATAATGTAAAAAAAAAATAAGATCAACAGTATGCAGTTAATTTCGAGCGATCGTGCATACTTTTGTTAAGTACCTAAGTTACAGTAACTTTAAGTCAAATACCTGGGCAGACTACATTACGTTTATGTCTGCTAACTCTAAATGTAGCTGTAGGTACAACGAGTACCTACCTGCTATTAGAGATGGAATTGCACTCAAATGTTCCAAACTATCAACAAATGTTTACCTAACCACAGTCGCTGTTAACCTTTGTTCCTAGGTTTTTGCTGGACGTGTAAAACTGCAAAGTAATACGTTATGTAGATAAAACCAAACACAATACAAGAAAGAACTTTTCATTATCTATTTTAAAAGGTCTGAATAGAGATAAGTTCTCATATGCTTAGAAGCGTCAATCGGACTTCGCTGTTGCTATGAAATAGTTTATAGCTCTGAGCCATTATAATATCTGTGTCTGAGCTGTAGGAACTTGCCCGGATATATTTCAAATACTATAAACTGATTTATCTAAATTGGCTCAAATTGAAAGACGTAAGTCCAGGTTACCTACCCATAGTTATGTACTTTTATAGTGAAGACGTCTTGTGCAGTTACAATGTTGACTCTACATATTTATCTGATATCGTAAACATGCCCGGTCTTATGAATATATGCTATTTCTAAACGCACAAAGCTTTATTTCATTTCTAGAACAAGAAGTTAAAAAATTTAAGGATGTTTCTAAAAAGTTTCCTACAGGACTAAAATAGAATGTGCAGATACTGTGTATACATCAATGATTAATTGCAAAACGAATAATGTTGGTTTGGATGTCACATTTAGGTACATACTTCCACTGTTCTGTCTGTGCGCTTATCACTTGCTTTCTATCATCGAGAGAGTTTGAAACCTTGTAATTAATATTCGGTATTCCTCTCAGTTGTGTTGTCTAGTCAAGTCATGGACGGTCACTCACCGCCAGCGACACAGATCCTTATGGCTTTTGTTTTAGTTGTTCCCCGCGTGATATTCTTATCACAGATTAGTTCGTTACGCTTGTCATACTGCAAGCATTTTTAGTCCTTAGGTATTATTTATGAGATGTCTTATGAACTTCGCTCACGAAAAAATTCAGAGATTTTTGGAATGTTAATCTGTAAAGAATCCCACTTTAAGTAGGTAAAGTAGCTACCTAATGACTGGTGCTTTTAAACATTTTTTATTTAGTATTTGTAATACGTATAAAAATTAATTTGGGTCCTGATTTTAACACGAATTATCTCTTAATTTACTATAGGGATCAAAGAAACTGGAGAGTGGGTTAAGTACAATCTCTACATTTTCAAGAGTTACCGCAACGCAACATTCTTGTTTGTTTACATATTAAATAGTTAATTCAAGTGAAACGAAAGTGAGTCGTGCGGTGAGCCCCGGTCCAGCTGAGCCGAGTACCTGAGTGCGCAAGGGCCGCGACCTCGATGCGCGCGCGCAGGCTCAGAGGCGACCGGTCCGCGGTTAACGCACCCTGCTTTGTTTGTGATTCCCCACGAATATCATAAAAATAAACAAACTAGGACCGTTAACGTGACAGTGTTGTTAAGAGATGTTCCTGTAGGTAGTAAAAATATTTCTGGTCTTGATGATTTAATTGAAGAGAAGTTTGATGGGATTATTAATTTTGCCCCAGGACTGATTAGCTGATGATCTGACGCAGATTTTTTTATGAACTGTAAGATTTAATGTCGTAGATAAATACTGTCAATAGTCACTGTTTTGTTCGCTTGTGATAAATGTATCTAACATCGTATAATTAGTAAGTAGGTAGGTACATACGAGTATTGTTATTAGCGGAGTGACCACATTGACCGCAGGCTTCTAGTGTCCACTTCCTCCCTCCCTCACGTGTAACACGCTTCCGATGAGTTCCTCAAACTCACTGGAAATAGCTCGTGACGTATTTATAACATTCGTACAATATTATTGTTGAGATAATGTTTCAACTCTACATTCTCTTCTACATCTTAGCGTGTAATTCCCGGTTGTGTAAAAAGCTGTCGGTACGATTAGGCCATGATTTAGGATTTGAGGAGTCTGGAAATTTCTATGAAGTGACTGCCGTCTGACTTTCGCAACCCTTTACTAAAGGAACTAGACCAACTGAATCACGGTTACATGTTTTTGAAACTCCCCGAAACGTCAAGGTTTTCTCACGATATTTACCTTTCCTGCGAGTTAGTGGTAGAAATACGCAAAAATCTAGAGGTGCATGCTCGGTTTCGAACCACGACGTTTACCAACATCATACAATAAATAAGATATCAGCGGATACAACTTTACCAAAGTTGGTAACAAAGATATTCTTCATTCTAGCAAACTGTGCATACAAGTTGATTCAATAAAAATTGGGCGTAGCAATAAATAATTTCGGTTTTAACAAAAGAGTGCCCCTCTCATATTGTCACGTAATTGTCGAATCGGTGAATTAAGCGAAAGCGTTTGACCTTGTCGCCTCTGCGCGGCGAGCGCTGCTGGTTATCGCGATCAAATCGAAAACAAATTAAATCAACCAGCTGCCGATAAATACTTTACCTACGCCACTTGACACATCAAATGCTTCTTTATTACCACATTACGTTATTAGTAGATCATTTGATACAATTTGTTTGATAAGATGTAGGTATTACATCGTAGAGTTATCTTTTGTGTAGGTACCTACTGTTGTTGTTGACTGAATAAACAAACCTACTTGCTGCCGCACTCAGAGACGTCAAATGAGCTAAACATTCATTAACTTAAAGTATTAGTCTATAAACTGCAGGGAAAAGGCCTCCATCATAGAAATCAAGTTATCGCTACTATGATGGGATTAGGCTTAATCACCACGCTTGCCAAATACGGATTGGTGATCACAAGCCCGAGCTATGTCCGAAACATTAGAAATATACTTTTCGCTCGACCTGGGAATCGAACCCAGGACCCTGAGATCACGGCCCAGTACTTAAACCACTAGACCAACAGGGCGTCAAATAATCATTAATTGAGTAATTTATTTTTTAAAATCCACAGCTCTCACAGATCATAATGGAAAGTCTTTATGCGTATTGAAATAGGTTTCATTATTTTTTCTTACCATTAAAGTTAATTTGACGTATCCGAGGTACTTAAGTGCCATCTTCTTGTAGTACTTATTATAGAGATACCAATTCAAATGACAAAATAGTCATGAATCCTGCCATTGCAGTATTCCATAACTCGTTTTCAACAGCATTTAAGTTTTGACGTCAAATGTAATCTCGACCTATTAATTAAAATAACGATTATTGGCTTACAATTTCCTTTGATGATGACGTTATACTAGACAAGTTGTTAATAAACTTGACACAGAAATTCTGGTTTTGGCACATTAATAAACGTTATACAACAGTAATTAATAACTCTCCCAACCAAATGATTTGGTTTTATTCATAGTAATTTTTACTTCAATGTTAATTAAATAAAAGTTGCAAGTAAACAAAAAAAATAGTTACCTACATTGGGTCACTAAACAAAACACACTAGGGTTAGTACGAATTTCTTTGTAGTACATAAAGTAACGTTTCAGCCTATAAACTGAACCACTGCAGGGCAAAGGCCTCCATCATAAAAATCAAGTTACCTCTACCATGATGGGATTAGGCTTAATCACCACGCTTGCCTAATGCGGATTTGATAAAAAACCGAGCTATATTTGTAGTAATTATTCTAATTAATCTATAAATAAATAAACACAAAAATAAAAATAATTTTTAAAAACTAAAACCCGACTACCAAAAAACGCTCTAAAGCACAGACAATTTGCTTGTTTCATACTTTTTAGAGACTCATGTCTGTTTTGTTACAGTAGGAGCTTTTTTTAGTCACATTAAAATATGTAATTTTATTTACATAACTAAAGATATGTTCAATAAAAATAAAGTTTAAAACCTGACTACCAAAAAACACGCTCTAAAAAGTACGAAACAAGAAAATTGTCTCTGCTGACATTATTATGCCGTATCGCCGTGGTCGTATGTCATACAAAAAACACATATCATACAAAAAAATATAATAACAAAAAAATTCGGTTTAAAAAATTGGTTTCCCGGGTGTTCATAATAAATAAATAAAAATAATAAATAAATATTTATTGCAAATAACTTAAATCTATTACAAACTTATGGTCATAATCTTACATATTAGTATTTATATTTGACATTTTGCCTGAACTAGGGCATGGCGGCGGGCATCCATGGGCGGCGGCAATCGCTTACCGTCAGGTGATCCGTCTGTTCGTCTGCCACCTATAACATAAAAAAATGTCACTAAAAAGAGTTAAATTTACAAGATCAATAATTTGTTTATGGTAAACATGCCTAAGTAACAACCTAGGCAGCGCTATCTTATCTCGGCCGAGACTCGACAGTAGCCCCATTGTGATGGCGGCTCCCGACCCACAAACAACAAAGACTCTATCTACTATATCGTTGCCTTGCGCCAGGAGTGCCGCTTCAACGTAATATACGCACAATGCACTCAAATTTGCATGATCGGCTCCTACATATTCGGGTCAATTTCTATGAATTGAAATAGCGCGACTTCTTCGGCAGCTGGTCGTGAATCTTAGTTGCCAATGTGGCTGGAGGGGATCTTTCAGTCCTGTGACTCCATCAATCTCGATAAAGGTAATGCGGGTTCGATTCCCCTATAGGTAGAATCTGCGTCCAAAGAAGTCATCTGAAAAGCTCGTTTGAGTCGCCATCAACATCCAAATTGTAGCTTTATGCTCTCGAGGACATCTTAGGAATCTCGTTTCCCGAGGACCTCTTTCGTGGCGCGAACTCTACATAATACCAATAAGTAAGTGTCAGCCTATACATATACAGTCCCACTGCATGGCAAAGGCCCCTATCATAGAAATCAAGTAATCGCTACTATGATGGGGTTAGGCTTTATCACCAGCGCTTGCCGAATACTTATTGGTGATCACAAACCCGAGCTATGTTCGAATAATTTGAAACATACTTTTTCTCGACCTGGGAATCGACCCAGGACCGCTAGATCACGGCCCGGTACTTAAACCAATAGTAGACCAACAGTTAGAATTATACATCTTTTTACCGTACTTATCTACGATAGCTATACCGTCTATTTCGTAACACAAGCGTGAACTCCTTACGAACGTTGAATGTGAAAATGTTTTGAAACCTCGCGAGTATGTAGATTGTATGGTACGTGAGAAGTTTCCGGGTTCGTATCAATTTGGTTACTAGCAACAATAAAGTCGAGTAGGACATCGAGGTTATTACTGATTGCATTGTCATTGCCTTATCATTCGTTGTTCCACGATTGCTTATCAATTGAAGTAACAAGTTGTTTTGCCGCTCATCGGTCCGAGTAATCGCGAGAGAAAATGCTCACGGCCCGCAAAATTATTCGTCAGCGATGGACGCAAATAAATAAATAAATTCATACAACATCTCAAACATGGACCTGATCCTATACTAAGTAACGTACGCACTTGTATAACGGATATCAGAATCTAATATTTTGTGATCAGAACTATTGTGTAAAAACCAAAACACAGAATAATTATAATGAAAAGTAAATACATTGTGCACCTGGGGTGGTAGTGAAACATCAAATCAAACCACACATTTGGAGTAGGGAATGCTAGAGTGTGTAAAGTTAATTAGAAGCGTTTGAACTTAGACTTTCATTAGACATCCAACATACTGAAATGTAAATGAAAAGCTCTTATGAATTTCTACATGTGTATGTACGTACATAAGTGATCTGCCCTATGTACGTATACTATTCAGCTTTCAAAAAACCATTTGACTTTTCAGGTTCTAGGTAGGTACTCTAGATTCCTACTACGTGTAATTTGATTTTGTGATGTCGATAGGTAAAGTAGAATCAGCCCAGCACGAATAGATACGACGTACTTACGTGTTGCCCGAGAAGTGGTCAAAATCATCACACCATCTCCTTTTGGGCCTGCCTCTCAATCGACGTCCTGCTGGCTGCCAATGTGTGATAAGTCTGGTCCACCTCTCCGGGTGCATCCTACGAACGTGGCCGGGCTAGTCCGATTTTAGCCTTGCGGATCTAGTTTTATATCGTGTAAAATATAATTTGACCAAATTAGTGCTGTAATAAGGGAAGATAAATAATAAGGTAAGTTTTAATGGGCCCGACGGAAGTTGTAAGAATAATAATGTCTTGTCTAACTACTCCGAATAGATGTGATGTATGTGTATCTCCCTTCCATGGCTATGGCCAAACACCACTACTAGATTCTAGTGGTAGAGCCTACATCGATTGATACAGAATTTAGGCTCTACGTAGGTGGTCCAATATTATCATGGATATTTTCTGGCAACTTTTGTTTAGATCGTCTCACATTATTCACGGATGGGTACTTATTTAAATTATACCACAGGTGCTATTGGATAGTAAGTAGATCAAGTGTATTCGTAGAAACCAAGTATTGTAGGCAGTGTTTCGACAGCGGAACTGCTCGGGCCCCGACGGGTCACGCGCAGGTCACAGTTTAGCAGTCGCTACCGGCAGTTAGCGAAGCGGCTCATTGTTTCACACATTGGAATTTGTATCTTCCAAAATAAATAACTATGTAAGTCTTGCATGGCAAAACAGAATAAGTACCCCTTTTTTTTGTCGCTGGGGAATGCCGCCGGTCCGGAGTACAATGGGTCAACGTCGCCGCCTTATGCATTGCTTCTTGCTGAGCTGAGGAGCCCATTGACATGTCGGGCTCTCTTCCGGGCTTCTCCTAAAAAGGAGCCGGCCAGAGGCATAGCAACTGAATCCGAGCGGTTTTTCCTCATCGCCCTGCGGACCTGTAAAGACTTAAAGGGATTGCTATTTATTTATTTAAAAGGTGAGTTTTGACTCGGACTTTGAAAATGGTTAATGATGAAGACTGTCTTATTGATAGTGGTAGGGAGATAGACGGATGGACTGGACAGTGAACGACTGGGTATAGAAATGAGAAGGAGTGGGAGGAAGTCTTAAGGCGGAGATGTTTGGAAGAACGTATATATATAACGTATAACATATACGTATAACTCTAGGCCTGGCAGGCTATGTTTCAAAGGTTGTCCGTTTTCCTGCTACACTTATTCAATCTACAATACAATCTATATTCGTTCATACGACAAATAAAAATAATGCAGTTGGTATGTAGCACGTAGGTAATGAATGCACTTTATCACATGTGCCTCCCAGGCTTGAACAAACACTTATAAAACTCTCAGGTACAAATACGCATGACTATTATACAATTAATATGCTTCCATAAACAGCATTCTAACAAACGTGTTAAACCTGTAATGAAGAGCTAACATTGTTTTTAAATACAATAACATATTGTTAGAGCTGAGACTCTTGTAAATAACGTTTGTCGCTTATTTTATTACTTCTGATAAACTGATAGATAAAATGGCATTAATAGTTGCCTATGCACATTGTTCTAAATAACTGATTTCTTCTTACATCACTCGACATTCTCGTCGCTACTATTGGCAGAGAAATCGATCTTTGCAATAATAATGCAGTTTCGCTTTTGTTGGTGAGACACACACACACATCCATAAGCGTAGACATTGATGCTTGTATTCTTTAGTGATGACATTAACACGAAAGATGAGAGAAAACCGAATGTGGCTAGTTAATTATAGTGGATTTTTAAGACAAACGTTTACACCGATTTATGTTGTACAATAATAAAGTTAATAAGTACATTAGCAATAACAGATAAGAGTAGATATTTCTATAATTGAGCTTGTTTTTAACCTGATTGTCAGTGTAAACGTTGGGATTGCGCACAATTGAATTAGATTGTTATCGGGCGTTGGATACGACAAGGAGCGAAACATTTGCTCTAGTTGACTTGTCGCGACTCGCGATATATCTTTGTTTAGGGAATTTATCATCGTCATTAATTTCGTGTGGTGTTTCATCATGATAACGCTAGACCTCACACATCTATAGCCACCCAGCAAAAATTAAGAGAGTTTGGCTGGGAGGTGTTAATGCATCCGCCCTATAGTCCTGACCTTGCACCTTCAGATTTCCACCTGTTTCGGTCTCTTCAGAATTCTTTAGACAGTGTTAGGTTAACATCACGAGAGGTTGGCAGTCCTCTCGTGATGTTCATGATCCGCTTGTCGCGGTATTTTGATGAAAGGTCCCAAAATGTTTATAGCAATGGTACATACATAAGTACTTTAGTTAAATGTAAATAAATTACAGACTATTTTCGTATTACAGAAGAGAGCCATCCGCGCCATTTATGGCCTTAGATCGCGCGACTCCCTTAGAGATTTGTTTAAAGAAATCGACATACTTACCGTGGCTTCTCAATACATCCTTGATTGCCTTATGTACGTACATAAGAATCTCCATCTGTTCTCGAAGAAGTCCGACTGTCACAGCCTTAACACCAGAAATAAGCACAGACTGGCCGTTCCAAATATCAGGCTCCATAAGGTTGGCAGTTCATTTATAGGATTGAGCATAAAAATGTTTAATAAGTTACCTCAGATTATTATTGACTTGCCCACACATAAGTTTAAATTGTATATAAAAAAACTGTTTAATGAAGAAAGACTATTATAAAATAGACGATTTTTTGAATGACAATAATTTAGGGACATATTAGTAACACACAAATTGTACTATATTTTTGAGTTAATGGTGACATTTTGTAAAACATTTTTTTAAAAGAGTAACTGCTGAGTTTCTTGCTGGTGTCTTCTTGGCAGAAAACTACATTCCGAACCAGTGGTAAACATGTTGACATTCATAAGTGTTCTGTATGGACCTAAATTGAATAAACAATTTTCATTTCATTTCATTATATTAAAAAATGGTTTGAATTTTCTTAAAAAATCCGAAGAAACTTTTTCCCCATATATTGAGAAAATATTCATTGCTAAGATGATTCGATGACGAATGACAGGGACGTATAGAAAAGGAAGAAATACTGTGCCGACCCCAGATATCCTGGAAACTCGATGTCAAAACGAGAAAAGATCCGTAAACAAATAAGTACAATGTATTTTTGAATAATATGCTTTGCCTTAGTTTCTTTCGTCAAAGAGATACAAAGTTGAGTCTCGTGCTTTCAGTTTACGTGGCGCTTGCCCTTGGAGCAGACCGGTGAGCCATTCGCATGATGCGTCACGTCGGTAAAGTAATGGCGTCAGTAGACGGTAACTAGGGACAGTCATGTCTTGTTTGTTTGTGCAAAACAAATGCCATTCTCCAGAGGTTATACTATTGTGAATGTTGTGCCATCTGGTGGCAACATTGAAAATTGAAATAATTTGTTGCTTTTGATATTATTTGCACGTCTGGTAGCAGGCTAAATACAACTACTGGGATACTCTTAATTTAGGACATTTATGTATCAAATGTATTTATGCAAATAAAATTATTGTTTGTTTTTCATTTATTTATTTAGAATCGGTAAGCCAAGAATTACATTTCTTACGTATGTTTACATCAGTATAGTTACAGAGAAATCACGTATATTCTCATGAATGTACTTATGTTTTCATAAATCCTTCATGAATCCATGAATGGTGCCTTTGATAACCCAATGAGTAGGTAGGTAAGTAGGTTAATAAAAAGATGAGATGGAAGAGATCGCTATTAGCAACAAGATTACCGCAAGATCGCTACTTCTTTGATTTGAGCTGTGTAGAACAAATTGATTAGTGCCGTTTCAGTATTCAGGCAAAGCCTTGGGTTATGCAAACGCATGTTTCCATGTTTGTTTTTTGCTGCAGTCATTCACTAAAGGCTCTAGATTGACGACGCTTGGTTCAAAAACATCAGCTTTGTCTTTATCATAGCAAGACAAACAAATTATACGTTTTGTTTTCCCCTCTTAATGTATACTGGTACTATTCGTAACAATAACTTTTTAATTTTTGTGTTGTTGTCTTATTTAGTAAAAAAAAATATGAAAATACCAAAAGCGTAGGTATGTAATAATATAAATATTTTTGTGGCGTCGTTTAAGACAGTTAATTATTTAGAAATTATGATAATCTTAAAAAATATGTGGCGTCAAATTTTAGTACCTAGGTAGGTACCTAAGTACTGAAATTTGACCAGTAGGTAGGTACCTACTCGTACTAGTAATTATTTTAAGTAAATATTCAAAGAAGAAATGAAATTCTTACAAAAAGGTTTTTTCTTTTCAGTTAGAACCCGGCTCCAAGAAGGAGATCCTGGGCCTGGCCGTGGGAGCGAACCCGCTAGGCCAACTGCTGTTCTCACCGCTCCTAGGGCTGTGGGCCAACCGCGCAGCCTCTGCGCGCGCGCCGCTATTGGCCACGCTGGCGCTGTTCGTGCTGGCCTCCGTGCTCTACGCGCACCTGCATCTCACGCGCCCCTTCGCCAAGTACTGGATGGTGCTGGCGCGGTTCCTGGTTGGAGTTAGCTCCGGTGAGTTCAATATTTAAATATTATATTTCATAGCATCGCATACATTGATTTGACTCCGCGATAGGTAGCTCAAACACCTATATTACGGATATCAGAATTTAGGAGAACGCGATGTTTCAAAAGTCCAAATAAGTACTCGTGTAAAATTGACACGGCTTCGTTGGTCTCTCTGCCATGCATAGTACTTATTGTCAAATGAGACTGAAAGTTTTGAATCAGCCCGTGTGATTCATTAGTTTCGTTATTATTATCTATTATTATTTAGTGTCTTTCGCTAACCTACCTTCTATCCAATTATTACGTCACGTAAATTATTTTTTCTTACTATTTATTGCTGTGATAGTTTCCATGGGATCAGCTTCTGTGTTTAGTGACTCATGAAACGTTATATGTACTCTTACTTACCTATGGAACAATGCCAGATATTTTTTAATCTTTATCGATAAGGACGGGATTCAATCTAAATTGTGCTAATCTGTCCAACTCTCTCAATTGGTATTGAGCCAACTTTGCTTCGTCATTAAGAGAGAGAGTCGATTAAAGAAATAACTCAATGTTTGGTTGTCTCTACATGAGTTGCTCCTATTGTATCCTAAATAATCGTTATATCTCCAGCTAATGTGGCAGTAGCAAGGTCGTACTTGTCAGCAGCCACGCTGACGAGCGAAGCGCACGCGTGCCGTGGCGAGCGTCTCCCTGGCGCAAGTGCTGGGCTTCGTGGTGGGCCCCGCGCTGCAGGCCGCGGCCGCGCCCCTGGGCCCCGGCGCACCTTATCCTCCGCCCGGGGAGTCCATGTCGGTGCTCCGCCTGGACATGTACACGGCCGCCGGGTGGATCAATGCGGTGCTTGCGCTTATCAACTTCGTGCTCTTCCTGCCGTGGTGCTTCAAAGAGCGAACCATTGCAGCGAAGGAGGCGATGGTTGCGCAGGGCAAAAATTCTGGTGAGTGTTTCCACTCCTTTTGTGTCAAAGATGCCCATTCTAGTTAGCGTTTGGGTAGTTGACCCCAACCAAAGAAAGTATTCATGCACTTGTGTTATGGGTGTCAGAATTCAGAATCAACATGTTACACCCAGATACTACATATCACAGTCTGTACGCTCACACAGTGTTTGTCCAGAGTGGGACTCGTACCCTCGACCCTTAGCTACTATCAAAGTACTATTGCTGGGTTACTGGTATTTTGACCAGATCGCTAAATTGGGGTGCTTATTTATTTCAGGGAATGGTTTAGGTGAGGGTAGGTTCAAGTTTAAACAAATGAAGTTGTAAGATCATAAAAAACGACGAAAAATATATGTTTTCAGAAAAAGAAGCGTTGAAGGCGATGAAGCCGGACCTGATTAGCAGCTGGACGCTGATCGGCGCGTTCTTCGTGCTGGTGTTCAACTTCGTGCTGCTGGAGACGCTGGCGTCCAGCCTCACCATGGACCAGTTCGCGTGGAGCAAGAAGCAGGCGCTGGAGTACCTCGGCGCGCTCATGAGCGCCGGCGCCGTGCTCGCCTGCGCCACTTTCGCGCTCATCACGCCGCTCACCAAAGTCTTTGAGGAACGGTATGTATATCGTCTGAAATGCCATACCTTTTCCGTCTGAATAAGGTTTTAATGAATACCTTAATAAACAATTACATTGACTTACTCGTCATCATTATCAATTTATATCCTCCAACCGATTACGGATACGGCGGCCAATCTCAACGATTAGCCACGTACGCAGATAAGATAAGATAAGATAAGAAACAATTTATTGACCACAACACATTACACATAGAACAAAACAGAGAAAACAAGGTACAGAGACAAAGAGTTGCGGCCAACAAGGCTCAGCCTCAGCATATGCTGCAACTGCCACACACAGCAGCTGCAGCGCTGGTTTTCAGGCTGGACCTTTGCATTGAAAAAAAATATTATATAAAGATTGACATGCAATAAATACAAGTAAAAAGAAAATTAAAAATTACATATACAAAACAAAGAAATAATAACACAGAGATACATACATAATCCATTTTAAAACATTAAAATTATATTTAAAAGAAAAATATGTAGGATATATTGTAGTGCTCAAGTGTGTGCGCAAACACAAGTGCACTCTCTATTTCCTTATCTTCATGTTTCGATGGGACACCAGCGTGACACGACCGGAGAGGGATCGGGTGCAGGACCAACAACTTAACGTGCTTTCCAAGGCACGGGGGTACAAAACCGCGAACTTTGAGACTCCGGGCTGACACCGAGAATTTCTTGACAGAAAAACTAAGGTAAAAATGTTTCACCACCGAGGCAATTAATACTATAACTATGATACATAGGCCTCCCCCCCAAATATTTGCACACAGCTCCTGCTAGCATCTTCCGCAAATCTTGACTTCGCGGCATCAGTGTCTGTCTTATCCTGAGCGCGTCCTACACAGGACCACTCCAGAATCTACTATTGCTAATCCAGTGAACTGTCGATGACTTTGGTTCTCTGCATCGGCTTACGATTTAGTTTTGTTCCCATGACTTATGAAGTTAGTCTGATGAGTTGTTATTAATACTTGTTTGTGATTGTGGTTCCAGGGCCTTGCTGCTGTGGGGCGGGTTCCTCTTGACCGGCGTGGCATCCCTGCTGTGCATCCCGTGGGGCCCGGGGCCGCCCCCCTTGGCCCCGGCGGACGCGGAGGAGGCGGGCGGCGGCTGCCCTCAGGCCGCGCAGCCCTGGTGCCAGGACTCGCGCGCGCTCTCCATCCCGCAGTTCCTGCTGGCCTACGCCTGCGTGTCTGTGGGGTACTCGCTCGGCGTCACGCTCATACAGACCATCTTCTCGAAGGTGTTGGGGCCGCGGCCGCAGGTCAGTAACAATTCAAAGTCTAATTATCATTATAGGTTTTGATAAGTTGGATATGCATTATTTAATGTTCAATTTGACGATGAGGATATGCAGGTATGCAGTTGGCTTAAAAAATGTGATAGAGGAAAACATCTTATGATAATCCTATGGGATTAGAACATGACAAACTCTCTATACTTGTCATGTTACCTCAATAATATTTGCGAAGATAAAGATAGTGGGTAGGTACTCAAACGCTATAAAATGACGCTCCCTTGGAAAAATTGGGACAACAGATATGAGTCCATTGAACTTTGATAGTAGGTATACGCTGTAGGTAAACGATGGCAACTCCTTTGTTGCTGGCCGTATTAACACTATGGCCGATTATTTAAAAGAAAGAAGTTTGTCAATTTTTGAAGAGTGACTGTGAGTCAATATGATTGCCAGGAGATGATGGTTCACTCTTAAAGTTTAACTCGTTTAGGATAGAGGGTTCAACAAGCCCGACCTCCGGAGGGCGCTTATCGAATAGTCTCGGAGGAGTCGCGTCCGCGGTATAACTCGAGCGGGTGCCTACGAATATGGTTGCTGTAACCATTTATTGCAGATTTCCTTGGAATAAACGTAATTCATAGTTTCTATTCCCCATCCATGTGCTTAATAAACAATTTCTATTCTATCTATTCCATCCCAGCCGCGACAGAACCTATCTACCAGCTGACATAATCCTAACCTAGATCTTAGTTTACCTATTAACTATCTAAACGAGGGAAATAAATCACACTGATAAGTACATAATTATATAACCAACTAAATCTGTCTCGAGATTTGTGGGTCGAATTATCGAATAGACGTTTCCAGCTTTCAACAGCTGCTTTTTTTTAATTGAAAATGGGTTTGCTCTTGGCTTCACACTGAACTCTACAGCTTACGGCTGGCCACTGGCCACTCTTGTAATGTTGCTCACAGTGGATGCTTTGTGTGTCCAGGGCGTGTGGATGGGGCTGCTGACGGGCGCGGGCTGCGTGTCGCGCGCGCTGGGCCCGGTGTTCGTGGCGGCGGTGTACGCGCAGCGCGGGCCCGACGCCACGTTCGGCAGCACGGCCGCGCTCACCTTCGCCGCACTCGTCGCGCTGCGCCTGGTCTACGCGCGCCTGCGCCCGCCCGACCTCAAGCCGGCGCAGGAGATGGGGCCGCTCGTCGCGCAGGCCGAGCTCAAACCCGCGCAGGAGTTGAGCCCGCTCGTGCCCAACGGCAACGTCGAGCCAGCCGATGACGATAAGGTGGAAAGTGGACGATCCTGACGTCGGCGTGATGGCGAATGATAGCATTTCAAACTATTGAGGCTGGGGTTTTTACCGCCTTTGACATTTATAACTCAACTAAGGGATAGTATCTCAGAAATAGTGTGCAGTGTATCTAATAATAATTAATATACTTACAGGGAAGAGCTGTTAATCCAAGTTTGGTACTTATGAAATGTAAATAATATAGTTTAAGTAGGTATGAAATCTAGCGATTAGAAAGTACCTATAGATATATGTGGTTTATTTTTATGACTTGTAAAAAAATGTTGTGATATTATGTCGCCAGAGTTCCATATATTATACTTACTTATTTTTATAGGTAGCTTATCTAAATAATGTTTACGAATTTAGAACTGTTTCTATATGATGCGCTACGAAAATGTTAACTAAATTATTTAACTATGCATTCATTTGTTGGAAATCGGTAGATATCGGCAAAGCTGGTCGATTGTAGGGCGCGGCGCGGGCGCAGCTCGTCGTATCAAATACAAAGATATCCCAGAAATTCTAAAAATATGTCCACTCGACCCAATATCCAGTATTTGTACTGTGCAATGTGACTACATAACATTATTTTTGCGCTGTTTGAATTGAAATACCTACACTTAGTTTTGTAAAATATTTTAATAGCAACAATCGTATGCTTTGTCTTTAGTCTTGCTTACGCTATGCAATTTTGATTTTTATTTTCTAGTCAATTTAACTAATAGCAAATGGCAAATTAGTGAGGTACTTTTTCTTTAGAAAAGTGACCAATATTTCTCGTCATCTCGGCTGATTTCGGTTTCGAAATTACTGCGGAATCAAATATGTTACCTACCTTAGGTAGGTACCTATTACATGTTGCATCTTATCAATGAAATAAAGAGTGATCAGAAATAGCTCGGGAATGTTACCCTATGACCGACACGAGTAGCGCTGAGTGACGTCCAAACGGTGATGCATCATGCGCCCGCGCCGCGCCGGCATTGACGCCCAGTGATATCACTTTCTGGCAGGAAATGCACATAGATATACACGCTAATTTATGCATAATTATACATACGTACTTCCACTCAGATACTATTTTTGTATATAGCTTTATGAGCATTCACGAGTAGTTGCAGTATTGTGTCACTGACGAATGACGCATGCTCTTTGCTCTGTATTTTAAAAATACATATCATATTTTATTCTTTATTTTTCTGTATAATATAAATAAAACGCCCTGTTGGTCTAGTGGTTTAAATACTAAGCCGTGAGCCTAGGGGTTCTGTCCTGATTCCCGGGTCGAACGAAAAGCATGTTTCGAATTTTTTTACATAGTTCGGGTTTGTAATCACCAATCCGCATTTGGCAAGCGTGGTGATTAAACCGAATCCTATCATAGTAGCGATGACTTGATTTCTATGATGGAGGGCAAACCCTGCAGTGGGACAGTTTATAGGCTGATATTTTTAAAATAAAAGTAAAGACTTTTATTTTAAATACCTATATTAGGTGTATCTATGAACATTTCTCTACTAGAGATGACTCATCAACCACGTGTTCTACCAACCATTTTGAAGAAAATTTGTTCTGACTTTTGGAAATTCGCATAAAAAATATTAACTTTTCATACAAAGTCTTAAAAGGTTACGTAACTTAGTCATGTTGTATGGGGAGTCGTAAAAATTTTCGACAAAGTTCGAAAAGTCGTAGAGCAAATGTTGTTCAGAATGATTGGTAGTACTGGATAAAGGGATGAACATGTTCACAGATCCACCCTGTATTTAGAATGTTTTAGAATTGATATCTAGTAATTAGGGCATCGTAATGGATGCATCCATGAGAGCGCAATACATTTCTAATCGAGTTATCGATTAGCGTTAATGAGTCTTTGTGATAAATACCTAAATAACGTAGCGAAGGCATTAGAAAACATAAGACTGAGTGTTATAATAATAGATGTACATTGTATTTGTCATGTTAATGCCATATTTTGTATTCTGTTAACTCTTTATTTAAACAATAATGTTTTGTTGGCTCAATTATTTTAGAAATTGTCTCAGAAGTGTAGGTAGAGGTATTTCAAGTGATTTGTGCAATTAAAAATAAAATGGGTATTTGGTATAAATGTATATTTATTTGATAAATAAAATAACATTAGTTACGAATGCTATCACAGCCTTAAAACAAATAACTAAACGATGATGATGCTTACATTTATTACGTTACTTAATACGTTGTCAACAGTGAGGAATTGCTCTTCAATGTTTATACACTCTTTTGAAAAAAAAGGGCGGTTTTGAATTTTTCCTTCCTGAAAATAATTTGATTCAAAAAAGGATTTAAGTCTTCTCTAATATACATATTACTGGCCGGTCGTAAACATGTCGTGATGCCATAAATGTACATTCGAAATTCAAATTGTTGACTAACCTTATTAAAAAAAAAACATTTTTTTGCACAATTTCTGGCGGGAATCGACGAATGTTGCTGTTGTCTTTGAATAAGTTTTAGGCTATTTTTATTACTTTTGATGAATTAGCTGCTTTTATAGACATTTAAAATTATTGTTTTAATGCTTAGTGGTCTGGACGATGGAAGGTAAAATTGTAAAAGCCAGCAAAGTTATTGCGCTGCTTGAAGAGGGCTGCAGCCAATGTTTTGTGGCTCAAAGACTAAATATAAGTCGTTCAGCAGTCCAAAGAACCTGGCAGCGCTATCAAGGGATGAGTGCCATGAAAGAAGGCCTAATCTGGAAGAAAGCCATACACTGAACCAAGAGATGATCGTTTTCTGGTGAGTCAAGCTTTGAGAAATCGCAAATCTTCGTATGTGGACCTTAAGAACAACCTCGAAGATGTAAGAGAAGTGCAAGTTAGTCTATGGACGGTCAGGAGGAGGCTTCTCGCTGCCAACTTACACAGTGGTCGCTCCGGGCGCCGTCCCCAATAACTCCGTGAGCACCGTGTTGCCAGACTTCACTTTGCTCAAAATTGTGTATCATGGACTCATGAGGATTGGGATAGGGTATTGTTATCTGATGAAGCCAGGATATCACTTTATGGTGAAGATCGACGTCGGCGAGTGCTGCGAAGTCCAGGGGAGCGTTATTCAGAGGTCTACTTTGAAGAAATAACGCCTTACGGTGGGGGCTCTTTTATGTTTTGGGCTGTAATAAACTCTTTAGATCTTACAGAGTTAGTCTTTATCGAAAACAGCACATTAAATGCATATCGCTACGTGACGGAAATTCTTTCACCGTATGTTACAACCCATTAGACGTACTTGGCGAAAATTCGATTTTTATGGATGATAACGCTCGTGCCCACCCGTCAGGCGATGTAGGCGCTTACATGATGGAGGTCGGAATTCGTCGTTTGGATTGGCCAGCTTGAAGTCCTGACCTCAATCCTATTGAGCATGTTTGAGATCTTCTCAAGCGACGAGTGAGATCAGTGCAGCCGGCTCCGCAAACCATAACAGAGCTAAAGAATGCGATCACGGCGGATTGGGAACGTATTCCGCAGGAAACCATAAGGGGTATACTGGCCAGCATGCCCAGGCGAATGCAAGCTGCAAGCAGCAAGAGGGGGTCACACACCATATTAACCTACTCAATGTTTTGAAGGTTTTTTTTTACAAATTAAAATTCGTTTCTCATTAAAAAATGACTGACTTTGCTTTGATTTTTACATTTTTCTTACCAATCCAGTCAAAAAGTTATGCTAGATTACACAAAACGATTCTTAAGTGATTAATTTACAAAACCATAAAGGTATCACTACCTAAAATCACCAAACAACGTAATGATAACTACAAAATTGATTGTTTGCTTTAGGTGCCCGTTTAATCTTGCAAAGGAGTGTAGTAACATTGTCCATTTAAAAGTTCTGACGATGCAACTTGTTACTCAGCCAGTTCCTCAATGGTTAAGAATTCAGGTGGTAATGCATTTAGAACGTAATGCGACTTGAAGATAAACATCTGTCTTATATTATTTTTTATCCTACTTATTTATGAGAACATTGTGCAATTAAATTAAGTTTAGGCCAAGCCTCGCCGGCTTCTCTTCACCAAAAGAGAAGTGCGTGTGTCACTATAGCCGGGTTCACACCAGACGAAAGATGATAGAGTCCACGCCACGAAAGAAGTCCCGCGACAAAACACGGAACTAAAATGTTAGATTCCTTGTGTCTATGGATATAAATCTCAAAATTGAATGTTGATGGTGACTGAAGCGCGCTTTTTGATGGACTTCTTTGGTGGCGTGGACTCTACAGCACTAGAGCTTATTCTTTGTATCATACGTTTATAGCCAATGACCAATGACTAGTAGCCGTCAGAGGTCAGCCGAGAGCACGGGCGGGCGGCGCGGCGGCGGCGGCGCCGGCGCAGGGAACAGCTCCTCGGGGGCGAGCGCCTCCGCCGCGCGCACGGACTGGGGCAGGCGCGCGCGCCGCGTCTCCGGCGCCAGCAGCACCGCCAGCGCCGCCGACAGCGAGCAGCCGCCGTACAGCAGCGCTTGCACGTATAGGCTCTGCGAACAAAACAATCAGCCAACCGTCAACTAACCCGGTCCTGAACAGTCTTGTGGCAGACGTCACATCAAAAGCAAACAAAGACTTCTTCTACCATGCACGCCGCCGTCTTACGTGGGAAACCATAACAAACGCTGCATATTAATGTAAAATATGCAAACATAAACAACGTTTGTCCGAACTTCCCAAATTCTGGAACATGGTCCATGCGTACAGATTCCAGAGCGACAGCTTTGGGCGCCACCTGGAATTACTCGCTAACATGATAAACAACGTGCGAGTGATAGGGTTAACAGAAAGCATACACCAGGCCGATCTTTCTTCCGATAGATAAAATATTGATGTCAATAAATTGTAAGTCAAAATAAAAACTTACATGTGTAAAGCTGATCCGTCTTGGATAGATCACAGTGGAAAGGCTTTTAGGATTCGCCCAAGAGATATTGATGCCCATATCACTTTACAAGAATATGCATAGTAATTTTGTAAATATGCCAACAGTGGTCTAATGACCTAGAGTCCCAGCCTAGTCGACTCTGCTGAAGCAGACATATACTAAGAGGAAGTTCCAGCTGAGCTGGCAGGAGGACCTAGCCAGGAGAGGCGACCAAGTTTGCCAGAGACCTGGAAGTTAAAAGCGTCAGCAAGCTACGTCAGTAAGCGTGTAGGTACCAGCAGCGGCGTCTGCGGCGCCAGGATGTTCCCGAGGCGGCCGACCAGCGAGCACAGCGCCAGTGCCGAGCTGCGCGTCTCCGTGGGGAACAGCTCCGCCGTGAACACGTAGACGGAGTTAAACGCGAATGTGATCGCCAGCTTGCCCGCGAAGTAGAAGCCCAGTCCGGCGCCTGAGTGCGCTGAAATATGAAATAAAAAAATAAGAACGCCTTCTGGTAAGCGGTTATTTCTTATTACCAATAGTCTTATAATCAATCTAGATAGGCTGTAGGTACGGTCTAGTAAGTGCCCTAATAAGGTAACTTTATCTTAAACTTTACTGAAGGAGCTGGAAGCGACAAGCCAAAGATCGACCAGAGTGGGGAACATTTGGAGAGGCCTCTGTCCAGCTGTGAACTTTAGTTGGCTGATGATGACCTTAAATTTTAAAATTAGTTTTTAATGTTGTAGGGCCTGGCCAGTTTCACGGGGGCTTTCAAGAGACGAGCGTAGGTACCTGCTCCTTTCTAAAAGGCTAATAAGCATCAGCGATACCATGTGGTGATCCGCTCACTCACTTTTGTTGCTACAGACACATACAGTTGCATAAAATATGGGAATAATAGGTGACTTACAAATAAAGAAGGGCACGACGCAAGCAACGCCGCAGACCAGGAAGGCGCCGAAAATGCTCCACTTGCGGCCGAAGCGCTCCAGCGCCATCATCAGCAGCAGCGACGCCACCACCTCCATGGCCATGTTCAGCGCGAAGTTCACGTACTTGTCGCCTGCCAGCGATACCTTGATACCACATATTTATCATATTATTTACTGTCACCAAGTCATCTGAAGCTGATTAGCTGAATTTGTGCCTCCACACAACAAACGTAGTTACTTCAAAGTTAAAGTATATACCGAGTTAATAGTGAGTAGTAGACGAAGGCGAGAGCAATCCGCAGTGTTGCTGCGGCACAAGCAGCGAAGTCAGGAACCGCAGCACCAGCCACGGGAACTTCAGTAGCTTCTGTTAGGGGTTGTGCATTAGTGGTTGCTCCTCCACTTTCACATATTTCTCCTGAGCTTTCATCACTTCAATATTAAATTATTTACCGAGTTAATAGTGAGTCCGTAGTAGACGAAGGCGACGGCGATCCAGCACCAGCAGCATGCCAGGATCCGTATCACCAGCCGCCGGGACTTTAGCAGCTTCAGCCAGGGGTTCTGCGCCTGGTGCATCTCCTCCATCTTTACGTCTTTCTCCAGGGATTTCATCACTTCATCATCAAGTCTGACCTTGAAAAAATTTCATTAGATTTACATTTCCGAAATAATAGCACCGTTTAGTGATTCCTTCAGTCTAACTTCGTCAATGATTTTTTGGTTCATAAAAAACCGAACATATAAATTAGAGCTTTTCTCTTTGAGCTCAGATTTATGTTTTTATTTTAATGATAGAACCGATAAACGCATAAGCAAACGGGTCGCCATTGGTATCTGAGCATCGTAAGTAAGTATTATGAGATCAGATAGTCACTGATGCGTTCCCGGCGTTTTAGGAAGGAAGGTAAGTTCTTCTGTTCGGCTGCAGCAAGCAGTTCCACAAAACTTAGCCCGAATTGTGTGAAAATGGAATTAGGAGGATATTTTGCGCAAGTGACACCACCTGCTGTGGGGATCCTCCACGCCCCACAGCACTCACCTTGTTGATCCTCGCCGCTCTCCTGATGATGGCAACAGCGCGAGCGGTGTTGCGGCGCGCGTGCAGCCAGCGCGGACTCTCGTCCACCAGCAGCCAGTACAGCGGCAGCAGCAGCGCCGGCGTGTGGATGGTCCAAAGCAGGTGGCGCCAGTGAGGCACGCCCCACGCCACCAGCGCGAACACCATGCCACCCACGCCGTACGCAACGCCCGTCGCGCACGCAAACGTTGCACGGAGAGATGGGTGGGCTAGTTCTACCACTGAAACCAACATCACAGGCTATCTTATACTTATCCACATCCGGCCTCCTTCATTGCGAGACCTTCAGATACTCGTGGGTTCTTTATATGCCTTGGGTGTAGGTAAGATGAATGCTCTAGTCCTTCATCTTATCTACGCCCAAGGCATATATAAGTTTAAAGGTTTGGCATTTCTTTTTCCAGTGCTGGAGGTTTCTTTAAACATTGACGGACGATTAAGCCTAATCCCATTATAGTAGCGATGCTTTGATTTCTGTGATGGAGGCTTTTGGCCTGCGATCAGTTTTATTGTACTCGTAATAGCTAAATAGGTATAACGAGATTAGTTTATTTTAAGTGCAAGTTTCCATGAGTCATAACACCTCTTGACCCTCGGTTGTCAGTTTTGTAAAAGCTGTATACTGCAACCTCTGGTGATAAGATAACCGGTTTCATGCTGTTATTGCAATACCCTCGCGTTTGTCGTGCAGCGGCATTTGATCCCATCCGTTATCAGTCCACGTGCAGGCATACTATCTTAGTCAATCTTATTTTAGCTGGAATTTTTAATTTCTTGCTTGGAAAACTTTATTGATTAATGCCGTAACTTTAACATCACCATATCCAGCAAATTTCTAATGCATTTAACGATGTAAAACTAGGGTTATCAAACGTTATCTGTTCTCGGGGTAATTTAGTCATTTAACACCTTTCAACCAGGAGGGTCAGCAATATCGACCGGTTTGAGTTTGAGATCCAAGGTTCGTGGTTCGATTCTCGCACCAACACAACTGTTTGCTGATGAAAGATATTTAAAATCTATCGGCTTTTCTCAACCAGGAGCTACCAGCAGAGCTTGTAAGGTCATCAGTCCAATGAGTGGCAGGACTGGCAGAGCGTTCTACGTAGCCTACACTGCGTCACTGCATCTCCTGTAGAACTTGACAATCGTGGGCGCGGACGTGTCTTAAAGTGAAGACCAATTGTAGTGTAAAAGATACTGAGGATGATGGTTAAACCTACTGTATACTAACTCATGACGTAAGCAGCGCTGTTGAAACCGTAGCCCAGAGCTGCTTCAAAGAACTCCAACGTGATGTACATGTAGTAGTTGATGGAGAAGCCCTTCGCCACGCCCAGTGCGCCGGCGCACGCCGAGAAGATGCAGAAGGCTGTTCGACGTCCATATCTGAATCAAACACATTTATCAGCTCTCAAAAGACGACTGATAAAAAGGAAAATTGGTACAGAAAGAACTAGGTACCGCTACTTGCCCCGTACTAGCTCAGGCTGTAACTGATGAATTCATTAGCTTGATTACTGCTACTTTACTCGTATTCGCTCAAGCTGTAACGAACAAATTTCTGCGAAAACAAACCGCTTTCTAAAACCACGAACTAAACAGTGTAAAATAATATTTATAACACTTTATACACTTCAAATAACATTTTGTAACAGTACACTTGAGAAAAGGTTTTACCGAAGTGTTAAAAATATTATTTTAGGCTGTTTCCTTCACCGTGTCTTCCTTCCTCTTCCACCCACGCCAAATAACCAAAAGACTAATTGTAAGTACAGTATTGAAAGAGTTATCCTTTAACTCCTTACCGTTGAGGAGTTGACCTTCCATCATCAGCAGGGCCACAAAATTAATACAGTTAGGCGTAAATACTAGTGCAGTTTTGAAAAATAATACAAAAACATTACATGTCCGTATAAAATTTGAGAATTCCCCTCAATTTTTCCAGGATCCCAACTGCAGATCCTGATATCCTGATCATGGTACCAATCCGGGACTATCTACTTTCCAACTAAAAAAGAATCATCTAAATCGGTTCATAAATGGCAAAGTAATCGGCGAACAAACATAATATACACCAGTTATATATAACATAATATGCCGAATTGAGAAACTCTTTTTTTTTGAAGTCGGTTAAAAATGACAGCCGCCGATACAAAATATCTTTAGCGTGTGATAGATGACTCCTAAAAGGTAAGCCGGTTCGTTTTGGTAGGTACTTACAAGGAATTCATGTGCATATTTGATTATTAAAACCAAATACAAAATCATTTATCCATCATAAATAGGAAATGATCTCTGAAATGTTTTGGAATTAGTATCCCATTTTATACGTAGGTACGTACTTGGTTTGTAATTTTTATGTACCTAACGGCGTGCTTAGTATAATCTAAATAGTAGAAGTACTTAACTTGTAACTGAACTAAGTAAGAGTATGTGATTCAAATCAATAGAATAGATACATCATTTTACCATTACTAGATACTGTGGTGCTACCTTCGTCAAATTGTCCGAGCAAGCGCCACGGTGCACCCAATATAGCATACGCTCTTAAATTTTGTACAGGCGTTTTACAAGGTACGAGTATCATGGTCTTAAATTATTATATACGAGATACTGTAACTTCATGGGGAAATGAATTTCAAGCTGATGCGACGCCTTATTTGTGATCTAGAAAAGCAAACACGTCACTGTCCTAAGTAAATGCTTAGGACAGTGGCGTATTTGCTTTTTATGTGCACATTTTCTTTTTATGTGCAAAAATCACCACCTTAGGATCACCATTGTATTAGGCAGTTAACAACATGATCAGTAAGGACAGTTAGTGGTAATGAGCACCATATTGCTATAGCCGTGTGGTCCCCGCAGAGTAGAATAGGCCACCCTCACTCTTACCGAGGTGTCGTAAAAGGCGACTAAGGTAAAGCTACTGGGATGATCATCAGCACCCAGAGAAGGAAAACTCTGCATTTATATCAAAACCCTCGCAAACCCGTCTGCCAAGCGTGGTGAGTATGGCAATTACCCCTCATGTGATTGAGGGAGGCCCGTGCCCCAGCAGTGGGGACTCAAAATGAGCTGATGATGACGATGATGATTGCTATAGAAATATAACGAACTTGTCAGAGAGGAATCCGGTGAGCATCAATGCGAAGGGCAGCGCGGCCGCGCGCACCGTGCCCACCAGCGTGCGCATCCACTCGCGGCAGCCCAGGTCGAACTGCAATCGCCAGGTGTGACAATACAAATTTAGTTATTTTATCCTATTTAATCAACAACCACTATCACTACGACAACCCACGACGCCCACGTACATGTACTTAGTGGTAATCGTTAGCCATCAGGTGATCTGTTTGCTTGTGTTCCCCTATCATCCCATTAAAATAAGTGACTCCTTCCCTTCATTCATAGTGGTTGATGAATGTAAGAAAAATAAAGGAAATTTTTTATTTAAAATTTTATTGCACAAAACGATACAATAGGCGAACTTAATGCCCAGAGGCATTCTCTACCAGTCAACCTTTGATGTCAGAAAAATATAGGAAATATGTTTAATGAGTAGAGTATGTAAGTAGGTAGAGTAGGAAGGAATGCAGTGTTACGCTGGTTTTCTGTGAGGCCGTGGTATCACTCCGGACGGTTTCACTCTTCTTTTTTCTTAGGTATAAATACTAAACTTTTATAGGCGACAAACAAGCATGCGCGTCTCCCGATGGTAAGTAATCAAAGCCGCCCATGAACATCTGCGAACTAACAGAGATCGCTAAATCGTTGCCGGCCTTTTAAAAAGGTGAACTTTCCTTGTTGTCTTGAGAACCTGTAGTGTAACTGACCTCAGCAACAATCGTGTCATGGTTCTGGTAGAGCAGCTTGTTGCACGGTATGGTCAGGTAGGAGTGGAAGTCTTCCCGGAGGCAGGAAGCGTTTCCCGGACGCAGCGGCGCGAAGCGCTGGCAGCGCGCGGCCGGCAGCAACTCCTGCGCAGTCGCGTTCTCAAGCTGCGCCGACGACAGCCCGCCCTCGCACTCCGGGACCAAACAGCTGGGGGAAGAGTAAGAAACCATTTTCAAACTAAACTGGAGCTATTACTACTTCGATACTTGAACAGCCTGGTCCGCCATCTAGGCAAGTACCACCCGGGGAGGGTCATGGTTCCCGTGTTCGCCCTTTTGAATCCATGACTCCTCCCCACTTAAGGGCGATGAAGGAAAACCGCTGGCTTTAGTCGGTAGGCCTCTGGATGGCTTCTCGTTAGGAGAAATCCCCGCCAGAGGAAAGCCCGACATCACATTGCACTCCCGGCCTGCGGCATTCCCCAGCGTCAAAAAAATAACTAAGGTATAAAATAAGGATATTATTTGACCTTGGGTGAACTACGCTTCGGCATGAATCATAACTGGAGTAATAACCACACGGTATTACAAAAACCAGGTGTGAAGAAGCGCCTGCGTTGTGTTGTGTCGAGTGAGTGAGGTATCGGAGGGCTGACCACCACTTCCACTCCAGTCAGCAACCTATATCAAAGGCGAACAAGCTTAATTAGTCTTCGTCTTCTAGTCGGTCCTTCATTACTGAGGATCGTGGTTATTGAAACTCCTAAGCCCAACGAACTTTCTCCATTGATTCCGATTGGAATTGGAAGTAGCCTTCATCACCTCGCGAAACTGTCTATTTACCTATATCAAAATCTATTGTCATTTTTTAGAAGGTTATTTGATAAGTTAATTTAAAATTAAGTACTCATTATGTAAATCTTACTTGATAGTCGTGACTGTATGTAGGTCAGGGCGCACATTAACAATGGGAAGTACCTACATTTAGTGTCTAACACCTTACATAATTAAATCTAGTATTCTAAAGGTAATAATGATGTACTAATAGGATGGTAAAAGTTATAATTGAGTCTATTGTATTGCACTTTTATACATAAATAAATAAATTCAGCATGAATGTTAACACTGCAGTAATATCAGCAGCTGCTGAGAAATCATTACATATACACACCATAATACATTGAGGTTCATGGTTGTTACAAGATCAATTTTGAGGCCTGGAGGCAGATTGTCAGGGCTCGATAGGCTCGTTGCCCCGAGCCTAGCCAATATTCGCGCTATATGGGCCTCATCTTGAAGCTTCGATAGATTTATTCTTTCTCATCTAAAACGGTAATCAATCACAGTAAAAAAAGAATTAGAATTAGTATACTTTAGATTAGAATATTTGTCTGTGGGAGAGCCACGCTTCGGCATGAATGGGCCAGCTCTACCGCTGTGATACCGGGGCCTCACAGAAAACCGGCGTTAAGCAGCACTGTGCTGTGTTTCGCTGCGTGAGTGAGGGTACCGAAGGCCCAATCCGGGGGAAAGGGGGTTTAAAGGTTGGCAGCGCACTTGTGACTCCACTGTGCCGCGGGTGTCCATGGGCGTCGGCAATTGCTTACAATCAGGTGATCCATCTGCTCGTCTGAAATGTATAAAATAAAAAAAAAATAACGAACTCTAAAATGGCTCTAGCTCTCAATAGACTATTGCCGGGCTTTGAATAAGTTTTCAACACTTATAACAAACACTTATACTATTTATTAAATAACCATGCACAAATGTTGGGTCCGTTTTAAGTGGTCACTTTTAGCGTGAATAAATTTTTCGCGTACAAAAACGGACCCAACATTTGTGCATGGTTATTTTCATAAATACTCGTAAAAATATTTCAACTAGATAATGATAAACGCAGTTATCATTTTATTCTTAGTCAAAGCGAACCGTTCGCTACGTATATAGTTGGGTAAGCAAAACGACCTCTATGGTTTGAACAGTAAGGCATAATATCATCTCATTCTCTCCCATAGATTTTACGTAAGAGCAATTGCAATAGCAGGTACGACCTTGCCGGAGATTCCCACGTAGTATTATTGGAGAAAAACCAGTTGGAGAAGAACAAGTTCGAGAGGAACAAGTTTGGAGAGGAAAAAGTTAGAGAGGAGCAAGTTACAGAGGAACAATTTGGAGAGGGGCAAGTTGGAGAGGAACAAGTTAGAGAGGAGCAAGTTGGAGAGGAACAATTTGGAAAAGAACAAGTTGGAAAAGAACAAGATGGAAAAGAACAACCCAAAACTATTATAGTTCAAGAATCGACACAAAATAAAAATACCAGAAAACGTAAGCAAAATTTAAACGAAAGGCAAGATGTTAAGATTAAAAGATTAAAAAATTCAGGAGAAGCCTATAAAGGATGTAGATCGAAGAAAATATACGACAAAAAAGTTTTAAAACCTTGTTGTAAGTGCACGAAGAAATGTAGCGAAAAGATAACCAATGATCAAAGAGAGTACATAATGCAGCAATATTATAACATAGGAGATCACGAGAAACAGTGGCAATACATAGTAAATTATACATTAGTCAAAGATGTCTAACGATTCACTGTAGAGCGAAAACGTACCCGAACTCAATCAATTACTTACTTTTTTACAATAGATTCAAAAAACGAACAAGGGTGCAAAACCTTTTTTATAAATACTCTAAGCATTTCACACCAAACTGTTTATACGGCACTAGAAAAATCTAAACCGGACGAAAATTTCAGAAGAAAGCATCAAACAGCACATCCAATTGTTTCCCACTGTTGATTCTCATAATGTAAGAAAAGATTCGACAAGGCAATACCTCTCAGAACTACTTAACATATCCAAAATGTATCGCCTTTACAGAGACTGGTTTGGACAGCAAAGATTTGACTTCCTTTTGGCCACTAAACGTCAGTACGAGACGATATTCAACACCAATTTTAATTATTCATTTTTTAAGCCGAAAAAAGACCAGTGCTCTCAGTGCACTCATTATCGACAAGCTGATTCAAAAACTCAAGAAATACTACAAGAAAAATATGATAGTTATCAAAAAAATAAAAAAAGAGTACGACAAATTAAAAAAGAAGAAAAAGAATCTGTTAATCCTACAGGAACAACTATAGCAATTTTTGATTTGGAAAAAGTTTTGAGTATCCGACAATCTGAGGTCGGATCGTTCCACTACAAAAGAAAGTATCCGGTTTATAATTTCACTGTCTATTATGCTCCTCAGAGTACAGGTTATTGTTATGTTTGTCATGGCCAGATTGCTAAAAGGGGAGCAAATGAAATTGGTAGTTGCATATGGCATCATCCATAACATATCATTTTACTCCGACTGTTGTTGCGGACAAAATAAAAATAGATTTATTTTTGCTCTATATATTTTTGCTGCACAGAAGCTCGAGTTGAATATCACACACAGATTCTTTGAAACCGGCCACGGCCAGAGTGAGGGGGATTCCATGTATTCTAATCATCATCATCATTTCAGCCAATAGACGTCCACAGCTGGACATAGGCCTCCCCCAATGTTCTCCAGACAGATCGGTCCTGTGCCGCCCGCATCCAATGGATTCCCGCGATCTTCACCAGATCGTCGGTCCACCTTGTGGGCGGCCTGCCACGGCTGCGACTCCCTGTACGTGGTCTCCACTCGAGAACCTTTCCGCCCCAACGGCCGTCTGTTCTCCTCGCTATGTGCCCTGCCCATTGCCACTTGAGGCATGCAATCCTTTGGGCTATGTCTGTAACCTTAGTTCTCCTGCGGATCTCATCATTCCTGATACGATCACGCAGGGAGACTCCGAGCATAGTTCTCTCCATTGCTCTCTGGGTGACTTTGAGCCTCCTTAATCGGCACATTGTAAGCGGCCACGTTTCGATTCCGTATGTCATCACTGGCAACACACACGCATTGAAGACTTTCGCCTTGAGACACTGCGGTGCGATATAACGTCACCCTGTCTCACACCTCGCTAGAGAGGAATGGGCTTTGATTCCTGGTCCTGAAGACGGACTGACATTGTGGCGTTTCTGTACAATGACTGCAACACTTGTATGTATCGGTAGTCTATTCGGCACCTTAGGAGAGACTGTAGCACGGCCCAGGTCTCGACAGAGTCGAAGGCTTTCTCATAGTCCACAAACGCTAAGCATAAAGGCAGGTTGAATGAATGAATGAATAAAACATTTATTGGCACAAATAACAACACATACAATAAACAATAAAAAAAAAAACAATCAGTATTTACAAAATAAAAAGAACACAATATAAAAAAAAATAAGATTGACATTGTGCCAATAGGCGCCCGCTCAGCATTAGTCGCGCCGTGTCATTGCTGACACGTCGCGACGCTGATATTCTGCGGGAGACCCTGCGGCATATCGTGTGCCTGCTCACGAAAGGAAGGAAAGAAGGGAGTTGTAGCAACACAAACAAAAAAAAATAAATTTAATACCTACCTAACTGAACAGTCACATAATATGCGCCGGGGTATGAGAGAAGAAAATAAAACGTATAAGTAAAATTATTCAAAAAATTGACAGAAGGAAGAAAGTACGACGAGAAAATTATTGACAGTAAATAAACAAAGACAAAGGAAGATGAGTCTCCTCCTCCTTATTGACAGTAAATAAACAAAGACAAAGGAAGATAAGCCTATGTCCAGTATTTAAGGAGCAAAAGACAAATATATGTTTTTTATTTCTCCTGAAAAGTTGCATTTTTGTAATTATCATTTTATTCTCCGGGGACGGCGATATATTTGTCTTTTGCTCCTTAAGTACTGGACATAGGCTTATGATTGATAACTTTAAAAAAAAGGGATTTTTCGTATGTTAGAAATAATTTAGTGGTACGTACCTTAATATTTAAATAGAGATATTATTCAAGAAATAAAATAATAATAAAAGTAAGTAAACATTTAAAGTCTATATTATCCGTTATCATTTTGTTCTCTGTACCGCCTGACCCGTGTCAAATAGAGCACTCGTAACTTGTCATTTTATTCTACTGGGTTTTAGAGTGCAAATGATAATGATAATAGACAACATTTCATATTTTTAACTTATCCATATTGTTTTTTTATATGAAAATAGACATAAAATGAACAGACCCACATTTTTTCTTTTTTCAAAATTTGGCCATTTTCATGCATAAAATAATTATTGAAATTCTTTATATTCTAAATAGACGTAAGCGCCAAATGACGTCATCGGACGGCTGAATACAGCGATATTCCTTTGCTTATCATTGTTTTAATAAAAAAAGGTACTACTGTCAAAGGTAAACAATACTAGTGTCAACATTGTCAACGTCACTCATTCATTCAACGTTGACAGTTGCATGTCATAAGTTTGGCATTTCGTAAATTTAAAACTATAATGTGCTAAGCAAAGAAATATTTTACATTCTGCCGTCCGATGACGTCATCTTACGTTTTTTAGATTTTAATTTTTTTCTCAGCAATACAAAAAATAAATAAATATATATTCGAGCAGCGGAAAAGTAAATAAAGAATTGGTATTTTTTGTTTTATAGCTTAGCAATTTTGAAATGTTGTCCATTCTTTCATATCATCTTATTCTCGTACATACTGTATTTTTTTTTCTATTTGGGACTTTATTTTGATGTCATAATACAATTGTAACATGTTAATCCACATTAGTTTTATTCAATTAAGTTCAATTATTTGTATTAAAATTTAACTTTGGAACCTAGTCTTGATTTTTAAACTCCTAAAGTCTACTAAATAGTTGTGAAAAAAAATAGGGCCTCAGAGCTTAAAATGAAAACATAAAAAAATAGTTAAAACACCATGCTTCTTATTCTTCTGACAGGCTCAGTATTTAATTGAAAGAATTCGGAATCATAGTTGTGATTGTATTTTAAAATTGATGGATTTGAATGTGAAACATTTACTTCCATAATTTTAGTCCACGATATTTTTTGGCCATCCACATTTTTCAACCAGTTCTTATTATCTATTAACTCCTTTATATTGTAAAACTCTATTTGCGTCATATCTTTTACTTGTTACTTTTTTCCATGAACCTTTGCATTTGTAATGATTGTGTCGTAAAAACAACTCTGTTTTTCAATTCACGTTTAATATTAGAATGCATGGAATTCCTCTCACTTTAGCCGTGGCCGGTTTCAAAAAATCTGTGTGTGATATTCAACTCAAGCTTCTGTGCAGCAAAAATATATAGAGCAAAAATAAATCTATTTTTATTTTACAACCATCGGAGTAAAATGATATGTTATGGATGCCTCTTTGCTTTTCATTAAGGAGAAATTGCCATATGCAACTACCAATTTCATTTGCTACCCTTTTAGCAATCTGGCCATGCCAAACATAACAATAACCTGTACTCTGAGTAGCATCATAGACAGTGAAATTATAAACCGGATACTTTCTTTTGTAGTGGAACGATCCGACCTCAGATTGTGGGATACACAAAACCTTTTCCAAATCAAAAATTGCTATAGTTGTTTTCTGTAGGATTAATAGATTATTTTTCTTTTTTTTTAATTTGTCGTACTCTTTCTTTATTTTGTTGATGACTATCATATTTTTCTTGTAATATTTCTTGAGTTTTTGAATCAGCTTGTCGATAACGAGTGCACTGAGAGCACTGGTCTTTTTTCGGCTTAAAAAATGAATAATTAAAATTGGTGTTGAATATCGTCTCGTACTGACGTTTAGTGGCCAAAAGAAAGTCAAATCTTTGCTGTCCAAACCAGTCTCTGTAAAGGCGATACATTTTGGATATGTTAAGTAGTTCTGAGAGGTATTGCCTTGTCGAAAATGAGATTCAACAGTGGGGAACAATTGGATATGCTGTTTGATGCTTTCTTCTGTTGCAATGGGCATCTTACGTGGCCTATTTACATGTCGACCTCGTTTGTCTATGAAATTTTCGTCCGGTTTAGATTTTTCTAGTGCCGTATAAACAGTTTGGTGTCAAATGCTTATAGTATTTATGGAAAAGGTTTTGCACACTTGTTCGTTTTTTGAATCTATTATAAAGAAGTAAGTAATTGTTTGAGTTCGGGTACATTTTCACTCTACAGTGATTCGTTTGACATTTTTGATTAATGTATGATTTAATATGTATTGCCACTGTTTCTCGTGATTTCCTATGTTATAATATTGCTGCATTATGTACTCTCTTTGATCATTGGTAATCTTTTCGCTACATTTCTTCGTGCACTTACAAACAGGTTTTTAAACTTTTTTGTCGTACATTTTCTTCGATCTATATCCTTTATAGGCTTCTCCTGAATTTTTTAATCTTATATTCTTAACATCTTGTCTTTCGTTTAAATTTTTGCTTACGTTTTCTGGTATTTTTATTTTGTGTCGATTCTTGAACTATAATAGTTTTGGGTTATTCATTTCCATCTTGTTCTTTTTCAACTTGTTCCTCTCCAACTTGCTCCTCTCTAACTTGTTCCTCTCCAATTTGTTCCTCTCTAACTTGTTCCTCTCCAACTTGTTCCTCTCCAACTTGCCCCTCTCCAAATTGTTCCTCTCCAACTTTCTCCTCTCTAACTTCTTCCTCTCCAACTTGTTCCTCTCGAACTTGTTCCTCTCCAACTGGTTTTTCTCCATTATAGTCAGAAATATTTTCAAGTTGTAATGTTGCAACTAATTGTCTCTTTGCGATTTTGCGATTAATTGTCTCTTCTTCAATCCGTTCAATGTTACTCTTGTTTGTTCATAATTTCTAGTTATCGTTCATATTATTAAAGAATTAACTAGCAAAAACTGTTACACTTCACTCAGAATAAATCACTCAAAAAATTTGCATTGTTTACGCAAAGACGCATAGAATAACAGTGATACATTGTCACTATGAAAATTAACATTAACACTACGCGGGAATCTCCGGCAAGGTCGTATCTGCTATTGCAATTGCTCTTACGTAAAATCTATGGGAGAGAATGAATATTATGCCTTACTGTTCAAACCATAGAGGTCGTTTTGCTTACCCAACTATATACGTAACGATCGGTTCGTTTTGACCGAGAATAAAATGATAACTGCATTTATCATTATCTGGTTGAAATATTTTTACGAGAATATAATTATATGAATGTTTGTCATACTAACAAGTAAGAGTGCATTTCGATAATGTATAGTTAATTTTTTTTTCTCGTAATTTATGGCATGTGTTAAATCTATGAATACTATTATAACATTTTGTAACTTCGTGAATTAACTCTATAAAAATCCCATAAAAATTGAGCAGATGTATTACCACACACAGATCTCGAAAATGGCATAACACTAAAATTAAGATATTGGCAGTTATCATTTTATTCTGCGGGGACGGCGAAGTGTTTGCCGAGAGGTTGTAACCCCGAAATTGTTTAAAATAGATCCGGTTTAATAGCTAAAAATTAAAATCGATTGGCGTCGCCAGTGTGCCCTACCCGTCACCTTATCAAAGATCTCTGAGGCCCCGAGGCTCGAACCGTGCACATCGCTGCGGTCAATGGCTCCTCGGTGTGATGGCAGCGCGCGTTCGCCATGATATCCGCCTTTGAAGATATCCGCTTACATTCGTTTATAGCCCAAGTTTTAGATGGGGCGGGTAATTTATTGGATGCTTTAATTTAAATAGCATCGTGTTTATGTTTCTTTCATACATAACATACATAAGAAGCAAAACAAAGGATGATAGTGAGACTTTTTTTTTTTTATTGCTTATAGTAGGTAGACGAGCTTGCGGCCCATCTGATGGTAAACGGTAACCGCCGCTCATAGACATCAACAATGCCGGAGCACAGTCATGCCGCTGCCTACCGTGAGAGAAGAACTCTTTTCAAACCTCGTTTAAAAAAGGACATGTCATTGCGATCAGGGAACACCGCGGCTGGAAGCTCATTCCAGAGTTTGCACGACCGCGGAAAAAAGGAGCGCTGGAAACGAAGACTTATCTTGAAAATAAATAAAAAATCCTAGAATTTTTATTTCACTCAGTTTGTAGCATAATGTTAGTATTCTAGGAATTGTCTTTATTTTGACTTTTATAAAGCATCTTATTCGATTTTATCTTTTTGAATCTTCTTTCCAAAACACCTAAAATAAAACTCGTTATCACTTGATTGTACGTCGTGGTTACATACATGTTAAGCCACCTTATTGTGCTTTGATAACATTATTGATGTTACCCAATACAGTCAGATATCTTTCAATGGATGATTTCAAAGTCGCATCACTGTTATCTCCTGGCTACCGCCGCGTCACTTCATAGGACATCGCACCACGTACAATACTCACTATTCTTCTTGAGCTTCGACCTAACTAGTAAGAATTCTGAAGTTGAGCACATTTAGATGCTTCTAGATACTGATATGGAGTAGGTACACAGGCCAACGCGTCAATTGTTTATTTAGAAATAATTATCTCATGGAGGAACAAAAATAAAGCTATCTGAATTGAGGCACGCATCCACCATTCTGTCCTATTCATTGTTTTATGTTATTTCGTAAAGATAATAATAATTGATATGACACAAGGTTATACTAACAATCATCTAACTAAACAGTTTAATTGGAGAGATTACTTTTTAACAAGTTCAAATTAGTGGCCACATTCCTTTGTGAGAGCTTAAGTAAAATAAGGTTAGTCAAAAAAAATAGATAAGTGATGAAATCTTCTGGAAAACACTAAGTAAGTACCTCGGTTGTTTTGTTTATCGTACGTACTTACATTTTATTTATGTTACCTATCTATCGCTTTTTGCCGAAATGCTTTAAAGCTTTGTCGTAAATAATGTAATTGTCATGTAGTTATATTAGTATAGTCATCAATTGGTCGATAAGGGTGCTATCGGCGCCGCTAATAGCCGGTAATTAGAATAATCTCGACACTGATGTATGGCGGCGGGAGATAGCCGAGATTCTACGGGCGAGATAAACTAATTAGCTGATATTTGCGCATACTCGGCGATCATGAGCCTGACTGCCTCTGCGCAAATATTCACGTTATCGCGCATTCATGGTGGAACCTGCGGGCTGTTACATAGTTTTATCATTGTAACTATTTAGTGAGTTCTCTGACCTCGCTTAAATTTATGGACGACGGTGATCAGATCACTAACTATCAGATGACCCACGTGCTAATTTGTCACCTCTAGCATAAAAGGTTCCTACTGTTTCCATTACACTGTATACTTAACTTTCGTAAATTATTTTCAATCACTTGAAAAAGGTACGCAAGAGACTATTCACCTGATGGGAAGTTCTATCGGCATTCATGTTTGTTTTTCAACAAAACTGATCTGATTTACATAAGTTTATAACGTATAAATTAGGAAATTAAAGAAAAATTGCGTATTATTCTAACTTTACTCCCTATCTTTAAGATAGGTGGCGCACGGTCAAAATCTGGGTGACCCAGGAGAAAACCTTGGGTCACCTGATGATAAGTGATCAGCGCCGCTCATAGACGTCAGCTAGGAATCACAAACGGGTTCGTGATGCGTTGCCCGCTTTTTACAAATATATAAGTAGGGTCGCTTCTTAAAGATTTCATTGTTGCGGGGAGTTTATTCCTGTAAAAGTTGACCTGATTGGCAATTTAAAAAAAATAACGAAACATGTTCTACTTAACGTTTTGCTAGTAGAGTAACTAGGTGCCTACAATATTTTCGAAGCTAACAACATTGTCAATACGGGCGATTAGTTAGACATATCGTTTCAAACTTTCAAAACATAATGTTGAGTGGGAAACTTAGTCTAACATTATCTCCAGACGGTTTCCTATGCAATACTTAATATTTTCTACGTATTTTTTTTAAATACACCCTCTTATTCAATAGATATTATCCAGTGACTGATAAAAGGTACCTACTTATAATGTAAAGTGTTAGGCCATGTTTTAATACTTAAACTTCCCGTCACAATAAACAAGTTTTGGTAAACTGTTACGTTTGTATGTGAAACAAAGCATTATCTTACCTACTTATATACCTAATGCTTGTAATACTCCAACGAATACAACACATACATTTTTGCGATCAATTCCTTATGGACATTTTTATTTGTTTGTATCTAATTTAGTAAGTACTTGTATGCTATTTTGTATGAGGGTTTTATATTTGTTGTAATTTAATAATTAGTAGTAGAATAAGTAATACAAATATGTTCTTTAATGGTTTTCTATTCATAAAATTGGCCATTAAATTTGTTATTGACAATTTATTATGGTCATGATCTTGAAACTAGAACATAAACGTAAGCGTAAAAACGTAATTTACGACTTATATACGGGTACAAACAGCCAGCTCTATACTTTGTAGACTCTTATGTGATAGGAAATACGGGTTAACACGGCAGTTAGTTTTGTGTTTATTGTAGTACCCACCACCAGCCGATGGTACTTCAATAACCTTTCCCAGAACGGTTAGGTTTAATAGTTTCGCAATATGATTGCATATGCAACTGGGACGCTGTGAATGCGCGTGAGTATGCAAAGCAGCGGATTTGCATGCGAATTCAACAACCGAACGATTAATAGGCTATTTGCTCTCAACAGGTACCTTGTATCTTAGTTCTAAGTGCTAGGTGATTTAATGGCTGTCAACGTATAAACCACTAAGTTGGCTAATAAAATAATCTGTTAAATTCTTCATGCGATTCTCAAATTAATGAGCACCATCTTAGCTCTTTGTCCTGGTTGCTTCCCAAGCTGTCACTTCAGAGCACGGGGCCCGCTGTTCTGCAACGATTCCTCCATTTTGCATGATCTTGGGCATATACAGGGTGGAAAAAACTTGTGAGGGGGACTGGAGGAGAACTACCTTAAAAGGTTACTTAATTTAGCGCGTTTTACTCGAGAAATATTCCTTTATTTTTTTAAAGAAACAAAACTGCGCTCATAGTTTTTTCAATTTTGCTTGTGTCAAAAATAATGACAACATTTCTATAAGAAACATCAGGTCTTAAACTCATTTGTCGTGAGTTATACGGTGAAGACGCATTTCGCGGGTCTCATGGAACCGAGCTCTCTTTTTGCTTACCTAAGCAAAAGGAGGCTAAGATGACTTGGAAATCGAACCAGCCATTAAAAAATGATTTGAAATATACGTCCGAATTTTGATAATCTCGGCCAGTATTGTACACAAAGTTGTACAACTTTAGTAAAAATATACCTTTGCTTCACAATGCATTGTGCCATGTTAGGATAATATTTTTGAATACAGACGAGTGTAAGACCGAATGTTTCTTGGAGAAAAAATATTTTGAATATTGACTGTATCGATTAATGTGATTAAATATTCAAACTTAATTTTTTTATTCTTTCCGGTTTAATTCACGGACAATACAATCTTAATTGACGAGCCGATTGGAACAGTGGTAGTGAACGCAATACCTCTGATACAAGGGTTGCGGGTTCGATCCCCGCACAGTACAAACATTTGTGTGCATGAACATGTTTGTTTGTATTGGTCTGGGTGTTTGCTATGTATTATAAGTATGTATTTACAAAAGAAAAGTATTATATGTATATATTTGTAATCCCACTGTTGATTCTGATATTCGTAACACAGGTGCTTGAGCTACCTATCTCGGAGTCAGATCAATGTACGTGATGTTGTGAAATATTAATTTATTTATTTAATTATACATAGAATAATCTGTCATTCCAATGTGATGTCTGCAGCGCTAATCATAGATTTAGTATCGGATTAAGATTGTGTGAATAGGGTCTAAATAGTTTACGTTTTGCAAGAGGGAATTCTTATATGTACAGCTGCGAGTAGTTAACTAATAAATGACAATCACAACATACAGAAGATGGATAAGATACCTATTTAACCGTCTTATCAACTGTGCATCTTCTGCTATCTGTTATCTGACCTAGGTTACGTTTTATACGTAGGACAGCAACTCATTTTACATCAACACAGTACAAAAGCGTCAATCCAATCCCATCCCATAAATTAACCTTCGTTAAAAGGATAGCATATCTAATACATACTAAGTTACATTTTCCTTAAAAATATTCCAGCATCTTTACGACTTGACTTTTGAGACTGTGGAGAGGTTTGGCTGCAGGTGTGTTCACCGACGGCTTCGACTTAGAGACCACCAAGACAAGGGTGTACTCCTTCCTCGCAACGCATTGGCGATCTCTCTGATTACGTACATGTTCTTCGACGGCGTTGATTACTTACCATCAGGTGACCCATTTAGCATAAAAAAAGGTTGAAAGCCTTTGTGAGCCCTGAAACGGAGACTGAAATAATATCACAATTATAATCACTGCATTAGTCTCACCGAAACGGCACCGAGTCCGCGACGAACACGTAGTTGAGCGAGTACATGGCCGCGAAGATGTTCGGGATGCACAGCATCAGCAGCATGTAGCGCTGGTACAGCTTGAACGCGCCGAGCTGGCCCAGGGCGGCTTCCAGGGCGTCGGCCGAGGCTTCCCTGGCCTTGCCTTCGACCGCGGCCTCCCTGGCCTCCGCGTCAGCCTCTGCCTCGGCGGCGGCGCCGGCGCAGCGCCGCGCGGCGTCCTCTGACTTCTCGGCCATCGCGCACTCAACTGCCAGGTGAGGCACGTGTTGTTCGACGCGTTGTTACGCGATAAGATTACCATTGTTTCGGATACATTCGTTCTGAGCAGGAAAAATACTATCATTCGGATCGCGTTTCGTATGTTGCGTTGTCGTTATTAAACTCAATAGGTACGTTAAGATCGCTCGCTTCATTGTAATCACCAGACCCCTAACCATGGTCCAAGCGTACCCCGGGCGCCAAAGCGACAGCTTTGGATGCAATCGGGAATAATACGCTAAGTATAAGACTTCATAAAACTGGAAATTCATTTGTAGGATTGAGCATTAGACTGTTTAATAAGTTACCTCAAAATATCATTGATTTACCCTACATAAGTTTAAGTTGCATGTAAAAAACTGCCAAATGCAGAAAGGCTACTATAAAGTAGATGATTATTTGAATGATAAGGATTCCTGGACATGTTGATCTCTTCGCCTGTCCTCTAATGTATAATTCATTTCATAATTTTTTTTTGACGATTTGTCTAAACGATATTGATTTTAAGCATTGTATATTATAGGTACTGTCACTGTAATCATAATTTGTATAAGAATGAATATTGTAATTACCATATAATTTGAAAAGAGTAACTACTGAGTTTCTTGCTGATTCTTCTCTATAGAAATTGACATTCCGAATCAGCGGTAGATTACATAATATTTGACATTCATAAATGATCTGTATGGACTTAAATTGAATAAAGACATTTTTGATATTTTTTTCACCAAAGTTGCAGAGGAATTTTAGATCCAATCAATGGGAACCATGGGAGATCCACGTTTCGGCATCAATGGGCCGCTCGACCGGATTGATACCACGGCCTCACAGAAAACCAGTGAAGGAAAACCAGGGAAGCAGTGTCTCTGCTGTGTTAGTGTGGGTACGGCAGCGCACTGTGACTCCATTGACGCTTACCATCAGATGATCTGTCTGCTCGTTCGCATCGCCACCTATCACATAAAAAAATCTTTAGAGTTTAGAAATACTTTTCCACTAGCCACAAGAGAGAGAGCCAGGTAACAGTAGGTAACTGAATAAGGAGAACCTGAGATAGAAAGTCTACGTTCAGCCAAGGACGGTAACAAGCTGATGGTTTTAATAAATTACATTATACCTAAATATCACTAATATTTTTATGAAGATACCTAATGAATTTGATCACCAGTGATGGCGCGGGTTTATCGTGTATTTCGGAAATTAGGCTACCCTATCGCCCGTTGTTTAGACGGCGCTGTCAGGGTCACCAGCTCTCTTGAGGTAATCTTATCGCTTAGTCACAACTTCGCGAGCTCTCTGTTGCTACTTGACAGATTACGGGAACCAGCCGGAGTTGTCAGATAGAATAATGTCTGTCTGTCACTGGGCAGTAATTCAGTTATTTTAATAATTAGCGACCGCACGGCTGATGGCGCCCGGCGGAGCGGGTGGCCGGCGCGTGCGCAAGGCGCAATGCGAGCATCGATCGACTTGGAAACTCGATGACTAATAAACGTTACGCTTTGTCTATCGAGTTCGTTACCTAACTAATAGTTAGAAGTCATAGGACACTAGCTCATATCCGTCTCGAAGGATCATAAATAATGTAGGAATTTACACCATGGATGATAGTGATAAGCAGGGTTTAAATATATCAGCTACTCAGTCCGAGGGTCGGTAATGTGTACTATTTGTTGATTAAGAATGATTAAAAAAAATCTTATGCTGAAAATGTTATGTAAAGGCGGCTTTACACTTTGGCTCATGAAAAAAGGATTTGTCAACGTCGACCAATCGTTTCCATTTCACTCATCGATCAATGTCGGTAACCGCATTTGTTATTACAAGTAAATTCATCGTAAATCTGATTGCATGTAAATCTGTCTGCGTTATTTTATACATTAATAATTAAATGTCACCCTGTTGGTCCAGTGGTTTAAGTACGGGGTCGTGATCTCGGGGTCCTGGGTTCGATTCCCGGGTCGAGTGAAAAGTATGTTTTGAATTTTTCGAACATAGCTCGGGTTTGTGATCACCAATCCGCATTTGGCAAGCGTGGTCATAGTAGCGATAACTTGATTTCTATGATGGAGGCCTTTGCCCTGCAGTGGGACAGTTTATAGGCTGTTACTTTAATTAAATGTATTTGTTAGCGAGCGAGGGAGATGGGTAAAAATAGCAATAAAATAATAAATTATAGAAATAAAATATATTACGTACCGATTGCACCAAAACAAATCAATGACAGTATGAAAAACGTCAAATTTAGAAACAAAACAAAAACGAAAATAAAATAATTAACTTAAAGAGGTTGGTTTGCCACAGTATTGGTACGGGAATCGAACCCGCGACCGTTGAGCTCAACCGGTGCTTAAACCACTGTGCTGTAAAAGGATCACCAGCAGGACAGTGAATTTAAATATAAAACATCTCAAAATTCGCTGCACTTCCTGAAACTACATCCGAGTAATTAGAGTGCTACGGCAAGGAGTGTCCTTCGTAGCACGTGCTACGAGGCTACGAACAATTTGTTTAATGATATCTCAGAGCTACGAGAACTTTCACGTCGCGTTGTGTGTTAAATATTCCTTATTTATTTTATTACATAATGTTCTTATAAGTTCTAAAACGTGTAACCATGATTCAGTTGGTCTGGTTGCCCTGTTAAAGGGTTGCGGAGGTCAGACGGCAGTCGCTTCATTGTAATTACCAGACTTAGGAAAATGATATACATTTTTACAGCTCTTAGACATTCAGCCTCAAAGGACACCCTTATTTTGGTGTAGAAAGCAATCTGCCAGTCCATTATTATGTACGCTGCCAAGACTGAAACGATAGAGCTGGAACGCGCCCAGCGCTCTGTTCTTATAAGTCTTGCTATGCAGACCCTTTCGATTCAGTACCAACTTGTTATTCAAGGAATGTAACTACCTTCGCAAAACAACACCCAACTTTTCTTTTCACACGCTTATACAACAAAGCATGCCGTATGGTTGATATTAAATCGGCTCCTCTACGTGTGGCCAAGCGAATTGTCGAAATGTGGTTGCTGAAGTTGTCTAACTTCAGAGACAGAGCAACTTTTATGCTAACCCCAACCATTCACTCCCTGTTACAACACGTGCACACACACACACATCCACACAGAAACACTCACATGCACACACCCATTCACATACACAGAAACACTCACACGCACATACCCATTCACATACACAGACATTGAAGTCCCTAGTCGGTAGGAAGGAAGTATTGATTTTAATTTAATCCTAAGTTTGTTTTTTTACTTTTATCATTTATCCCTAAGTATCTTTATTTGCCCTAGTCTTATGCCTGAAAAATAATGTAAACAAAATAACAGTGTAATTGGCTACTGCGACAAGCAGATCTTGCTTAGTGCAGAGCCGCTAGCTTTAAGAACAAAAACTGTAACGTGCTTCATGGCAATAAAGCTTATTATAAAGCTTATATTGTTATTATTTTATATCTTCTTTTTAAAGCGTGTCCAATCAGTCCTTCCTGATGTTTTTTTTAGTTTTTTCCTTTTGTTTATAATGTTCTTTGTTTACTTTGTCTTCTTTTTTCTGTTTTGATTCACTTCATTACATTTGAAATTTTATCTATCGCCTAGTCTATTGTTCTAGTGGTTTAAGTACCGGGCCAGGGTCCTAGGTTCGATTCCTGGGTCGAGTAAAAAGTATGTATCGAATTTTTCGAAAAAAGCTCGGGTTTGTGATCAATCCGCATTTTTCAAGCGTGGTGATTTAAGCCTAATCCCATCATACTAGCGATAACTTGATTTATATGATGGAGCCCTTTGCCCTGATAGTGGGACAGTATATAAGGCTGATACTTTACTTTACTACTATCTATCTATATTACAAAACGATAAAAAATAAACAGACTATCGATGCCGTTATCAGGCATGCGCACGCGCCGCGCGGCCGGGTTTATTTGCGCTCCACTTTCTGCCATGAACTCAGCTCATGAACAAATTCACCCATTACTGATACTTTCACACTAATGCACATTACCCTGATTTTACATACATATTTTTCTACACGTGATGTAAGGAACAATAATAAAGTGTTTGGTGGAACAAATTTTTTATTGGGTTACATGGTTTATACGTGCTTATTAATTTGACATACCGCCGTCCCCGGAGAATAAAATGATAATTACAAAAATGCAACTTTTCAGGAAAAATAAAAAACATATATTTGTCTTTTGCTCCTTAAATACTTAGGCTTATGACATAGGCTTATGATTGATATTTAAAAAAATAAGGGATTTTTTGTATGTTAGAAATAATTTAGTGGTACGTACCTTAATATTAAAATAGAGATATTATTCAAGAAATAAAATAATAATAAAAGTAAGTAACCATTTTAAGTCTATAATATCCATTATCATTTTGTTCTCTGTACCGCCTGACCCCAGTCAAATAGAGCACTCGTAACTTGTCATTTTATTCTACTGGGTTTTAGAGTGCAAATGATAATGATAATACTTTCATATCATCTTATTCTCGTACATATTGTATTTTTTTTTCTATTTAGTACTTTATTTTGATGTCTTAATAAAATTGTAACATGTTAATCAACATTAGTTTTATTCAATTATGTTCAATTATTTGTATTAAAATTTAACTTTGGAACCTAGTCTTGATTTTTAAACTCCTAAAGTCTACTAAATAGTTGAAAAAAAATAGGGTCTCAGTCCTTAAAATGAAAACATAAAAAATAGTTAAAACACAATGAGATAAATCAACAGTTTTATTCTATATTCACTTTTTTTGTACCTATTAATAAAGTAAGTCTTAGAATCACAGTTTGTCATTTTAGCAAAGACGTAATTATTATTTTTGTTACTATACCGAAGAAATTAACAATTATATAACACGATTTGTTATCAGCCTTTTATTTATCATATAAAATCAGTTCCATATATACTGACTCGCAGAAATAAAATAAAGATGATTAATCGTAATGATCTTCCTCATCATCACTTTTGCTACTGGAACACGCTACGCTACGGTCATAAGTCAATGACTCGTAAAAACCGTGATTGTAACTTGGAATATCTCCTGCCTTACAGAGGTACATAAGATCATCATATAAAGCTTTACTTATTGGAATAGACTCGGCGTATAACGTTTTGAGTTCAAGTACATATCCAGGACTTGGGCTTGGTATCTGGCTGGTACCCCGCTTGCTTCTTATTCTTCTGACAGGCTCAGTATTTAATTGAGAGAATTCGGAATCAAAGTTGTATTTGTATTTTAAAATTGATGGATTTGAATGTAAAACATTTACTTCCATAATTTTAGTCCACGATATTTTTTGGCCATCCACATTTTTCAACCAGTTCTTATTATCTATTAACTCCTTTATATTGTAAAACTCTATTTGCGTCATCTCTTTAACTTGATACTTTTTTCCATGAACCTTTGCATTTGTAATGATTATATACATCTGATCAGGCGTATAAACAACTCTGTTTTTCAATTGACGTTCAATATTAGAATGCATAGAATCCCCCTCACTCTGCTCGTGGAAGGTTTCAAAGAATCTGTGTGTGATATTCAACTCGAGCTTCTGTGCAGCAAAAATATATAGAGCAAAATTTTTATTTTGTCCGTCGGAGTAAAATGATATGTTATGGATGATGCCATATGCAACTACCAATTTCATTTGCTCCCCTTTTAACAATCTGGCCATGCCAAACATAACAATAACCTGTACTCTGAGTAGTATCATAGACAGTGAAATTATAAACCGGATACTTTCTTTTGTAGTGGAACGATCCGACCTCAGATTGTGGGATACTCAAAACCTTCTCCAAATCAAAAATTGATATAGTTGTTCCTGTAGGATTAACAGATTCTTTTTCTTCTTTTTTAATTTGTCGTACTCTTTCTTTATTTATTTTGATGACTATCATATTTTTCTTGTAATATTTCTTGAGTTTTTGAATCAGCTTGTCGATAACGAGTGCACTGATAGCACTGGTCTTTTTTCGGCTTAAAAAATGAATAATTAAAATTGGTGTCGAATATCGTCTCGTCCTGACGTTTAGTGGCCAAAAGGAAGTCAAATCTTTGCTGCCCAAACCAGTCTCTGTAAAGGCGATACATTTTGGATATGTTTAGTAGTTCTGAGAGGTATTGTCGAATCTTTTCTTACATAATGAGATTCAACAGTAAGGAACAATTGGATGTGCTGTTTGATGCTTTCTTCTGAAATTTTCGTCCGGTTTAGATTTTTCTAGTGCCGTTTAAACAGTTTGGTGTGAAATGCTTAGATTATTCATGAAAAAGGTTTTGCACACTTGTTCGTTTTTTGAATCTATTGTAAAAAAGTAAGTAATTGGTTGATTTCGGGTACGTTTTCGCTCTACAGTGATTCGTTTGACATCTTTGACTATTGTATGATTTACTATGTATTGCCACTGTTTCTCGTGATCTCTTATGTTATAATATTTCTGCAATATGTACTCTCTTTGATCATTGCTTATCTTTTCGCTACATTTCTTCGTGCACTTACAACCAGGTTTTAAAACTTTTTTGTCGTATATTTTCATCGATCTACATCCTTCATAGGCTTCTTCTGAATTTTTTAATCTTTTATTCTTAACATCTTGTCTTTCGTTTAAATTTTGCTTACGTTTTCTGGTATTTTTATTTTGTGTCGATTCTTGAACTATAATAGTTTTGGGTTGTTCCTTTCCATCTTGTTCTTTTCCAAGTTGTTCTTTTCCAACTTGTTCCTTTCCAACTTGCTCCTCTCCAACTTGCCCCTCTCCAAATTGTTCCTCTCCAACTTGCTCCACTCTAACTTGTTCCTCTCCAACTTGTTCCTGTCCAACTTGCCCCTCTCCAAATTGTTCCTCTCTAACTTGCTCCTCTCTAACTTTTTCCTCTCTAACTTTTTCCTCTCTAACTTGTTCCTCTCGAACTTGTTCTTCTCGAACTGGTTTTTCTCCAATAACACTACGCGAGAATCTCCGGCAAGGTCGTATCTGCTATTGCAATTGCTCTTACGTAAAACCTATGGGAGAGAATGAGATGATATTATGCCTTACTGTTCAAACCATAGAGGTCGTTTAGCTTACCCAACTATATACGTAGCGATCGGTGCGTTTTGAGCGAGAATAAAATGATAACTGCATTTATCATTATCTAGTTGAAATATTTTTACGAGAATATAATTATATGAATGTTTGTCATACTAACAAGTGAGAGTGCATTTCGATAATGTTTAATTAATTTTTTTTTCTCGTAATTTATGGCATGTGTAAAATCTGTGAATACTATTATAACATTTTGTAACTTCGTGAATTAACTCTATAAAAATCCCATAAAAATTGAGCAGATGTATTACCACCCACAGATCGCGAAAATGGCATAACACTAAAATTAAGATATTGGCAGTTATCATTTTATTCTGCGGGGACGGCGATACATTCCCAAAAGGATCGTTCTATTGCGGATGCGGTTTGTGATAGCAATTGCCCATATCGTGATAATAACCACAATGATATATGTATGTATGTACTCGGTATAAAATCGATTTGTCCTGTATTGACTTTTTTATGCAATTCTGAAAAAAAATTAAACATTTAAACGTCCCTTCTTCGCCTTAATTAAATTTGACGTCGAACGTTCTGATAAAAAAGGAAAAATAAATAAATAAGTCTTACTTTATCCTAAACAGGCAATTATGAAAATAAATGACTAGTTGAAGGCAACTGCCAAATTTTGAGGATGAGCCACGACTCAACGAGATTAGGCCGTATCGTCCGATAACTTGATGTTTATTTTCGTATGTCCCGCGACCGGCGAGCGCGCACGTGGCGGCCGCTTCCGCGGTGGCGGGACGCAGTCTCACGACGCGGCCGCGTGCCGTCCGCAAAAACTGTTTAAATTTAACTGCGAAAGGCTCAGTTTAGATTAGAGAGTGGAAGTCGGCGGTTAAGCGCCTATCTCCTTTTAGCCGATGACTGAAGTAGTCCTGAAGCGCGCCGCGTACGCACAAGCGCGCCGGCCTTCCAGGCGGTAGGACGTGCTCTCCTATCCATATATTTCAACCTGTTTACAAATTTAACTATTAAATAAAAAACCGTATTTTTTTTACTCAGACGTGTTGTGTTAGTTTAGACCTTCAAGGCAGAGCTTTGCGGGCTGAGGGCTGGGTAACTAGTAATTGAGCTTTTAAAGCTACATATAGTGTTAGGGCATTCTATTTACAAAGGTGCTAGTCAGAGTAGTAGACGCGGTACTATAGTACTTGTGATAATTAGTCAATAGTCCAGTTGTTGGTGTGAGGTACGGCACAGACGGAGTTCTGCAAGTGAGGCGCGTTTGGTAAATACAGCTTTTATAATTCGATTAATTGTTGTTCATCACGAAAACTATTCCGTATTTTTTGTTACGCTGCGTGTGTTGTTTATTAGTCTTGCGTGTCAGCAGTTTCAAATTGTGCGTGAGTAACGTTTGGGTGAGAATTAGAAAAAAGCTCGAAATAGGTGGGTTTTACTATATTACAAGGTTGTGAATGAATGAAAAGTTCATAATTTGCGCTGGAAAATAAGGATGCTAGTGAAAGTTTGCTTCTAGTTAATAATCCGTGCGTGATCTGGGCATGTTTGTGACGTGTTAGTAGATTATCGTGCGTGTAAGTAGGAGCGGGTGATTTGTAGTTTGTATCTATATTGTGATAGGAAATATTCACGCGCGGGGTGTGGCCCAGGTGCTGCGTCAGGAGTGGGTGTTTCGTGGTGAGCGATAATTTAGATAGGAGATAGGTTTGTGCCGAGGGACAGTATTCCACAGTAGTTGGGTCGGTCGGTCTGCCAGGGAGGGGTCGGACCGCGGGTTTGCTAGGCTTTTGTTTGCATAGTGTGTGAGTGTCAGTATCGGGAGTAACGAGTGAGAGGCCCGAGTCGCGGGTGCTTAGGGGTACATCTTCGGAAGGATTATGTCTGAGGGTGCGGAGTGGTGGTGCTCTGGCTGGGGCCGCTGGCAGGCGCGCCTGGCGCTGCTGCTGGCGCTCCCGGTGATGCTGACCGGCCTCTACGGGACCAACTACGTGTTCCTCGCCGCTAACACGCCATACAGGTCAGAATTGTATGCTTTTACTTTCCCACTTAGTTCTTCTTGAAGTTCTAAACATTGTAAATATAGGAGTCATAGAAGAAGGAAAGCAGCTCATAGGGTGAATTCTCTAGTACTCGACAGTTGAAGTCGAATTGAGATATTTCAAACATTTGTCCATACAAATTTCGCGAGGTTAGGCCCCCATGGGCTCTGAAGCACAGCTTTTGGGCGCAACCGAAAATAGGATGATAGATTCGGTTAAGGTGGATGATAACGTTAATAGTTTTTTTCTTGAATCTTTGTGTATTAAAAAGGATTAAAATTATTGTGTATTAAAAAGTGAAAATACATTGAAAAAGTTTTCAAACTAAGATAAAGTACACCAACAAATAAAACGTAAATAAATTCGCTGGCGGAGGTTATTCAATATATAAAAATAATATCGAGTAGAGTTAATTTATGCTAATAGATTATGCATTTTATACACTTAATTACATCCACAAATCAAAAAATATATACCTTTTGGATTGATATTTGCTTACGCTTTCACAAAGCTTTATGAAGCCTGATGAAGCCGCCCCACCGGTTCCACCGACTGAGACCGGCCAGGCAACCGGCGCCGGCGCACACTAACTATCATCGTTACACTCTTAGCGCACCTAGTTAATGAGCATGACTAGTAGGCTAAGTTATGCATAACAAACTTGAAATACTATCTGGTGAATTTGATTAACCCATCTAATTAAATGAAATCAATAAGTTCGCTCTTAGTTAAACTTATGAAATTTTGAAGATGTTTTATGGATTGAATAGATACTTACATAAAAATATAACTTTGGTAAAACCAAGGACTTATTTAAATGTGACAACATTTAATTCATGTTTTGCTCAGTTAATGGCGGTGAGCAATTTATCTAGGCTAGTAACCAGTAACAAAAGCAAAACCACTCGACTTAAAATGAATTCAATTATTATCATTAATCAACCAGTTGATTATTGAGGTCACAGTTAAAAAAAAGTGATTATAAGGTACCGGAAGACGTAGGTCGATATATCGAGTTTGTGTATATAAATATCTAATTAGTTCCAATTAAAGGTACATGACAGTTTTTAATAGTCATATTGTGATACGACATGACACATTTTTTTCATGAATGGAATAAGATATGATGCTTGGAAAGATACTCTGTTGTTGCCAGAAACGAGCAAGCTTTCTTACTTAAGAATCTAACGTCGGAAAGGATTCGTATAAACCACTCTTAATTACAAACAGATGCATTAGTAATTGAACGTAACCAATCATCAGTATTTAGGTATCCATCTACTTAAAAATATTAATCAAGTGATCGCATTTTATCATGGTGGGGTTATGTTTGTTTACTTTTTCAATTGGGCAGATATTAATCATAGGTACATTACATATCTTGTGCATACATGCATATAGTTGGAGTAGCGGACCGGGCTAGTACTCGGATGAGTCAGCCACCCCGAGGGGTGTCCGGTGTCGCGGTACAGTCCGACACGTGGCAGCGCGCTGAGCCGGAGGGATCCGTCAGGTCTCATCTCATCAACTGACACTGCCCAATGATTCAATGAACTAAAAGTAGGCTAAAAGTTCTAGACGCAAATAAAAAACTTTCCAAAACCAATTTACAAAGGTTTTTTTTATAAAAAATAAATAAACTGGCTCCTTCCACAGAGAGCCAGAGAGCACATATGAATTATTAAATTCGGAATAAAGGTAATTTTCCTTCATTAATAAAAACCAGATTAGATTAAGATTAGGGCCTCCAACTGTCCAGATTTACTGGGATTTACACTAGATTACTATTTAGTCTTGATGTTTCAAGGGCACCCTAGAGCTACCTTCAAGGTGAAGCGATAAGTTTCATTATTTTATTGACTACTTAAAATCAAAATGTCAACTCACTCCTAACAAACGTACTTTGTATATTGTGTTTTGGGATCCAATTATTTGCTTTGATTATTTTCTTTGAAGAAATCGCACTGTGACAAAGGCAATAAATGATTTAAGAAGGCATGTAGTTGAAAAAGTAAATCCGCTAACGCTCACCCTGCACTGCACACCCTATCTAAGAGGGTAAACATATTCCACGGTTTTCTTTGTGAATTCACAAAGGTAATAAAAAATAATATTAATAAATATTTCACAACATCACATACATTGATCTGACTCCGAGATAAGTAGCTCTAGTACCTGTGTTACGGATACCAGAACCAACAGTGGGATTATAAATAAATACATATAATACTTTTCTTTTGTAAATACATACTTAAAATACATAGAAAACACGCAGACCAATACAAACAGAGATGTTCATGCACACAAATGTTTGTACTGTGCGGGTTACGCTATACTGTACATAAACTTGTAAATAATATTGTAGCCCTTCTATTGTATTGAGTCCCTGTACCTTATTAATAATTATAGAAATAAGCTTAATTGTATAAATAAATAAAATAAAAAAAAATTGCTTAATGGAAATGAAAATTTCATTTATGAAATTCAATGGGTTTACAGCTGGCTCGGAAAGTGACTACTTCCCGTACCAGCTGTAAACCCATTGAATTTCCTCCTCATTGAACTCCTCGCACCATCTATTACTATAGTTGGTGCGAGGAGTGTGGTTACATCCATAAGTAGGTAGAGATTACCAACTTATTCCAGTTAGTTTAACTTAAAAGCAGTTTGTTTACGTAAATAGCCAGCGTCTGGGGACTGCGCAGCCGTCTGCGCGTGCGCGGGTCATCGTTACACCCGCATCTGCCGTGCTCGCCATGCGAAGGTCATACTGATAAACTTACACGAAAAAATGTGTGCCAATCATAAATAACAGATAACCCCATCGGCACACTTTTTGCTTCTGGATGTTTGTTTCGGTTAACCTTACGTTGTACAAAATATAAACTACTTAATTAGACGTAAAGTCATTCTACCTATTTGTTAGCTAATTACGCGAATAAACAAAATTATATTGCAAATATAATGCTTGTGGAACTAACATATTTTTTTTAATCAGCCTATAAACTGTCCCACTGCAGGGCAAAGGCCTCCATCAATAGAAATCAAGTTATCTACTATGATGGGATTAGGCTTAATCACCACGCTTTGCCAAATGCGGATTGGTGATCACAAACCCGAGCTATGTCCGAAAATAAATAAAATAAATAAATAATAAATATTTCACAACATCACATACATTGATCTGACTCCGAGATAGGTAGCTCAAGCACCTGTGTTACGGATATCAGAATCAACAGTGGGATTACAAATATATACACATAATACTTTTCTTTTGTAAATACATACTTATAATACATAGAAAACACCCAGACCAATACAAATAGACATGTTCAAAAGTTCGAAACATGCTTTTCGCTCGACCCGGGATCGAACCCAGGACTCTGAGATCACGGCCCGGTACTTAAAC
>CM032474.1:24256161-24685240 GCA_019059595.1 Marasmia exigua
AATTATCCTTTGCCTTACCCGACTGATGCGACTAATGAAACAAATAGGTTTTATTTGTATTGGTGATAAATAAACATGAAGTGATTCAAATGCTTTTTACAAAACAATCAGAAGCGCTAAATAGATGTTGGTGTTATTTATTTATTGCATTATCTAGGTACTTATAACAAGTTTTTTTTCGTATACACACACTTTTCAATTAGTTGAATGCTGATGTATCAAAACAAAACGGTCTTTCGTAGTCAGCTCAGCGGTATTTTTTACTGTAACTAGTTATTTAATTAATGTGACAAGCAGTTTGCCAGGTCAATAGTACCGCGTTTGTAGTACTTGTACTCGACAATCGCTCTTAATCGCATTGCGCACGGTCGAATTCGGCCGGTCATGTGGCGCTGGAAATTTGTGTATTTGTGCCATATCTGGCTGATAGTGGGCACTGTAACAGTAGTTTAGCCGTAGAAAGTACCTGAGAGGCGATGGAGTAGTGGCGGCTGGCGGGTCACCGCGGCCACATGCCCGCGTCGCGGCCGGCTCGCGTGCCGCGCCCTCTCTCAGCGCCTCTCTAAAACCTCACGCAACCGTTCTAAGATGTTCCTATAAAACATTACATACATATGTATCCTTCATAAGTATAGGTGTGTGTAGGCTAAGATAGAACAAAAGTCAGCGAGGAATGTCTGATCTGCATTGCATGTACCACACACTATACTTGATATTATTTATTATAAAAACTGTGCCTCTATCGTATCTATACGTGAGCACAATGTATGTTAATATTAAATTTCAATTCATTTTGAAAAATAACATTTACTTAAAGCCCGGAATTGTAACGTTTAGAAAAATATTTTATTATTTTTTGGAAATCCACAGCCCATAACAATGTTTTAACAAAACCATAAATATTCAATTCAATTCAATTTATTCAGATAGTAGTTTTACACGAATAATACAATAATGTAAACATATTACAATAAGGTCAGAAATAAATACAAACTTGTTTTTCAGGCTAGAAAGTTAAAATATAAACAATAAGTACTCATAAATAATCACAAAAATATTTATCTAAGAGAATGTAAAGTAAAAAAGTAAAATATAAATCTTACAGCAAATAATGGAAAATTAATTTATGTCAATTTATTTCACGCTCGCACGTAAAAAAGCTAATTAACAACAGTTTATATAGATAAAGTATCATTACTTATTTTGTTTGCTATACTGCGATAGATCAAAGGCCTAATGGAATTGGATAGGCACGCAGAGCAAACAAAAAAGGAGGTTGGTTATAGTGGGATTCGCCGCTAACAGCCAATCAGTCCAATTTCCGTCGGAGTATCAGTTACAATTCCTCAGAGGACACAGACATTTAGTCTTACTCCTTTAGGAACGGTATATCATTCCCTGACTTATCTGTTGCCAATTCCTGAATCATATTATATATTTTTTTATAAAGGTATACCAGTAAAAGAAGCTAGCATAATTTTATATCAAAGAGTAGTTCTTAATCTCTACGGCCATTAAGCCATACAAGAGAAGTTGTATTTTAAGTAGATTGATTTTAATTAGTACTGTTAAAAAAAGTAAACCTTGGTTTCAACAAAAAGTACGCTAAAGCTTTTGTCAACTTTATCATAGAATTTCAAGTCTTTCCTGAATTGCAGTTATACAAGAATATTACATTAGCAGATGTGTGGCTGCTTGTTTCGTCTTTAATAGTAAGTCCGTTATAAAATATGTTTGCTGAGTGCGCTGGGGCTGACTAATGATTGTTGTTAACTTTGTAAGTTGTAAGGAATTTTTACCCGAAGCATAAACTCGTAGGACTCATCGTTTAGCTGTCGCGGCGTCAAGTGGCATTTAAATAAACTGCTGTGGCTTGGCTTCCATAGCGGTGACCATTGCTCTTTCTTTTTGGTTGTTATCGTGTCCTATATGGAATGTACGACGACGCTTATGGGTATACTGACAAAGACGTTGTCGTAGGTATTAACTATAACAGCTTCTTGGAATTCGCAATAGTCGAGGCATGAATGTATTTGTGTGGTAATACAGTTAGGAATCAGAATCAGAATCTTTATTGCTTATAACTGTAGGTATTACAATTTGCGGGTGACATTGCAACATATAATAATTCTATAATTCTATAATTCTCACAACATCTCAAACGTTGACCTGATTCCGTACTAAGTTACTTAAGCACTTGTGTTACAGATATCAGACAACAGAGGAACACAAATATATACTTAAATACATATATTACACCCAGACACCGAACAAACACAAGTGTTCATCGCACGAATGTTTGTCCAGGGTGGGGATCGAACCCACGACCTTTGGCGTAAGAGGCAGGGTCACTACCAATTGCGCCATCCGGTCAGTCATTATATATTAAGTACAACAACAGTTTACCCATGTCGGGTATGCAATACGGTCTGCAAGTTTCTGTACTCTGCCTCTTCTTCAGTATAAAAATCAATGATGAAACGATTTGTAACATGTTGTTGAAGTTTGATCTGATTTCTCCGCTCGTCTTTTCGGTGGCAGCTCGTGACATGAGCGGGATGACATCACCAGCCGAGCGTCCGACATCTGCCGGGAGTATTGACTGCGATGTGGGCCTGGGCCACCTCTGTCGCTAGGGCATAAACCTGAATGATATGGTTTGGGAAATTTTAAGATTTTCTTTTTCTGATATCCTCTTGCTCATCAATTTTGATTGATGTCCGCCGTTTTTGAGTTTGCTTACTAATGATACTGGTCATAATAATCAATTGTGAAAGTCAACTACAAACGAATTTGCTTTTAGCGCAAAACAAATTCGAAGATATACAGTTGAGAGTACTGAAATACGAGAAGTGACAAATTTTTGATCCAAAAAAAATCTAAAAAGCCTTGAGAAGCAATGACTTCTTTATATGCTTTTTAGGTCATCGAAATCCGCCGTGGAAGAAAATGATTCCATAATAACAACAAAGTCAGACTTGACACTTCACGCCGCGATAGATGATGATTAACGACTCAAACGTAATTAGTGAACTGAAAAGTATCCGGTTGCTTTCGGTACTTGTTCCTAATATCCATTAGTAGGTTAAAACATTATTTTTGAACACACTGACATACTACCGCGGCCGATCGTCGCACTCGTTGATCATAATTTAGAATAGCATAAAATAAAATACAGAAAATGTGCTTCAGCTCAAGTAATGCCCCAAATGTCTTTAAAAATTTGTGAAAAACTAACCCATAAAAATTCTATCGAAGAAACTATTAATGACATAATTAATACTAAGTACTTAGTTTAGTTCACAAATTCGTCACTATACGAGAGTCAGCAACTACTCTTATTCTCAGAACTTTGGAAGTCTCGTAATGTTAACTTGTTATATATCCTGGACCAATGGATGAGTAGTTCCACAGACTAGTTAGTAGTTCATTCCGTACTTCAAATGAAATGTTAATTTGGTTTAGTTTAGTACGACTTGGTCTTAGTTAGAATTTTGGCTAATCGTTATTGTGACCTGTAACTGTGTATTTAAGTACTTACTTTTTTGTCATTTGACGTAGATTAATCAATTCTCTGCTCTTCATGAAAAAGTGCATTTAGTTACAAACCAGGCAGGACCGTATTTTTTGCGAAGTGTTTTGTACGTTTTTGTAGTACTTACAGTTTTTACTTCAATAGCGTTTTCTAGAGTACCACATTCTCCGGCCCTGAAGTTGCCTACCACTTATTTAATGGTTACTCGAACGTTTTTATTGTGAGGTTTATCTATTTATAAAGCAATAATGTAGCGTGAATAAATGAAATTCAATTCCATTTAAATTTGTTAGACAAATAAAATATCTTCCAATAAAATCTCATTAAAACTATGTATAATTGACCCTCGCAACCATTCCCGTAGGTCACTGGCAGATAAAGATAGCATTGCAATAGTTCTAAGTCAATTTAGTTCTATAGAGATGACATCTAGTATTGAGTGGTGGTGAGCCCGGTTCGGAGTGACGGACTAGCCGGGCGCATGTCACCCAAGCCGAGGGTGTTAGCATACCAACCTACTTCGCAGAAGAAAGCAACAGCTACTATTATAAATAGACAGGATATTTTGGTCTATTCGTTCTGCACTGAAATTAGACGTGAGGTCATGCGAGTTCAATAACTGGCAGGAGACAATGTGTTGCATTGCTTTAATGCAACCGCCAGTTTTTTTATAATTAGACTTTTTACTTGACAGTTAGTACTTATTATAATAATTCTGTAGTTGCTATGTAATGTCATTATGTGACAATATGGAGCGAGGGCCAGTGAAGGTTGCGTGTGGATGCGGGTAACTCGTTATTATTTGTTGTGATATTCTTATTATCACGGGGATCGCTATCTACCTCAGGAAGTTTTGTAATATTTAGAACTTAATCGCATACACATACCTATCCGTCTATAGCTACCATGAAATTATCATTTGAAGTAAAATCAAATTTAACTTACTAAAGACAAGTTCGGGTTAAATATTGTGACACATTCAAGTAATTTAAAAGTGAAATGACTGTCAATGATTGTTTAAAGTCTATGCCCTGCACGCGTATTAACATTGAATTGTTTACATTATTTGCAAATCTCGTCGGCGTAATCGTGTCTATGCTTATTATTTATTATGTAATGGCTCATTTACAAAGTCACAATAAATCAGTTGATCGTCGTGTGGCATTAAATTGCGTAGTTTCTTCTTGGTCGTTTTTATTAACACAAAACTATGCAGTTGTAGTACTTATCTTTATTATAAGCAAGCCTTATTTCTTTGATCACTTAAATCACAAATAATTGGTTAAAATATTATGAGACTAATAAACACTGGATTGCTTGTTAATTTTAATTGATGAGCAACAATCTAAAATTTAGCATTACGGTGCTTTGGTTCATAGTCAGTAAGCCGCAGTGACATATTCTATCTCTTGGAACTAGTTCTAATTCAGTACCATCTCAGAAATAGAAACAGTTTACAAGGTTAACGATACAAGCATAGGATACTTCAAGCGAATAAACTTAAACTTTCAACTGAACGGTTTCACCATCCCTATAAATAAAAATCAATGCAATCCGAATTCTAAGCTGTCGGTCTGTCTACAGATGCCACGTGCCAGAATGCGAGAACGGTTCGGTCGCAGCCAGCGTGTCGAGCGCCGAGCACTGGCAGCCCGAGTGGGCGGGCTGGGCGCTGCCCAACGACACGCGCTGCTCGCGCTACCAGGTGCTGGAGGACGCGTGCCACGAGCGCGCCTTCGACAACAACACCGTCATCCAGTGCGAGGCCTTCGTCTACCAGACCGGCAGCAGCATCGTGGCGGAGGTGAGACACTGGTCCAGCACCGCAGCCGAGTGGGCGGGCTGGGCGCTGCACGCACTACCCCATTCAGGAAGACTCTCAGTCTAAGGGAAAGGGTAGATGACATTGCTGGATTACGGAACATGTATGAAGGGGTGTTCATTCGCGAACTTTTGAAGATTATTACTCCGCTTGGGTACGTGTATTTAGAACGGTCTTTCTCTTTTCATCTTCATCACCTTCAATTGCTCCACTTACACTGGTTTCTTGCTAAATTGCCTTCCATTAATCATGTGATTTATTTCCAGTTCGACCTGGCATGTCAAGAAGGAAAGCGCTCTTTAGTCGGCACTATGCATAACATCGGGATGTTGATATCGATGCCGATTATGGGATTTGTATCAGACAAGTATGTACCTACCTTTAGCATCAAAACGTATGTTAGTTTTGATTTCATGTGATGGTGTCCTGAGTAACATGTGTCTGGTCAGATGGGGCCGGCGCGCGGCGCTGGTTGTGAGCGGCTGCGGCGCGGGCGTGCTGGGCCTGAGCAAGTCCTTCGTCAACTCCTACCCTGCTTACCTGGTTACTGAGATGCTCGAGACTGTATTTGGAGCCAGTGTCTACCCTGCCGCCTTCGTACTCAGTTAGTTTATGAAAAATATTTTGCAAAACTGGCTGAAAAAATATATTGCCACCGGTAAATCTCGCTAAATATGTCGCTAGTTTTCCCGTTTAAGTGATCAGATTTTCTTACGAAACATTATCCAATACTAAAGCTCTAAATTACCAATCTGTTTAGTCTTCTATGTTTTGAACAATATTAGTTTTCATACATATTTTAGTTAAAATTAAATTAATAAATTTGAGTTTATAGCTAAACCTTATAAACATTTCAGTGATTGAATGGCTTGGAGTTGAGCAGAGGATTCTGGCAAGTCTGGTGCTGGGCATCCCACTCGCGATGGGCGCCGCCATCCTCTCTCTTCTCGACTACCTGACGGGCTACTGGCGCACGTGGGCGCGCTTTGCCTACCCGCCTTCGTTCCTGCTGCTGCTGTACCCTTGGCTGCTGCCGGAGAGCGTGCGCTGGCTTACCATCCAGGGCCGCCTGTCCGACGCCGTGGCAGTCATCAAGAAAGCCGCCAAGTGCAACAAAGTTATCATCCCTCAGGAAGGGATTGAGAAAATGCTGTTGAGTGACGCGGAGACAGAAAATAAGGAAGAAGTGGATATTGTTGATGAAAGTCTGTTTAGAGCATTAATCAAGTAAGTTTTGAATATATTACATTTAGTTACTAATTAGGTAAATAAGGCTGTTTAATTAGATGGTAAAATATCTTTCAAAAACTAATTCGCTATGTCCTAAACCGTTGAATAGAAGGCCAGGTGCCAATTCTCGTGCACTCGATATTTTTTTTATGAGAAAGGGAGGCAAACTAGCAAGCAAGTCACCTGATGGAAAGCGATCGCCCAGGGACATCAGCCACACCAGGGGGAGTGGAGATGCGTTGCCGGCCTTTTAGAAATTCGAATTCAGAGATTTCATACATTTGGCCATACAAATCTTGAACTCGACTTCGATGTCGAGTGTTCGAGAATAGGCTTTCTGATACGAACGGATAAGACTCCATTAGAATAGTACGACTTAGTTCTGAAGAATTTGAAGAGTAAAGGGATTTCATAGCTAATTGAATTGCTTTGAAAATCAAATTATATTCCAACTTTTAACGCTTCAATTCTGAGAGCTGCTCAAACATGTAATCTTTGTTACAAAGTTGACTTTTTTTATTTTATTTTTTTATTTTGTTTATTTGGAATAACAACAGCCGTTACAATAGCATACATTTTTACATTATTAGAAACTACCAAATAAATTAGGCCAAAAAAGTTATTCACAATTTGCTTAAAAAATATTCTTACTTATAATATATCAAGTCTTGACTTTACATTGAACCAGTTGTATACCTAATGCTATAGTTTAAGAACGTTTTGGTTAAACAATCCAAAGACAAAATGAAATTCAAAAGTAAAACAACAAAACAAAGGAAGCTGGTTATCTGCTGAGTAAGTGAATTTCTAAAATTTTGATAACTAACTAATGTATAAAAATACATTAGTTAGTTATCAAAATTTTAGACAAAAAAGAAAAAGATTACAAACAAACAAAGTACAAAAAAGTAGTTACTTAACGGATTATCTTCATTATAGCCTCTATGAAAGCTCTCTTGTTATCATATATAAACGGGTCCACCTCTGTGAACATTTTATTGTATGAATTGAGAATGCGAGTCAGTACAGCATTTTGTCCATAATTAGTGGTGTGATATGGAACTGCAAAAAGGTTAGTGTGTCGGGTACGTTTCGTAGGTACACAAAAAGCCAGCCTTTCCAAAAGCTCTGGGCAGTCTAGACGTCCGTGCAATACATCAAAAAGGAACCCCATTTCAAGTGCAATACGTCGTTCCTCAAGAGTCTTAAAACGACATCATCTCAATTGTAAAAGCGTTTGAGTATTTGAATGTCAGGGATATTTCTAAGCCTAATATATTGAAAAGCGCCCTCCTCGCCACAGATACAGCGCTCTCCGACGGCGACTCTGCGTGTGCTTCGTGTGGTGGGCGTCCGCCGTGTTCGTGTTCTACGGGCTGGCGGTGCACGCGCACGCGCTGTGGGGCTCGCCGCACGCCAACTACGCGCTGGTGGCGGCGGCGGAGCTGCCCGCGCTGCTGGCCAACACTCTGCTGTTGGACCGCGTGGGCCGTCGCCCGCTGCTCACCGCCGCCTTCCTCGTCACTGCTGTGGCGCTCATCGCTATCCCCTGCTTGCCTGTCTGTAAGTTTCGTGTCCCAACGTGATGCTTATTATTTCGTACGAGTAAAGTTAAGCAACCCTGTTTTACTCAATTTGTTATCTACTCCTATTGCAAGTATTCAAATTTCAATCTGTGATCTAAGCCTCATTGCAAACACTTATTGATCATGTTGTTGACAAATACGCAATATTTTTGTTTCAATCATGGAAAAACACTCGTTTAACTAGTCCAATTAAATTAAAATTGCAAATTGCGGTACGTGTACGCATATTGATTTATGAGTCATGTCCGAGCGTAAAAAAGTGTATTTTTCTCAGTTAAACCATTAGCATTAATAAGAAAGTGTGTGCGTGGGACCGGCGCGGGCGCCGCGGCGACGCCGGTAGCGGACCGGTTTACCGGCAACTGGTCTAGCCGTTGGAATACCGGCATCATGGGATAAATGTACCGGCGAGAGGTTGCCGCTCTTCTTTGTACCGTGGTGGGGCCAGGAAAAATGCGCGGCCATGTAAATTATGACTCAACAAGTAATTTTTGCTCTAAGTATAGATTGACTATTATTGTCAAAGAAATGTATGAAAACTGAATGAATGAATGAATATACTTTTATTGCACTCTAAAATAAAGTATGAAAACTTAAAAACTAGATATTACAGGATGTGTACAACGAAGGCGGCCTTATCACTATGAGCGAAAACTCAATGAAGTTTCCCTAAGTAAATGCCTGACATTGTTCAGCGGGCTATGTTGCGTTGAGTAGAATAATTGCTCAAGAAATGACACAAGAAACGATACAAGATTTGTGTGCCACAGATATGGATGATGTTTTATTTAATAAGAAAAATACATGATCCGCTCCTGCTGATGACCGAAGATGACCGAATCCGTCCTCTGGTGTGAATTAATTTGAATCTGTCTGAATAATCTGAATCTGTGTCTGTTGTGACTCCACTGGTGTCGCGGGTGTCTATGGGCGGCGGCAATCGCTTACCATCAGGTGATCCGTCTGTTCGTCTGCCACCTATCACATAAAAATGCGACAGGTTCTGCCTTCTACTAGCTATTATTCCAAGTAGTGTCCTTTTTAAAAGGACCTTTCCCACTGTTGGTGCAGCAATCTAGTTAGTCTCATTAGCTTTTATGGCCTGCTTTACAATGCTTCGCCCTTTGATAATCAAAGGCTTCGCCATTTCTGCCCTAGTAAGTATCTTCTTATGCTTTAATATATATAAATGATACTACCTAAGATAATACGGTACTGTAGGTAGGTACCCTCAGCAAAAAAAGCAGGATTTTATTTTAATGTGATTAGTGGCAGTCGAGCAGACGGAATACCTGATGGAGAGCGATCGCCGCCGCCCATGGACACCCGCGACACCAGAGGAGTCACAAGTCCGCTGCCAACTTTAAACCCCCTTTTCCCCCGGGTTGGTCCTCCGATACCCTCACTCACGCAGCGAAATACAGCACAGTGCTGCTTCACGCCGGTTTTCTGTGAGGCCGTGGTATCACTCCGGACGAGCCTCAGTCCTTGATTTTGTTGTTTTTGATGATTTTGATTTGATGTGGTTGTCTGTACCTTCCAGCGGGAGGCGCCGCGGGCACGGCGCTGTACCTGGTGGGCAAGGTGGGCGCGACCATGTCGCTGAACGCGCTGTACGTGTACACGGCGGAGCTGTTCCCCACGCGCGCGCGCCACCGTCTGCTCGCCGCCTGCTCCACCATGGGCCGCGTCGGCGCCATCCTCGCGCCCATGACCACGCTGCTAGTGAGTAATAATTACGTGAAATCAAAAGCCCCTTCTCATATTGACGAACCGTTTGGCACAGTGGAAGTGAACGCTGCCTTTGGTTCAAGGGTTGCAGGTTAGATCCCCGCACAGTACAAACATTTGTGTGCATGAACATGTCTGTTTGTATTGGTCTGGGTGTTTCTATGTATTATAAGTATGTATTTACAAAAGAAAAGTATCAAGTATATGTATACATATATTTGTAAACCCACTGTTGATTGATGAACACAGGTGCTTGAGCTACCTATCTCGGACTCAGATCAGTCTATGTGATGTTGTGAAATATTTATTTATTTATATTGCAGTGCCCTTACTGGGTCTATAGTGGTTGCTATTATGTTATCATATATCATCTTTCTGTACTCTATTGTCGCAATAAATATATTGAGTATTGAGTACGTTAGAATGCTAATTTCTGAACCATGGTCCAGGCGCACCCCGGGCTCCAGATGGACAGCTTTGGACGCATGCTAAGATGAGTAAGCTAATGTTCATCCAAAAACCTGGAAATCTTCACTTTACTTTCACTATAGCTAATACTGTAGGTGGTTGTACCGGGGTCACGCTTCATCATGAATGGGTTCATTGGAGTGATGGTACAGCCTCACAGACCACTGCCTGTGAAGCAGCGACTTCGCCATTGTTTCTACGAGTCAGTAATCCTCAGTGCACCTAATGAAGTGAAATCCAACCGTTCAGAGACGATAATATACAGGTCCACGTCGCACTTGAAAAAATTGCGCACTCTGTAGTCTACCCCTATAAACCACAAATTTCATAGCGTTTTTTCTAAAGGTGTAGCGGAAGGTGCCACTATTTGCTTGCTAACTTTGCTTGGATTTGCAAGATGATGATGAAGTTATACAGATTCATTGACCAACATTTCAATTGACATTTATGTACTCGTAGTTAAATTAGGCTCTCGACAAAAAGCAGTGACTGTCATTAGCGCATTAGCAAGTCGGCTGGCGACAGGATATTATGTCGCGCCGCCGGTTATGGCGCGCGCAGGCGTTCCCTCGGCGCCGGCGCATGCGGCTATACTTAGCCCGAGCTTAGCGCGACAGCTGCGTAGGCACTTTTAAGACCAGTCGACCTCTCTTACGTACTTGCAATCGTGCCCTACAATGCGCAACTCAAAATACCTTCCACTTATCCGCGCAGATTTGACTAATACGGTTTCTATCGGAATCGTGATAATTACAAATATCTTGAAACTAAACTTGTGCGGGTATGTTTATTGCTTAAAGCATTTTTATTTATAGAGTTACAGAAACGCAGGTAAAAATAACGCGTGTTTCGCTGTAGATTACACGGAACACTTTTCAAGGCTAGTTTTATTACGATGCTCGATTTTCATCAGCTGTTTTATTAGATAGTCTCGTAAACGGCTCAAGGCTAACAGAGTTAATATTTACCCCGAAAAGAAGACCTGAGGGATAAAGAGATTAATGGAAAGCTCTACCGCTGGTAGGTACACGTCAATAGATTGCAGATATACTATATACCAATGAATGAAGGACCTGCAGTTTTTTGTTAAACTTGTAATTTAGGAGACAAGTGTAAACTATGTTCATTCCTTTAGAAATGGGTTGAAAATATTTTATTAAATAAATTAATAAAAATGTGCATGAGTGACAATTTGCGTGTATTTTGTGTATCTACTACCTAGACAAAAATAACCCCTAGTACACCCAAATGCGAAACAATGTAGAAAAGTATATTAACAGATGCACATGGTGTGGTTGCAGGCGGTGTACCGCTGGTGGATCCCGACGGCGCTGTTCGGGTCGCTGCCGCTGCTGAGCGCGGCGCTGACGCGGCTCGTGCCCGACACGCTGCACCGCCGCCTGCCCGACTCCTTCGCCGACCTCGAGCCCTCCACCAGCGCCGACTCCTCCGTCGCCGACACGGCATGAGCGCGCCGCCACGGTGATCGCGCCGCCACGGTGTCAGCGCGCCGACACGCGCGTGTCCCTACTCAATCTTATAAGAGATTTCCTAAGTATTTATATGAACATTGTGAGGGCCGAGAGTAGAATAAGTTCGAATGAGAGGCTCGTCTTGACGCTCCCTGTATGACAGGGGTGTAGTTGGTTCGAGTGCTTTGTTAGTAGGCTGGCGTCCCCTCGACGCGTCGAGTTCGGCCGAATTGAATCACGACGATTTGCTCAATTGTGTAATTAGGATTTAACTGGTGCCATTAGCCGCCGGTTGATGGTGGCTTCGTAGCATTTTTGTGTCTTCCTTCGGCTTGGTTCGGCGCGTCCAGGGTCGCCGGCCGTGAGTAAGATTTTACATACGATGCATGTACAATTAATTTTAATGAGTAAATTAATAATATAATTTAGAGGAGGAGGTTAAACCTACTCAATATTGTAAGAACTTTTGCCAAGAATGATACCAATTTTGTAGCACGATTGGTGTTTTTTGCACATTCGAACCTTTGACGTGGTAGAATCAGGGTAAAGACATTTGTTAGTAAGTGATGTCGCCAAGGGCATGACAATCATTAATTTAAGTTTTACTTAAATTTTAATTGAGCCCGAAGGCTATAAAAGTGTATCCTTTATTTATAAAACGAAGCATTGTTTTTAAGTAACTAGGTAGGCATCTCATGTATATCTAAGTAAGTTTTTTATATCAGAAAGGGACAAATTATTCGATATGTCCTGTTAATGATGTTGATTACTAAAATTTTTAATAGTGAATATTTACTTTAATCTGTCAGTTAAATTTTCTGTTGGGTATTTGCATCGAATGCACTTGTAAGCCAATTTTGATTGGTCCCAATATTATAAAATTCCTTTTACATTAGATGATGCATGATCTCCATAATGATTTCGACTTATCAGCATTACCTAGTCATTGTTCATCTCCCTCACCCTGTCCTTGTATGACAAGTTTGTGAAAGAAAATATAAAGTGGGTTCGTCGTATTCCCAACAGTCTTGCTTGGCAGTCTTGTATCAATCTTATGAAAATACATTTTTTTAATTATCTATAAGGCTAACGCTTGACCACAATCTCACCTGACGGAAAGTGACGATGAGGTTTAGGATGTGACGCGTTTGTCTCGAAGATGCCTCTTAATGTAACGTGTATTGTAATTAATATAGGTAAATGTAAAATGTCTCAAGCTCTTTATTCCAACTTTTTCCAAAAATAATAACTTACCTAATAAATTAATCTGTACAAGAAAGCTCAATGTTGTTTATAATGATTATTCGTATTGAATGAAAAAAAAAATGACACAGTGCGGTGTAATTTAAAACTAGACAAAAATAAAATATTTTTGCACTACGGCTACATGTTTTATTTATTAAGAAATTTACTTAATTTCTCCATGCTCAGTTATATGCTAGATGGCAGACGAGCAGACGGATCACTTGATGATAAGCGATTGCCGCCGCCCATGGACACCCGCGACACCAGAGGAGTCACAAGTGCGCTACCAACCTTTAACCCTCCCTTTCCCCCGGATTAGGCCTCCGGTACCCTTACTCACGCAGCGAAACACAGCTTTGCAGTGCTGCTTCACGCCGCTTTTCGTGAGGCTGTGATATTACTCCGGTCCAGCCAGCCCATTCATGCCTAAGCGTAGCTTTCCCGTGGCTGACTAACTAACATATTCCATTAATGATTTCATATAATATGCGTTGATACAAAAGCGTGATGTTATTTCTCTTTTATGTGATGAATGGCAGACGAGAAGACGGATACCCTGATGGTAAGCGATTGTCGATAACTTGGACGTTTGCAACACCAAGTCACAAGGGCTTTGCCAACCTTTTAACTAACCTTTCCACCCCGATTGGGCCTTCGTTACCCTCACTCGGCGAAACACAGCGCAGGCGTTGCTTCACTAAGAAGGTTAAAATTGTTTAAGGACCAATTATTGTTTGAACACTTAACTAAAACACTTTTTTTATGTGAGAGGTGGTAGACCAGCAGACGGATCACCTGATGGTAAGCGATTGCCGCCACCCATTGACACCCGCAACACCAGTGGAGTCACAAGCTGGCAGGCGCTGTCAACATTTAAACCCCTCTTTCCCCTGGATTGGGCATCTGGTACCCTCACTCACTTTGCTTGCTTCTGATTATCTCTAAGTTTTTTTATGCTAGAGGCGGACAAACAAGCAAGCGAGTCACCTGATGGAAAGTAACCAACGCCACCCATGAACATCCGCGAAATCAGAGAGATCGCTAATGTGTTGCCGGCCTTTTTAAACAAGAATACGCTCTTCTCTTGAAGTTCCCCAAGTCGTAGCCGTCCGGAAATACTCCTGCAGCCAAACCGTTGACCAAAAAGCAAGCAAAAGTCGACACAAAAACTTAGATAACTCCTTACAAACAGCTAACCATCATAATTTCCTTATCGAGGAGTTTGCTACCAGCGGTATCAAAGACGAGACATAGGTGGGTACTTTTGTGTTTACTATGGATGTTTTACCTATGTTTATGTTTTATGTACCTAAATACGACAAATAGACACATCACGAGAAAGCATAGTGGCTTGAGCTTGAGCAGTCATAGAAATGTAACTTGCTATGTAAGCTACCGGCGTTCGTCTATTTTGATGGCCCGAACTATTACTTAGAATGGTAACCTTGTTAAGGTAAGTTTTCTTTAAGATGTTTTCCAATAGATTTATTTCCACGTAGACCAACGAAGACTTGATTACGAGCTGAAATAGTTTTACTCGTCTTCTTCTCAATCGCTACGCTATTGACAGAGTCGTCGTGGTCATCATGTAGGTAGTTGTTTTCCTGGAGGTTTTTCTTCCCACAATCTCTCGCCATTTCGATTTGTTGGTGGTCAGTTTGGTATACTCACAGCTGACTTTGTTTGGTCGGTCTATCGCATTCATGTTCTACCCCGTGCTCTGGTAGGTACAGGGGCGTCTTTACCTATAGAGCAGGGGGCGCGGTGCACCCGGGCGCCGGGCGTTAGTGGGCGCCGAGAGCCCCTCGCTACACATAGAGCCTCCACTGTAACGCTCCGCAAGGAGCGGGCGCGATTACTGTTACCTTACCATGACTTTGAAATACTATCCTCGCTATTCAAAACTATTGCTCTGTCTCAGAATCAGAATCAGAAAGATATTGCCTGATTGAGTAGTACAAGATCTTAAATTTATGTACAATGTAGCTTTCACTCAATTACCTTTTGCAGGTATTGCAATTATAATAATAATAATTCTTACAACATCTCATACGTTGTTCTGATTCCGTACTAAGTAGCTTAAGCACTTGTGTTACAGATATCAGACAACAGAGGAACACAAATATATATTTAAAAACATATATTACACCCAGACACTGAACAAACACAAGTGTTCATCGCACGAATGTTTGTCCAGGGTAGGGATCGAACCCACGACCTTTGGCGTAAGAGGCAGGGTCACTACCAATTGCGCCATCCGGTCAGTCAAAAAATGTACATCAACATTTATTATAATTATCAAATGTTCTTATTTCTAATTATTTATAATAGAATAATAATCTGATTATACAATATATGACATCTATTTAATAATTTAACTGACTATAATGAATCAGTGAATATTACAATATTCAAAATATTACTTGTTACATAATAATTACTACAGTAATTATTATGTAACAAGTAATATTTTGGGAATAATGAGAATTTAGTACTGTTTGGTGTTAAATATTCCCTAGAGAGTAATAACTTCGATAACGAATGCTTTAAATTCACTTTCATCCTTTATATTTGAAGGGAGTTTATTAAATATTTTCACTGCCATGTAGTAAGGGCTGGTATTGATTGGTTAAGGGGTCTCTTTCATATGCACCACAATGAAAGGGACAAAGCGATAGTTGTCGGCAGCGAGAACAGTTTTTCAAAAGTTATGGTAATGGTAGGTAATGATCGTTCTTTTCATCTTAGCGTGTGTGATTCCCAGTAGCGCCCAATGGTGTCGCTTCGAAGCCCGGGGTACGCTTGGACCATGATATAGGATTCGGAATGTCTGATAATTACAATGATGCGCCTGCCTATAGGTAGTCCAACATGTTATAAGCATCCCATCTTCTTGGACTAGAGCCGCCCCTGCTCTGGTACCCAGCACTCTGCCTTGAACCACAGGACGTTCTATAGACTCATTGCCTTTCTTAGAAATTTGGCCGGAAAAACAAAGTATGCGGGTTCCATCCATCCAAATGTTCGATCCCAATTCCTCAAGTAATAGAGACAATAGAGGAATTCAGTGCACGATATTCCAAGCACCTTAAATTTCTCCAGTACCACATCTCCAGGGCGTCAATCTGTTTTTCTTCGACCTTGCGTATAGTCCACATTTCGGAGGCATAGAGCAATATGGGGAAAACGAGAGTTCAGCCTTATTTGCACTGCTTTCACGTGGATCATCAGTTAATGATCGTGAGTTTTACGTTTTTAGTGTTCCATAAACTTAACGACTTTAGATAACTAGTGCATATTTCACAAGGTCGTAAACATTGCGATGATGTTTTTCCCTAGAAATGTAATTACCTAATTATATAAAAAATCACAAACATGTCATATTTGTTGTATGGGTTTGTTGTTTTAAATATAAATTTTATTTTGATTCTTTATTTTTCGTACATACCTTTGAATAAAACAAAACAGTAAGCATCTATCTATTGCCTAAGGTTCAAGTGAGTTCAGACGTGGCAGATAGATATTTATGTATAGGTCTGTTCACGAAAGATGACCATAAATGGCCAGCGTATCTCATGAAGTAAAGACTTAGGACATAAAATATTTTCAATTAAACATAGAATGTGTTTAGTCTAAGCCCTTATAATGTGTCAAATTGAGAAAGAGCCATTAATTCATGAGATTACAAGCAATTCATCGTCATTTGTGGTCAACTTTCGTGAATTGACCTGTACACAACTGGATGGTCAAGCGCTTCGTCTTATTAGTAGGGTCGTTTTTACCCTTTGTACACGGACGGAACCCTACAAAGCAATCCATATGCGTCAGCGCACATTTTAATCGCCAATTGTCTAGCTGCAGCTGTAAACGTTGTAGTTAGAATCGATCAAACGTACTTGCGGATCATTATGGTTCGGTGTTCAACAAGCGTTAAATTATTTGGCACCAGCCTGTATATAAGGAAAATAAATGCGAATCCCGCCAGGCTGAGGCTGAGCTGAGGCAGGCTTTCGCGCTAGACGGAAAACCCATGATTATGCATCGCATGCATTGCAGCATTTGCAGCTTTACGGTTATGTAATGCCAATTGAATCTGCTTATTTGAATCGTAGCGTTCAAGTAGGTGTCGTGTGCGTGTAGTAATTGTGTTTGGCGGCAGACACGTGGTGAGTGGATTTATTCATATTAACTTTGTCTCAAATTGTTGGAATAAAATTCTAGAGATACTTGCTATTCAGCGATGATAAGGAGAGAAAGCAAGATCAAGTAGTATCCCTTAAATTTAGTCTCTTTACTGATTTGCGGTTTCAGTAGGTACTTAATGGTAAAGTGCGCTGGCCTAGTAAGTATTAAGCTACCGCTTTTCTTTAAGTTACAACCACAACTAAACAATTTCACTTGAGCAGCAAACCAAGTGAATTAATAGTCAGCCAAAGTGTTTTAAATTAATAGGTAAATTAGATTCAATCAATACCTAAGGAGAAGCATAGGTAAACTAGCTAAAGACAAATTTAATATAAGTAGGTACTTAGATGTTACATACTCGTATTAGCAAAATCTTAAGGTCGAAATCAAATGTTATGTACGGTCTGAAAACAAATTACTTACGAAGACATGACACATACAGTGAATATCATAAGCTACTAGGCAGACTACATCTAGTACTGAAAAAACAATGTTGTTAAAACATTGTTTTCAAAACTTCCCCTATTTGTCTAACAATACGCGATCATCGGCGCTGATTGCCCAACGCTCAACGAGATGGTTTCATTGCAGCGCGGGCGCAGCCAATGCGACCACATAATAGATCGGCCCGGCCGTGACCGAGTGCGGCTTTCTACGGTCCCCTGGCTCCAGTGCACGCGGACACCTGGCCGCTGCCACTGCCGCTCATGCAGCCTCAGGAAGCGGTCGGTCAAACGAATCCGAAGTGAACTCCTCAAAAGAAGGGGCTGCTAAAAGCGAAAACGTTGCGATGAGTGAAAAAAAGTTACCAGAGGCTAGCCCCGCGGGTACGGGCATCAACACGGACCACAAAGCGAAGCACCCTGAGGGGACGGAGCCGGGAGCGAACGCGCTAAGCTGCGGCGTGGACGCGGATAGCGTGCTGCGGCAGCTAGGACAGGCGGGCCGCTTCCACCTACGCGTGTACGCACTGGTGGCGCTTGCAGCCGTGCAGGTCGGCTTGCTGCACACCACTTACATCTTTTTGGCTGCTGATTTGCCGTACAGGTAAGTGTGCCTCCATAATTATCGTTAATTTTTAATGTATCATCACATCATCAGCCTCACTCAGTCCACTGCTAGACTTAGGCATCCCCGATTGTTCGCCATTTTACCCTGGCTTGACGCCAAGTCTATCTATCTATCTAGTCTATACCAAAGGCTTTTCGCATGTGCGTCGTAGGTACTCTGCTTAATGTGCAGTTCGTTTTCGTGAAAATCTATATGTACGAGTAATTGATTTGTATATTTGCTATTAAGTTTATTGCTGCCATGAATTTGTTCTTATTACCAGGTAATAACTAACCCGTTATTATGATAAGTTATATTATAATTTGTAAACAGGGTACAGATTTCGCTTAGTTTGCAAGATAAGCCAAGAGTCTACAAATAGGAAGGTAATTTAAACCGGTGTGGGTTTAGCCAGGGCTTTTAGTAAAATGTCTAATCCTTAATTTTGTTTAACAAAATCCCTGGTAAAACTTAACTGTTTACGTAGTCTCTACTCTTTTTCCACATACGAGTATTGTTCTGTTCAATATAGGTATACCTAATGTAACGTTACTTGTGAGGAAAGAATATCATACTGATGATGATAAGATAATCAATATAATTAAATCAATATAAAAAAGAACCTCTTAACAAGTCTTCAAAAATGTTGTTATTAAATTGTGCAATGACATCTATAAAATTAACGATTCTACGAGACGATCTAAGGTTAAGTGTTACCTTGTCGATGTATCCTCTTGAATCAAGTCTACTAACAGTCATTAACGCCGAATGCCTCTACACTCGTCAAAGATATGTCACTATACTCTTTAAAAGGTTCAATAATGAGACTACTCTTGCTGAGTGTAGGACTCCTTTCTTAAGCATCAACGTTCCCGGTCCGCGCTCGGATGCACAAAGTTACTCCGATATTGGACTGGACTGGCAACTAAACTAAAAACTGTAAGACCAAGGTTGCGTCCACCTGTTCTAGGACACCATTCAATAAAGAGTTTACTCAACTTGCCATCACCGCGCCTAGCTAGTGTCTTCCCGAAATCCAATTGAGTGTGAGTAGACTCTTAATCCGAGGTCCAGGACATGAGATTATTAGGCATTAGCCATCTTTTTAGTAATGCCATATATCAAGACATCACCGTCAGGATCCACATGGGCTGTTTAAAATTCAATTCAAACTTGAATCCACTAATAAAATAACCAACTTGGTATGCCAAACGTAAATAACTGAAACTGTGAACTATGAGCCCAATTCTCGTGCTCGTGATATCTTGAAAACATGGCGGATATCACCTGAAAACCTATACAAAAAAAACTATGTTTTAGTGATATTTGTCGGTATGAAAATAAATATCACGAGCACGAGAATTGGGCTCTATGTAGGTAACTGAAAATATCATTGATGATATTTTTATTATAGCATTTTTTTGCAATTCGTTTTTAAGTGATCCGTCTGCTCGTCTGCCATCTATCACTATAAAACAAAGTAAATAACGCACTTAAAATTTCTTTTCGTGTTTAGGCATGAACTGAAATCCATTTCCTCCACATTACGGGTGGCTGTTCTACCAATTAAACTAGTGAACACCACCAGGAACGCCATGTGGAGGATCTGAACACGAGATAAAATGCGTTATTTACTCACTCATTTATATTCAATTGGTTCCCGATTTAGATATTAATAAGCGTTTTTATACCGAGGATATCCTCGATGACATCAAATTATGCTACTTTTGTGTATGTACAAACAGTGCATATCAATTGCGCAAAAACTTCAGAGCTATTTATGTGCGAATCATCTAACGAGCGGCAATGACAATCACAGTCAATATTATATTATTGCCTTTTAATGCGTGAAGCTGAAGATCGCCGTCTTCAGCGGAGGCCGAGGAAGCGATGGCTCGTCAAACACCGGTGTTGTGTCAACAAACCAAACACGATCAATGGCTATCAACCGTCCCACGACACCACAATCTCCACTTCAATTAATATTTACATTATATTTCGGCATTGGGAACTGAAGTTGCCGACACGAATATTAGCTCAAAGAATTTAAACATTGGACAATTGAATTTGGTTCCAAATCGGGTCAGTGTTTTAATAACAATTAAAACTTATTAAAAAGACTACCTTGAAATTGCTAAAAGTGGCCTCAGCTATGTAATCAAAAACTTAATAAATGTCTGTAAAAGTAATTAGAAGGTAGGTACTATTAAATCGAAGCCATATTACGCAAGATTAGAAATGCAATTATGACTAAAATGAAGTAAGTATAAAAGAGTTATGCCTATTATGTTTTAAATATAAATAATATGTTTTTTTAGTGTAAGATTGGAGTGGCTGTCCTATAAATAAGTAATAATAAATAAAACTTGCGTGCGAAAGTAAAATAGACGAAAACCAACATCTACCTAATGTTATAAAAAATGTTTCAAAGACTGTGTAGATCGTACTTAGTGGTATGCAAAATGTTGTAGGTTTCATCATAGGTAAAAAGTAACTGGCTAATAGTTTATAAAACCTGTTCAAAGTCCTATTGTATGTATACTTGTACATAACGATCGGTTTCTTTCAATGGTGGCCTTTCTACGGTTTCGCAAGTTGTCTATCAAGACCGAGTCAAGTGGCCGAAGTATGCAGTAGGTGCTTGAAATACTCATGATATCTCTTAGGTGTAGTAGTCAGACCTTGGGGAAGGCTGAGATAAGTAAGGTACATTTAGGCAAACAAACAGCTATACCATTCTGTATAATGTGCTGTTCGTCAATGTTATATTTTGATTTAAGTATGAAGATTGTACGAGTAAAAGATACGTTAAGGATGACATGCGTGCTAATAAACTGACTGACCACTAGGGATGCACAAGACTTTGGACCGTGGGTGGGAGAAGTGGAGGAGTGGAAACATGAAGTGGAAAGCGGACCCCGGGCTTCGAAGCGACAGCTTGGGACGCGGCCGGGACAAAACGCTAAGATGATTTTGATGTGTGGACTGGACTATTAAGTATTCCAATGATACTGTACTTGCAATAAATACACTGTATCTCATAGATGAAGTAGACCTTGGGGAAGGTTGAGCCGCATTCTGTTCCTGCCAGATCTGTGTGATGTTTACAGCAGATGTCAGGTATGCCGATTATGGCTGTTTCCGCATGTAACACTCCGTGTGCGATGGCGCAGGCCATAAAATCCGGTTAATTATTTTACTTTGTTCGTTTAAAAACATTGTGTGAGGAGGTATTAATAGGTACGCCAATAAACACTATACCCTGTTATCGGTAAATGTACGGTTAGGACACACTAGTGACGCCAATTGATCTAAATTGTTAGCAGCTAAACCAGATCTTTTTTTTAACAATTCTGATGAATCTGAGCTTCAGCCTATCGGAAATCACTTATTTTAGTTGTACAATACTTTTACTTAACTTTTCGGCATCAAATCATTTTTCAAGTGCAAAAACAGATTAAATAAAAAGTTTATGTGCCTGCCGAGAGGCTGGAGCTCTGATTTTTTTAATAACAATTATTTACTAATGATTTAAATCAGTTGGCGTCGCTAGTGTGTCCTGCGGGATCCCTTTAATTGGCATAATGTGTTTTGTCCTAAAATGATAATGCATAATGAAATGGGGATAATTTATTTAGCATAATATTAATTTGGCCGAATTTGGTTTTAGCATAATATGTACTGTGACAAAATTATTATTTAGCATAATGCATTTATGCATATTTTTTTTGGCACAATTATTTTAGGCATTAATGGTTGTTTGAATCTGAAAAATAAAAAAAGTAAGTATTTCCTATATTATATAGATAGAGTAAAAGTAGGTTTGGGTGCGGCGGGGGTAGCCCTTGGGCCACCCGTAAGCTGCTTTTTAATGACTTATTGTTAATTATTTTATCCTTAATAATGTTTATGCTTATTGCATTTATGGTAAAAAAATTATGCTAAAAACCGTAGTGCTTATTAGTACTATGCGAAATTATCATTAGTAGTAATTACATTATGCTAACTTATTTTATGCTTAAAATGTTGATGCTTCTCGACAGTGAACCGTGTCCTACTCATCGCCTTAAGACGTCATGTAGTTTAGATCACTTTAAAACAAAAAAATAGCGTTGACCTGAATGGTACGAATAAGTTTGTTTACTACAATCGGTTTTTTTCGTAACTAGTTCGTTTTTTTCTGCTAGAGGCGACAAACGAGCAAGATGGTCACCTAATGGAAAGTCATCAACGCCGCTCAAGAACATTCGAGAAATCAGAGAGATCGCTGATGTGTGATTCTCACAATAGTTATAGTCACATATTTTAATAGAGTTTAGTATCGATGACCGATACTTAAACAAATATTTAAATAACAAAGCCTTGGCTGATTTGATACAGTCGCAAAAAATGACGTGGTTCGCTGAACTAAGTACTGAACAGATATCATAGCTAATCACCTGAGCGCTGATCCGTAAATAATAATGCCATTAAAAACATATTTCAATGATAATAAAAATAGTTGATATACCACCTGGTATACACTTTATTACGTTTGGCTACCACCGCGAATGACAAGAGACGATAATGATGAACGTGCAATATTTATTTAGCGTCTAGACTACCGCGAGACAATGACTTATCATAATACTTTAATACATTTCAAATGTTGTTAAACTGCAGGAATGCAACAACAAAGCTCTTTGTGCCAATAATGATACACAAGGAAACGGTATCACTAAATGATTGTTTACTGCAAGTGATAACGCTGGTCTTCGACCCTGACAGAAAACTGTTTCTATTTGCGGTGACGGACTACCGGACGGGGTGACTGAGTGTGACTACCGGAACACTTTATGACTACGCAGTGCTTGCAGATCCAATCGGCTATAACTTATAGCAATGCAATATAATACGCCTGCGAGCCTGGTGCATAGGTCATTGCCTCTTATTTTGATAATAAAGTACTAAATGTGGGAGAGCCATGCTTAGGCATGAATGGGCCGGCTCGACCGGAGTGATACCACTGCCTCACAGAAGACCGGCGTGAAGCAGCGCTTGCGCTGTGTTTCGCCGTGTGAGTGAGGTTACCGGAGGCCTAATGGGGGGAAGGGGAAAAGGTTGGCAGCGCACTTGTGACTCCACTGGTGTTGATAATGTCCATGGGCGGCGGAATTGCTTACCATCAGGTGATCCGTCTGCTCGTCTGCCACCTCTCATATATAAAAAATAACTAAACTTTCGAGTGTAGTCCGTAAATCTATAGTAATAAAATTCTATGGATTGAAACTTCGTGAGAATGATAAACCTTATTCACCTTATTACAAATCGCGATCTAAATTTATTACCGTACTTAAACTCATGTCATCCTGTTCCAAAACGCAATGTTAAAAGGGGCTTCCATGAGTTTTGTTCTGGGACTATCCTTAGTTCGCGATTTGTAATAAGAGGACAATGTCAAAAGGGGCTGGCACGAAAATTGTAAGTGACAGCTGTCATTCTAATCTACAGTTCGACCGCGGTTATTTGACACGTAAAAAAAGTCGGAACTAATGGTATTTTGACATTTACCCATACAAAATACGATTCACAACGCCCCCTGTCAATGTCCCTGAAGTGCCTTCTGATCGTGGTCGCACTGTAGCTATATTTTAGGGAGTTCACTTAGGCTAAGTGACTGGCCCGATGCCTACCTCTCGCTCCAAGAGTTGTCGGTTTGTCATTCAGGGACAAACATTTCGTGTAATTAATACATATGTATGTTCAGTATCTGGGTGTTATAAATCTATCTATTGATAGGCAAATCTTTTTGGTTACTTACTTATTTCAGTAGATATCATCCTCTGTATAAATACACGAGCCGTACCCGTTTGATTTAATGTACTTACGAGTATACTAACATAAGTACCTAAGTATCCTCATTATAATAATTATATACACATTACACATATCAACATGAATTCTCGTTATTGACTGCGACTGTTTCACCGCTTAGTTTATGGCTGGCAAAGTTGGTTTATGTGTTTCAACAATAAAGGTTTTCCCTTATCTTTATTCTAAAAATATTTTAATTTATTAGGTTTAACGCAGCAATGACGACTTCGCGATAAGTTACTGTTTCTGATACAACAAATTATATTATCTTGTCAATCAGAATAATTAGCTCTATTCATAATCGTTTTAAATGAAAGTATCTTTCAATAGTCAATATAATTTAACTGTAGATTATTATACTTTCAAGGCTATTTGCAGCTCATCGTTAATTACTTAACACGTGATTCTAATTACCTTGTTTGTTATATCACTCAATAAATAAATCGCTGTCCACTTCTGGACGTGGGCCTACCCAAAATCCCTGCTCAGTATACATACAAATTGTACTTGTGCACCTACACCAGCCGAGTTTTTCAAATCGTCAGACCATCCCACAATATGTTACTCTCTGTGGCGACCACTGGCCAGAGGTGGTCATATATATACCTAAATAGCTTGTATCATTAAACACTTTCTCCAACCATTCTGAACCACATTTATGTTTGTTCTATCATCATCATCATCATTTCAGCCAATAGACGTCCACGACTCGACATAGGCCTCCCCCAATGTTCTCCACACAGATCGGACCTATGCCGCCCGCATCCAATGGATTCCTGCGATCTTCACCAGATCGTCGTCGGGCCACTTTGTGGGGGGCCTGCCACGGCTGCGACTTCTTGTACGTGGTCTCCACTCGAGGACCTTTCCCCCCTAACGGTCGTCTGTTCTCGCTATGTGCCCTGCCCATTACCACTTGAGGCATGCAATCCTTTGGGCTATGTCTGTGACCCTAGTTTTCCTGCGGATGTCATCACTTCTGATACGATCACGCAGTTGGTTCTATGACTGTTGATAACTCGCCGAAAAATAAAGAAAGAAAGAAAGAAAGAAAGAAAGAAACATTTTATTGACCATCACAATAAATAATTTAACAATGAACATTCATTAGTAAACATAGATAAGGTAACATTGACACATTAATACTACAGACAAATAACTTTTCATACAAAATTTTTTCGAATTACATTTTCGACGAATTTTCTTAAGTTGTAGAACAAACGGTTGGTAGAAGGTATAAAGGTATTTGTTTGCAGATGCATCCTGTATTAATTATATGCGTTAAGATGATTTTATGAAACTACACCACAGATATTATTGAACGCAATGATGTTTGGTTAACAAATTTTGCTGATGCCGAACGTCCAGGATGTAGCGGCCGTAGATTATGAACTTGCTACTATGATGACTTTGCAATACTATCTAATTCGTTGGTTTATTGATAATAATGTTCAATTACCGGCTTTTCCTTCAAATGTATTACATTCATAATAATTAGGTAAGTAATTAAGATCAAATGGCGGCGTTTTATGCACATGCACGCCCTCATAAAAGTAACGGCTGTGTTTGGGGACCGGGATCGCACATTGCCGGGTCTGCCTTGATATGTACAGTGTAACAGGGCTATGTCAGTGCAGACACGTGGTCCCCGTTTTCCGGAAGGCATGTGTTGCAACCGTCATTGTTCATTCTTCTTTGGGCGTGTACGAATGATCTGGAAGAATGGAACACTCTCAGCTAGGATACTTTTGCAGTGACTCATTTTTCATCCATTCCTTCGATCAAACAATATAAATAAATAAATATTTCACAACATCACATACATTGATCTGACTCCGAGATAGGTAGCTCAAGCACCTGTGTTACGGATATCAGGATCAACAGTGGGATTACAAATATATACATATGTATAATACTTTTCTTTTGTAAATAAATACTTATAATACATAGATAACGCCCAGACTAATACATACAGATATGTTCATGCACACAAACGTTTGTAATGTGCGGGGATCGAACCCGCAACCCTTTCACTACCACTGTTCCAAACAGGTCGTCAATCAGAATATATATATCAGAAAATAACTAAAATATTCAGAGCCTTAAATAGGCAGTTATTTAAATAGTTATTTCTTATGAGATAAACCAGCCCTCCTGCACGGCGTCAATAATTTTTGGCCTTTGTAGCATACTTATGACTCCACTGGTGTCGCGGGTATCCATAGGCAGCGGCGATCGCTTGCCGTCAGGTGATCCGTCTGCTTGTCTGCCACATAAAAATCCCTTATGAGGTTTGGTTTATTATAGCAAGTCAACTTAGTTATATTACTTCTATGTATCAAAAGTACTCGTTTATATCAAAAGTACTTAGATCATCAAAGGTTCAAAAGTAGATGTAAATTATATGCAGAAAAGGGAAGGAAAATCATATATTGCTAGAGGCTAAGGTAGAAGATTATGCGTTTCAATACTATAAATAAATGCTCGTTTCCTGTAATTAGAAAACTTCGCCAGCTGTGGGGTTATTTTATACTTGTTTTGGGAATGTTGCGGAAATGCATCAATTTAAAACAAGTTTCTTGAATTATTAAGTTATTATTATTTACATATGTATTACATTAAAAATGCAAAGGAATAATTTAGATCTTAAAATGCAAGAGATGTACAAGTATTCTGCCGCTAGGATACAGGAACTAAAGTTCACGGTCGAAATGTAGACTTGTTCGGGCGTGACGTCGCGCGGAAGCCGCACGCGCAACCAGCGCGCACTCCCGCGCATCTCTCGCGCGGCCTGCACGCTCGCGCACACCCGCGTGCATCGCGCGAAATACTCGACAAAAACACGCATCAATATTGTTGCATCGGATTAATCGTTCAAAGATTTGTAGTTCCTAGTTTTAAATTATATTTTTATTTTGTTTTAAATGTGTAGCAGCAAATGAACCAATTTTAGTGATTTATGAAATAGTAACTATAAGAAGTAAACTCGGTGTACAAATAAATAAAAAAGGTTGTGATAAAGACATTACACTGTAATACCAAAACATTTTAAAAATTAACAATAAATACATTATATTTTACAAATTTACAAACACGATCAGATTTTAGAACTGACGTAAATACCTATATTGATTATTACTACATATTTAGGTACAACTATTTTAAATATTCGAAGGCAACATTTGTTAGATCAAAACTCGTAACAGTTACTTAAGTTACGATAAAATGTCTAAGAAAGTGGATAATACGAACTTGGACGGAAGTGCGGGGGTGGACACGGATCAGCTAATGAAGGAGCTGGGCCAGTTCAAGCGGTTTCATCTTACCAACTACGTGCTGCTGGCGCTCCCGGTGTTCGTGGCCGCACTGTACGCCATCAACTACGTGTTCCTGGCCGGAGACGTGCCTTACAGGTGAGCCACACAGGCTGATGCAGGAGCCGGGCCAGTCCCAGCGGTCCCACCTCAGCAACTACGTGTTCCTGGCCGGAGACGTGCCCTACAGGTGAGCCACAGCGGCTGCTGCAGGAGCCGGGCCAGTCCCAGCGGTCCCACCTCAGCAACTACGTGTTCCTGGCCGGAGACGTGCCCTACGGGTGAGCCACAGCGGCTGCTGCAGGAGCCGGGCCAGTCCCAGCGGTCCCACCTCAGCAACTACGTGTTCCTGGCCGGAGACGTGCCCTACAGGTGAGCCACAGCGGCTGATGCAGGAGCCGGGCCAGTCCCAGCGGTCCCACCTCAGCAACTACGTGTTCCTGGCCGGAGACGTGCCCTACGGGTGAGCCACAGCGGCTGATGCAGGAGCCGGGCCAGTCCCAGCGGTCCCACCTCAGCGACTACGTGTTCCTGGCCGGAGACGCGCCCTACAGGTGAGCCACATCGGCTGCTACAGGAGCCGGGCCAGTCCCAGAGGTCCCAATTCAGCGAAAACGTGTTCCTGGCCGGAGATGCGCCCTACAGGTGAGCCACAGCGGCTGCTGCAAGAACCGGGCCAGTCCCAGAAGTTCCAATTCAGCGAAAACGTGTTCCTGGCCGGAGACGCGCCCTACAGGTGAGCCACATCGGCTGCTACAGGAGCCGGGCCAGTCCCAGAGGTCCCAATTCAGCGAAAACGTGTTCCTGGGCGGAGACGCGCCCTACAGGTGAGCCACAGCGGCTGCTGCAGAAGCCGGGCCAGTCCCAGAGGTCCCAATTCAGCGAAAACGTGTTCCTGGGCGGAGACGCGCCCTACAGGTGAGCCACAGCGGCTGCTGCAAAAGCCGGGCCAGTCCCAGAGGTCCCAATTCAGCGAAAACGTGTTTCTGGCCGGAGACGCACCATATATGCGAGCCACAGCGGGTGACGCAGGAGCTGGGCTAGTCCCATTGGTCCCCCACCTCAGCAACTATACGGAGACGTGTTCAACAGAATTCCTGTAAGTCAATGTAGCAGAAGTATCACACTGGTGATTTTACGTCAATGCTGTTTTAGGAAATGTCTGGTCGACACCAACACGTGGGTATGCATTCGGAGAATGTGCGTGTAGTTCATTCTTACTCTTAGATAAAACCTCTTTTTGGTTTAATCTAAGTTCTTACTTATTATTTCCTCACGAATGTCCAGCCTTAACTTCGCTTTCACTAAATGAAGGCGGTCAGAAAAGTGGGCAATATTTTGTAAGTAAAAACGGAGCCCTGATTTTATTATTAGCAATTTAACATTTATTTTGGCTTCTAAAGTGTTAAACTTCCTGTTTTAGAATTTGTAGTAAATCACCTGTCTATTTTAATATCCCATTATAGTTATTTGTTTATTTTATACTAGAGTCCGACAAACACCTTGTACCATTTGCCACATCTGTTCCATAAATATAAATAATATTAGATATATTAGGTACTTTTCACATCTAATATTTATACATTCACGATTGCCCCAAAGACATATTTTTAAATTCATGAATTAGTTTGTCAAAATGTATTTTGAATTTAATTTAAATAATGTATTACGGTATAATTCGTCATTTCTACAAATGTCACCACCGAGTCCAATCTACGCATGTTTAACTGATCAAATACTAGTTTATTTGTCTTTGCCTTATCATTTATTCATATTTCTGATCCATCAACCGACTAACAAAGAAAAAACAACTTTCTTTTCATGTAGTCATTGCTTCCATAGAATGCTTGCTTAAAACACTTTTTTATTTCGCTACGTGGATAACATGGAAAATGTTGTACACCGCCTTAAAATTTTGTTTTTTGATATTTTCATAACTTTTCTGATACTCGAGGTGACATCGAAATCCGTTAAAAAACAAAGATATGAATATGAGTACAGTTGAATTTGAATTATAAATTACGTATTTATTATTATGATTTGTTTTTATTGTTTAAATGAAATTGTAATTTATAACGGATATTCTTTCACAAAATAGTTTATTACAATATATTATTTTCTCTAATGCTCTAAGACTTACAACCTTAGAGCAATGAGAAAATGCCACTAGAAATAAAAGTCAGCCTAAAATTCATTAAAATACCAACTGCTATTTTTACGATGGTAAAAAGTTTATAGCATAATATGATTAAAAGAAAATAAATTAAGGAATACATTAGACGGAATTTTAATTACAACCTTAAGATGTTCCGATAATGAGCGTGACGTCACGCAAAACAATGGTGGCGGAATGCGTTTGTCCTAATTGTGCGGAGTTCGGGAACTTTCCTGGTTTTAGGCATTTTGGAAATTTACGATTTTTCATCCTCTTCCTACAACAGTTGAACACAGTATTCTAAAAGCACCACGCCATTTTCAACGTCAGCTTATATATTTTTTTAAATACGGTAAAGTAGAATGTTTATAACTGATTAACATTTTATTCACATTAATAGCATGTTTAGTTAATAACGCTCAATCCTAACTAAATAGGAGTTTCTAGGTAATGCAAAGACAAACGTTTTCATTTCTTGTGTACGTTTGTTTTTGCTCACGGATCTTCCTTTAAAAGAACTTTTGTTTTGAACAACAAACGGATAAAAAGTTTACTCAATGCGTTTTTGTCAGAGACGTCTGTTTGCAAGAAATTATTTGTAAGAAACCCAACAAGACAATTTACAAATAACAATGATTAAGATAAATGGATACACAAACAAAAACACATTTAGGAGAGCACTAATATTAGAAGTCTTCCATTGTTGATTCTAAAACCAACCGAACTTCAATCCAAGTGCTAGTAAATAAGTTGATTTAAAATTAAGAATAGGGGCGTATCTAATCAAAATATTGGAATAAATATATGTCAGTCAACATTTCCTTTGTTTGTGTGGACTAGGGAAATTTAAATACTGTCATCTACGGTATAAGCAACGGTCGACTGCCTCGGTGGCGCAGTAGGTTAGTGGGTCGCACTTTAAAGCGACGGCATGCGCAATAGGCCCCGCATTCAATCCCCGGGTCGGGCCAAAAAATAATACCTAAGAAATTCTTAATGTCAGCCCGGATTCTGAAAGTTAGTGCCTCGGAAAGCACGTCCAGCCTCGGATCCTTCACCCGACTACACACTGGTGTCCCATCGGATTGTGGGGGTAAGGGAATAGAGAGTGCACTTGTTGCACACGCACACACTTGAGCACTGAGAGAGTTTTGGGACTTGAGAGATTGACCGCCGTAGCCATAATTGGCTGGAGGATATTATAAGGTGTCAATATTTTAGGAAAGTAGAAGAGGGAGGAAATTCTAATGATCCAAGTAATTCTAACGACTGTGGGAGAGCTACAGAAGTGATACCACCCACGGCCTCACAGAAAATCGGCGTGAAGCAGCACCGTGCTGTGTTTCGCTGCGTGAGTGAGGCAACCGGTACCGGAGGCCCAATACGGTGTAAATTAGGGTTTAAAGGTTGGCAGCGCACTTGTGACTCCTTAATGGAATTAGAACCATTCTAATCATCTGCATTTCATTTGTACGCAAACGGCAAACAATACTACAACAACAATAAAGTAAGAATTTTGTACAAAGTAAACATGTACGAGTAGAACAGTCTCTTGTGAGGCTGTTCTACATTCTTACTCTGTTATTACTATTTTGTGAATTTTATTATCCTGAAAAAATACTCCTTACCTTTATGAATTTCACAATATGATTAGCATATTTACGCAGGTGCTCGGATTTTACCATTGCGTTGTTGAGGAAATATATTTTATTATGTTAGTTATTTTTATGTGTTACAAACGTTTATGTGTTAATCATGTATTCATTAGGTATATTATGTGCAAATAAAATGAATATTAATTGGTACTTTTTATTGCTCAAAATAATATGTAGTTCTGTGAACGAGCACGCTCTACATTTTACTTTTACACATCAAAGTATATGAAACTGTGAAATTTCTTCAGCCGTCAGAATCAGAATTATCCTTAGTCTATTGTCGATTCTCACCTTTATGTCAAACACGCTTGGTTCAACTATCAATTGAGAAATTTTGAAAGATTTAGGACTTTGATATGCGTTAATGTGACAAATAATACAAAAAAAAAATTGGATTGAATGTAATATACTGTAATTTTAACCTTAATTCTTAATATAAATTCTGACATGTGTACTTACATAGATTTGCATGCCATGTTATGGTTAAGTATGTCGATATCTTTTAATATCATAAGACCTACTATGTACCGTATTTACTGCAAATAAAGATTCATTCATTCATAACCTGATGTTATGCTGTCTGTACAATAGACACTGGTCGTGGTGACGGACACTTTTTTTTATCTTTTTGCCCCCACTAAAGCTCACTATAACTTAGAACTATGTATGATAATAAGATAAGATAAAAATATAAAAAAAAACTTTATTCAATTTAGGTCCATACAGAACACTTATGAATGATGATATGATCAGCGATGGTAGTGGTTCAGAACGCGCCTCCTGTACGGGGGGACCGGGTTCGAATCCGAGCATTGTACCTCTGGATTATTCTAATCTACGTGCGTATTTCTACCATTAGCTCGCCAGTGAGGGATAACATTGTGAGGAAACCTGCATGTCTCGGAGAGTTTCTGAAAAGGTAACCATGATTCAGTTGGTCTGGTTCCCCTGTTAAATGGTTGCGAAGGTCAGACGGCAGTCACTTCATTGTCATTACGAGATTCCCCAAAACAAGAATCATGCTCCAAGCGTACCCCGGGCTTCAGAGCGACAGCTTTGGACGCAACTGGGAATTATACTCTAAGATGAGGACAGAACACTTATGAATTTCACTAATAGGCTACACATGATAGTATGTATCTACCGCTGGTTCGGAATGTTGATTTCTACTGAGAAGATACCAGTAAGAAACTCAGTAGTTACTCTTTTCAAATTTTGATGATGTTACAGAGTTTCAATTGAGAAGAGAAAAAAAATACAATTATCAAAATTCACAGACTACTATGAGTAACAACTCAAAAGACTAATTGATTAACATGACCAAGAATGCGTAAATAGGTAAGTAAGTAGGTACTTAAATAAATATGTATAAGTAAGTAGTTAATTAACTAATATTTAAGTATAATTACTTGGATCAATCAATAATAAGACCCTTTAATTGTAGCATAGTTAGAAGGAATAAGCTCGGCCGCCCATCGCTTCCTTGGCATCCGTCACTTGTCTAATTTCCCTCAATTGGTTCTGCTTAGAGCCGGCGCGTGCGCTTGGCTAATAGGATCCGCAACGAGCGACATCTGGTAGACAATTGGGTCACTAAACGTCAATGTCTGATGCACACTCGAGATGGTAAACTTAATACTATTTTAGAAGATTTGGATTTTTTTATTTATTCTCTATTGCACATCCCATCATAGTGGCAAGGACTTGATTTCCATGATGGAGGCCTTCGCCCCGTAGTAGGACGCAATAAATAGGCTAATGCTTTACTTTTTTGACTGCACAGAAAAGGTACAATAGTGGACTTAATGCTATACAGCTTTCTCTACAAGAGTCTATCAGGCAACGGTTCGGATTCATGTTAAAAACTTATTTAGCATTTTCGTTATTGCGCGAAGGTGAACATCATTCATCATCATCAATATAAAACTGGGGATCTGTTGTTTTTGTAATTAAAATATATAAAATAAACTTGCTAATCTAAGATCTTATTTTAAAATTAACTGAGCACAGAATTTTGGTTTAATTTAAATTTGTAATTCTTGTCTTAGCTACTGCTCCCGCGTAAAACATTTTTTTTATCAGCCTATAAACTGTCCTACTGCAGGGCAAAGGCCTCCATCATAGAAATCAAGTTATCGCGACTATGATGGGATTAGGCTTAATCACCACGCTTGCCAAATGCGGATTGGTGATCACAAACCCGAGCGATGTCCGAAAAATTCGAAACATACTTTTCGCTCGACCCAGGAATCGTACCCAGGACCCTGAGATCACGGCCCGGTACTTAAACCACTAGACCAACAGGGCGTTCGCGTAAAACATACTCGTGTATTTTTTACAAAATTTTATGAATTTCGCACATAACTTAAAACCTATAAAACGACGTACTACGAAAGTAGGTTAACAATGTAGTGACATAAAAAGGAAACATATTAACCTCCTTGTTTGTCATTAGGCGCAACTTGTAGTGGATAAGGCTGTTATATTTTATGGGAAGGACATGTAGTACCTGATACGACATTTTTGAGGAAAACTAGTCTATTGTACATAATTTTATTGACATGCAAATAGCCGTGCCCGACGGCTCGCTAAAATTACTTCCTGTATAATAAAAAATGTTATTGTTTTAATATTTTAACATAGGTACTTATTACTTACCTTAGCGATGGCAGCTAGGTGGATAAGTGCGCGCCTCCCATGCGTTGAGCCATGGCTCGAATCCGAGCATGTACCTCTGGATTTTAAAATCTATGTGCGTATTTCTACCAATACCTCGGCAGTGAGGGAAAACATGGTGAGGAAACCTGCATGTTTCGGATGGTTTCTGAAACGTGTAAAGATCATTCAGTTGGTCTGGTACGCCTGTTGAGGTGACGGGTAGGGCACACTAGCGACGCCAATCGATTTTAATTTTTAGCTACTAAACCGGATCTATTTTAGACCTATACTATTTATTATATAACCATGCACAAATGTTGGGTCCGTTTTTGTACGTGAAAAATTGATTCACGCCAATAGCGGCCACTTTTGGCGGTAATCCAAAATTTGAGTGCAAAAGCAGACCAAATAATTATCTACAAGTTTTAAATAAATAGTTATAATAAATAGTAGGTTTTTGCCGAGAGGTTGTAACCCCGAAATTGTTTAAAATAGATCCAGTTTAGTAGCTTAAAATTAAAATCGATTGGCGTCGCTAGTGTGCCCTACCCGTCACCTTAAAGGGTTGCGAACGTTTGACGGCAGTCGCTTCACTGTAATTACCAAATTCTGATAGATACATAGTCTAAGCGTACCCTAGGCGCAACGGGAACTACACGCTAAGATATGGCGGAGTTACTTATTAATTACCTAATTAAATTAAACAACATTTTTATCTGTATATAGCTTAAAATGTGTATAATTTATATCTATTATGAAAACTAAGCTTACAAGTAATTTGTTTTATGTTATAGGCACTGTGGCATTGTAGAGATGTGGGTTAGGTAAAAGTAAAGAAGACTTCACTTTTCACGCTGTCCCACTGCTTGGCTAAGGCCTCCCCTTTCTGTCATTGTACACTGTTTAGTAGCGACAGTCACCCAATAGGCTATTTGACAGTGATAAAAATATACATTACTTTTATAACATCAGTGTTAATATATTTTTTGTGGAGCGATTTGTAATAAAGCGAGATAAAAATATTGCATTATTTCATCAAAATTCGTCTTTTAAAATTATATTTTAAACAAGGGTCACGTGACTAAAAACGGCCCTTGACGTAGATTACGCGTATGCGCCTATGGTTGATTGCCTTTCCTTCAAAGTCCAAAGAATCCACAAAAAAAAAGTCTATGGTTAAATCAAAACTATTTGAAAGAAACACTGAAACACCAACAAGCTCAATGTTTATTTATGGACTATCTACGTCACTAGCCGCCATATATCTAAATGTCGCGTTTTTGCAGTATATTTCAATATTGCATTTTCTTTTTCGTTTTTTTATTAAAATATCTAAAATAAAAACAGAAAAGTATTTTTTTAGGGCTCCTTATAAACAAATGAATATCCTAAGATAGTTTTCAGAATTTTGTCAAGTAGCCTATTGTGGGAAGATGGGTCAATTCACCTCCCAGTTAGGAGCGGATTTCTGTTTTGGTCAGAGGTTTATAACCTAATATGCTTCGCTTCATAGTCTTTTGTCAAAACTTAAGCTTTGAGCTTTGATGTTCGGTTAATGACTAAATCCTGAGCAGTTGAGAATGTGGTGAAATAGAAAAGTCAATTGTTTTTTTTTTGGTGATGGCAACCCTGCAACGCTAGTAGAGTGACAAGTGCGCTAGCAACCTTTACTAATTCAGCGAAATTCAACGCAGATGCAGCGGTAATTAGAAAAGAGAAAGAAATTTCGCTTCGAAGATATATAGTTAGGTGGGTAGATAAGTGTGGTCCCATAACGACGTCACAACGCATATACCTAATAAACGAGTGTGCGTGTGCGTGTGCGTCTGTAATGACGCTAGTTAATTGCTGAGCCATTGTAGCGGCCGGAAGCGGTCCATTGCAGCCTTCGACAACAAACAGATGGCATCTAACTCGCTCCACTCCGCCACTTAGCGTCGTCTTAGAGCCTCATCAGCGAAATACCAGACAGGAACTCATTGGTTAGATCACAGTTTTTTGTTAATACTTTCTGGCTATTCTCGGTATTTTATTTAGGGTTTGTATACGGAAAGAGCATAGAGCATAGGTACTAACACATCCGAACCATCAATAATTATCTCTAAAATAAATCAAACGGTACTACTTTTTGAAGGAACGTTATTATTTTTTTTCTTTTATGATAAAGGTGGCAGACGAGCCGACGGATCACCTGATGGTATGCGATTACCGCCGCCCATGGACACCTGCATGCAACACCGTTGTTGACGATGGACTGTATATAAACTTTAAGGGCTGGTTAAAGGATGCTAATAAAAAGTCGCTGATATTAGCAAAGCAATGTATTTTCGTTTAACCGACATGAGCCATCAAGACACAATAAGCAAAACAAAAATATGTCAAAATTAGTAAAAAAAGTATAAAAACATAAACAATACAAAAGAGGCTGGTCCAGCCGTCGATCCTCAACAACCGTGGTGTCACAAGTGCGCTGCCTACCTTTTAACCCCCCTTCCCCTGGATTGGGCCTCCGGTACCCTCACTCACGCAGCGAAACACAGCGCATGCACTGCTTCACGCCGGTTTTCTGTGAGGACGTGACATTACTCCGGTAGAGCCGGGATATTCATGCCAAAGCGTGGCTCTCACACTGTTATGATCATAATTTCTCGAAACCACTTCACAATATGTCCGAGCCACTGTAGGAAACGTGAATGATGTTCATATTATGAATCTTTAAATACTTTGTGCGAACTTCTTCGTGTCCAGCCCCATTTTTAAATCTGTGGTCCAGCCATATAAAATTTTCCTATGGTATTACTTAGTCCATGGTATTACTTAGCACATATTAATACCGAGTATCAGTAACAGACTATAATTAAACTGCACGTTTTTGTAGTAGGTACACAGTTGAGATGATAGTTAACAATGCTACTTATTCCGAGATAAAGGAAACTCGCGAGTTGTCACGTTTCTTGCGCCTGCGCCGGCGTTGGACCACGTCTGATTCGTGGGCTATCTCATGACGATGGAGATTTTTTTACTAAGCTATGGTTAAATGTTGACATTTAGTGTGCATTGCAATCATCATTATGGCGATGAATAAAAACGATGCTCGTACACCTATGCATTTGTATGCTTAACCATATCATTATCTTGTAATACTTTATAGGCCCAACTCAACTTAAATAAACCCATTGTCGTTTTTATAGATCATAGCATCCATTATCGTCTAGTCATGAAAAAGTCGTATAGATCTATAGATACCTATACTTTATTGCATAAAAACACAACTTAAAAAAACTAGGCATTACAGAAACTTAAATGAACAATTTCGGCAGTTTTATCGCTGGAAGCGAAATAAGCGGGAAGTTGTAAATGTTAAAGGGTTTTTAAGCCTCACCACATCTAAGCGTGTGATTCGCAGTTGGGTCCAAAGCTGTCGCTCTAGAGCGCCCTCTCTAGAGCACCCCGCGGGGTACACTTGGACCATGATTCTTGATATGGGGAGTCTTGGTAATTACAATGAAGCGACTGCCGTGTGATCTTCCCTTTAACAGGGTCTCGTACCAACAGAATCAGGTTACAAGTTCCAGAAACTATCCGAAACGTGTTTAAAATAAAATAAAAACTTTTTATTTGCTAGAAACACTGTTGACATATAGTTCTTTACAAATTATCTTGGGTACATGTATTCAGCCTGCTCGCAGACATGCATAAACATCCTTTCCTCACGATGTTTTCTCTCACCGCAGAGCTAATGGCAGAAAAACGCACATAAAATTGAAAAATCTAGAGGTGCATGCTCGGATTTGAACCCCGTATGAAAGGCGCGTTCAGAACCACTGAGCTACCATCACTAAGTTTTTAAACATTAAACAAAAACTACTCATATACTATACTATAGACGATTTGGTGAAGATCGCGAGAATCCATTGGCTGCGGGCGGCACAGGACCGATCTGTGTGGAGAACATTGGGGGAGACCTATGTCCAGCTGTGGACGTCTAATGGCTGAAATTATGATGATGACTTATATAGCTAATAACGCTATAAGATGTTTTTTAATTGGAAATGAAATATTACACCTACTGCTTCGAATCTTTGACTTGAGTATAACACTTCCCTATAATACATTATTGATTAATGTATTAGTCTATAGTCTGTCGCGAGTGTTTACCCTGAGGTACATGCTCAGATTCGAACCACGAGCCTCTGTATGGACCACATGAAATACAATAAAATATTTGAATTAAATTGAAGGCGTGTTCGAATTCGCTGAGCTACCTTCGCTCGTTTCAGTTTACTTTTGCCAAAAGCAAATATCTTAGTGCTTATCCAATATAATTTGTTGCAGATGTCTGATCCCAGAGTGCGAGGCAACCAACAGCACGGAGTACAGTCCGTCCTGGCTGGCGCTGCCGAGCGAGAAGCGCGATCAGCGCTGCTCTCGGCGCAGCGCTGGACGCAGGCCAGGGCTGCGAGCTGGCTTCCTTCGGCGACGAGCTGCAGCCCTGCAGCCAGTGGCTGTATGCCTCCCGAGACACCATCGTCGCTGAGGTAGGCGTCAATAACACAAGACTAGAACGCTACTCACGCTGCAATATTGGAAACCGAGCAGGGCTGTGAGCCGGCTTCCTTCGATGAGGAGCTGCAACCCTACAGCCTGGTGGCTTTGTGCTTTCCGAGACACCACCTCACTTATGCAGGTGACCAAGATTGCTGCTACCGGCGGCTGTAGGTCTGTAAGCTGGCTTCCTTCAGCGAAGTCAGCCGCCATGCAACAGCCATTGCGCTGTTTGCTTCCCGAGTGGCTGCCTCGGTGGCACAGTGGTTAGTGGATCACACTTTAAAGCGACGGCTACACTTGGGGACCCGGCTTCGATCCCCGGGTCGGGACATAATTTGTACCCGAGTTTTTCTGTTAAGAAATTCTCAGTGTCAGCCCAGAATCTGGAATTTGGCGGTCTTGTACCCCCATGCCTCGGAAAGCACGTTAAGTCGTTGGTCCTGGGCCCGATCCCTCTCCGGCTGTGTCAAACTGGCGTCCATCGGATTGTGAGGGCAAGGGAATAGAGAAGTGCACTTTTTTTTGCACACACACTTGAGCACTATAATATATCCTGCTTAAGTGGCTAATCGTTGAGATCGACCGCCTTAGCCGAAATCGGTTGGAGGATATTATAATAGTAACGCAAAATTATCAGCGGCATTGAACTAATCGTAGTCGCTAGGTCATTAATTTAGGGTAGCTGCTCAAGCACAGTACGATCTCAATAAAAAATATTTCCATAGATTGTTGCGGTTGCTCTCGGATGCCGAGATGGATATGTTTTTATGTAGGAGCAGGTGCATCGAAGACTCATGTTTTCTTTAAGTATGTATAACTAACGTACTCCAAGTTTTCTTACTCGAAAACTTAGCTTACCCTCGAGTTAACACGAGGAATCTTAGTAAACATTGTACGCTATAATATAAAATTAAGTAATTTACGTTTTCTCCTGCGTATTAATTGAAGCTTATATGTTATTCTGAATATAAACTATATTATTGTGAAGTTTCATAAAAAAATCTACCAGTTTTTTGAATTTATTCATTACATATATATATATATATATATATATATATATATATATATATATATATATATATATATATATATATATATATATATATATATACACACAAAATACAAACCATTCCTCCTTATAATGTCAGTGTTGATAAAAAAACAAGAAAACACCATGCTTTTTTAACCATCTTACTCTCTTGTCCAGGGCATTATACTGATGAAAATAAACGTATTTCCCCAAGAAACATAGGGTCTAATCTCAGAAAAAGGAATCACCCTCCCATACAAAAGAGATTAACTGATTGGTGCAATTCGTATCCGAAGGTGTTTTTCTTTATATTAATCCCGTTTCTTTGGGAAAAATGATTATCTTCATCAGTATAATGCCCTCGATAAGTGAGTAAGACTGTTAAAAGAGCACGGTGTATAAAGGGTTTAAACAGGTGTTACCAACACGTGTTGATGACACGTCCCTTGTTAACATCTAAATGTATAAAAATGTAAGTATAATAAAGTAAGACATATTAGTTGTTGAATTATGAATATGTCCTTCGTTACGAAGATTTTACCTTTTTCCGCCTAGCGTGGAGGCCTGTTTATAAAGCAGACATAGAAGTTAAGAACCTTTTGTTTAAAACATTCTGCCAATCATTTTGTACCTGCCAGCTCTGGACGAAATACACGCAGAGGTCACATGATCGCATTAGGGTGCAATACAACAATGCATTTAGGCAACTGATGGGGCTACGGCGCTGCTGTAGTGCCTCGGGCATGTTTCTCTCCGCCGAAATAAACACTTTTGATGCGATCATGAGACAAAGAATAGCGTCGTTTTTGGATAGGATTGCTGGGTGTGAGAACAGGATAATTTCAGAATTTTATGATAGATTGGTTCCGACAGAGACTTATATACACTGGCTGAACGTCCGCTTGAATTATATTGACTTGACACATTATATCTTTATGTAAGTCCATTCATGTGTATAAGTTTTTAATGATAATTTTATTTCATTTTTATTTTCTGTATGATGCATTTTTGTCATATTGTATTTGTAAGTAATATTGTGATATTGCAATAGTTTTCTATTAATGTATGAATGCTATGGATCCTGAATCTGCAATAAAGATTATATAATTATTATGTTCTTTATATGCTGAGTATCACAGCTATTTGCTGGCTTTTCAGAAATGTACGGGCCTAGGCCAAGTACATTATTATTATTATTATTATACGGGGCAGGTACTCATTGGCCATGTCACCATACCATGACATTTCCCTAATATGGGCGATGAGGGAGGACCGCAGAGTTTTTTTTACCAAGTATTTGAGTTAGCGAAAGGTATGCTACGTAACCGCTATTTGATACTGTCAGCAGAGACGCTAATGTTAAGAGGGGAGTTGCTGTTGGGGGAATTAAAAAACTTTGGAAAATTGGAAATATAAGATTAAAGTTTATACAATAGTACGAAAGAGGGGGCAGAATAAAGACGCAAAGATTGAAAAATATTGCTGTGGTGAGAAAAATAGAGGGAGGTTGCCCCTTCGCGAGTCGCCGATTTAGACCCAAGCCTAAGAGAGTTGAGTGGTTATGCCTCTATTGGGGTTGTCGGCAGGAGATGCATCGGCCAGAAAATAGGTACTTAGGTAACCCGCCCGCAAACCGGCGGCTGGGTATGATATTAGTAGGTTTCTTTTTATGTGATAGGTGGCAGATGAGCATACAGATCGCCTGATGGTAAGCGGTTGCCGTCGCCCATAGTTACCTGCGACACCAGTGGAGTCACAAGTGCGCTGCAACCTTTAAACCCCCCTTTCTCCCGGATAGAGCGTTCCGGTACCCTCACTCACGCAGCGAAACACAGCACAGTGCTGCTTCATGCCGGTTTTCTGTGAGGCTCTGGTATCACATCCGGTCAAGCCGGCCCATTCATGCCGAAGCGTGGCTTCTCCGACGGACATAGGTAGTCGGCGACGATGGTCAATGAGTATCTTCTTTTTCGTCTAGGAATTGTCTGGTAGTCAGGTACAGTACAGACAGCCAATCTGATTCAAAATTCCTCAATTGATATGGAAACCTAACGTTTTTGACATTAAGGTGATAATCGACTGAAGAAATTGACAGTTTTGTATAGTTTGATGTGTGGCTGTACGTACATTGAAGCGATAGCCATCTTACCTTTGGAACCCGTAGACAGAGGAAAGAGAACAACTGGTTTATCGTTTAACATGAATTTTACATATTTATTGTATATTTACTTAACGTAAAAACGGTTGGTTAATGTGAATATATCAAGAAGGGAAAATCCTATTTAGAAGTATCTCTTGTTGCACGACGGCGTCAGGTCGAGTGAGAGAGCACTGCTGGGAAGTACCCACGGATGTGCAAAAATAGCACTTGTGTATCAGATATAAGGACGGTCCAAAGTCCAACGAGGACTCTACGTGACGCCTTTTGTACGATTTATATATTAAACCAACGAAGAAACTTTTTTCTCGGTACGGGAAGATCTTAAAATTAAACAACATCTTTGTTTGGGCGTTTATAATTAGGCGTTGGAAAATCTCCGGCAACATCCGGCCGCGTCGGTAAGAGTAGGTAACGGAAGCGGCGCGCGCGCACGGCCGAAGGCGCTTGCGCCGTGAATGTTAATCCCGCCGTAAAGTAGTGATGCCACTTCACTCGAAACACATACCTTCTCCGTTGGCTCAACGAACTGAGTCTTGGCCTTCAAAAAAGGAGATCGTCTCATTGATCGAGACTGTGCTACTTCATTGACACGAAGCTTTCGTAGATCAGAATCAACAACATCTTAACAGGTACCATTGGAAACACTCAACAAAACATATACTTCAATTAAAAGTTAAATATCTCTCACGTAGTTTCTTAAGGAATTTTCGAATCATTTAAACACTTGGTCCATTCGAGTCACTTATATTATGAGAAATAAATATAAGACTAATAAATTAATAAATAAATATGTACACCAAAAATTCACACCGATCATCGGATCATCTAGTCTCAACTAGGGCTTTCCTTGTACTATAAGTATTGGATGACGAAGTCGATGGCTGACTAACTGACACCTAACGCCACTGCACAATCGAGGTCGTCATTAAAAATGTATTTCGTACATTTGCTCATCGACAACGTTGGATAACAACATTTATTTTAAAATACTGGGATGGGGTGCCGCTCCTGTCTTCGCTCTTAGTACGCCCATACGAGTAGAGTTAGTTTTCGCAATTTTTGCATATGTGGCCGGTGGCGTTTAATTTTTAGCCACAAAAATAAATGTCGTGTTTTAATAGAATACTTACTTATTTTTTTAATGTCACTTCAGCAAGAGTAGAGTCGAGTTGCATCACTAGTAGAGCGCGTGCGCCGGTTTCGCGGTCAGGTCACCGAGTAAATGAATATGGTTATGCCAAGTATTGATTTGATATCCTTACCATAACTTGGATTAATAATTGTGATTGTAACAGATATTTACAGTCGACATTGGCAAAATTGCTTCTACGAGTAGAGGCCAGACTACGGTTTTGGTATTAATAAGATATATTTATAAATCCTGCAGCGGTATTTCCGAACCGATACTGCATGGAAATCTTTAAAAACACGAGTCTACATTTACATTTTTTATGTGATAGGTGGCAGACGTGATTGCCGTCGCCCATGGACATTGCTTACATTCATCTTCCTAAGGGCAAGGCAGCAACGCATCTGTACCTTCTGGTGTACGTGATGTCCATAGTAACATAAGTAATACATACATATAGTAACTACACATCAAGGATCACAGTCTTAAGAGAAAATTTATGATGACCTAAATGACGTGTACCTAAGTACATGCATGTATGTATATGACTATAGTCTTCCATAGTCCATTCTGCCTTTTTGATAATACGGCAAAATACTCTCTATTTTGGCGTTTTCTATTCAATGATCAATTGACAATCTGTTTGAACAGTGTGCAGCGGTACGTATCCGATGGTCAGCCACTTTAATTGCAATAGGATCAAACTTATAAGTTTCCATCCCGTCTTTTATACGACGTAGGTACGAAATCTAGATCTAGACAAGACAAATGACTAGTAGTTACATAGTTTGTTTGCCTGCTTATGGTTATGGTTCATTAAAAATTACTTTTCTTACATTTTCTGTTTTCTTGCTAACTTAACAATACCGCCATTAGTATAAGCTTAAATGCTAGTTGACAAAAGGTTTAAAACCAGTGTTGGATTCGAATACCTGTGTATTATTTTTATGACTGGTATTGATATTAATATGCGCTCATATGAGCGCAGATAATAATCTGTAGTATTGTTGTACGAGGTGCGATTGTATCTCCCCCGTCATTAGGACGCGCGGTCAACCGTCGCCAGAGCGATGTTACTTGGCGATAAGGACGGATCCAGGTCCTGGTTCTAGATTGTAATGAAGTGTTTTATTGTATCATAGATGCAACGCTTGGTACAGAGGGAGAGGGGCGAGTGAGCGGTATGGTCTAGTTCTGGATTAGTTTAGTTAGCAAGGAGCACCAAAATAATGATCAGTGATAGGAATAGTTAGAGCGATTTGATGTATTTGCTTAATGCTGTCGTAATATGGACCTTTTTTAATAAACTGTTATCGAGAAAAATCGGGTTGATATTTGATTAAACATTATTTAGGTCGTGGTTTAGTAGCCAATGTATTTGCTATTAGAGGTGTCGATACCAAAGCACTTGCTTTGGTATCCCTCTTGGACCTCTTAAGTACTTAGCACTTAATTTCCTATAAATGTATGTGAAATTAAAAAAATAATGGTTTGAAAAACACGTAAGTAATGTAACGTAAGTTTTATCTTCTTACCAATATCTAAACAACACATTTTTAAAATTAAAATATTAGAAGTATATTACTTCGAAAAGATATCCTACTCCATTCTGGTTGATCGTAAAAACAATATGTATGCCTGGTTTTCGATACACAATAAAGACTTGATTTACTATACAAAGGTAAGCTGTGGACTCTACATAAAATTAAAACCTCAGTAATTTAGAAATCCCAGAGGTATGTCCATTTATTAATATCAGCATTTTTGACCCTAAATCACTCTACCTATTCCGATCAGTGATAATGATATATGCTATGTGGGATGGGGTTTCAAATAAAGCTAGGGATTTGTATAGGTAATTGTTCTATATTAATTATCTTCTTAGAGCGTCGTCTTCCACGTCTTTACATCGTCCGCCATACTTCGTCTATCATCTCCCTCTCTCTCTCTCGCACGTCATTCTAATTCAAACATCGAACTCATACACGCTCCTTGGCATGCATCTACCGATCACCAATCCCACATGCTATGATCATCCAAAAGTCAAGTTTGGAACTGTGGTAGTGAACGCTGCCTTTGGTCCAAGGGTCGCGGGTTCGATACCCGCACATGTACAAACATTTGTGTGCATGAACATGACTGTTTGTATTGGTCTGGGTGTTTTCTATGTATTATAAGTATGTATTTATAAAAGAAAAGTATTATATGTATATATTTTTTAATCCCACTGTTGATTCTGATATCCGTAACACAGGTGCTCGAGCTACCTATCTCGGAGTTAGATCAATGTATGTGATGTTGTGAAATATTTATTTATTAAAAGCCTGGGAAAGGAATAAGATAATAATAATTGCAAAACGTTATTATCACTCACTAACTACTTATAGTAATGTGTGGGACTTCATCCTTTCATCCGGCTCGTAGTGAAATGTCACAATTAAAACGGTGTCCAGCGTACATAAAAGCAATGCAGTAGTTGCACTTAGGTGTAGGTATTATGGATATTATAGTAGTATATTTATAATATTACATGTCTTTGTATTGAAAATTCCTTTACAATTTTCCTTGCGTGAGAGTAGCAAAGAAAAACGAATTCTGTTTTTAATATCAGTTATTTTATTACTTTACTTACTTACTTTACTTACTACAACTTACTTACTTTACTTACTACAAATTTGTGTTTTTTGACACAAATAAATTTATTGATAATAAGTTTATTCTGACTGGCAAAACTTTTTATTTGCCAAATAAAATTAAAAATGACTTAGCTACTCTGTTAGCGTTTAATATTAATAACCAGGTTACTCAGAGTTTGGAAGTGATTCCAAGTAATTTAAATTACAATATGAGACAATAGAGGAATCCTCTAGCAAATCAATAACAAAAGGAAACCCTAGTTATCTGAACCTTATACATCAGAATATCCAGGGTTTGTCCGGCAAAGAACTAGAATTAGAGTTATTTTTAAATGAAATGAATATTCATATTGTATGTATTACAGAACACTGGTTAAGACAGCATGAATTAATTGTCAATATAGATAACTATAGCGTCAGTAGTTCGTTCACGAGAAAGTTGGCAATCAGAGGCGGGTCAATTATTTTATTGAATAATACAGTTAAATTTAAAGAACGTAAAGATATTGTCTCACTCTCAGTTGAGCGAACTATTGAGTTAGCGTGTGCAGAGCTGGAGCGGTATGTCATTGTCTGTGTGTATAGGCCCCCAAATGGGAATTTTACCATGTTTAAATCCATTATGGAAGAAGTTTTGAGCAAAATATGTTCATCTAATAAAAAAGTAGTTGTTTGTGGAGATTTTAATATCAACATTTTAGATAATTCACAGAACTCTGTTAGGTTTCTGAATCTCTTTAAATCATTTAATTTACATCATCTTTTCAACGAACCCACGCGAGTCACACCCACCTCAGCTACTTGTTTAGATAACATATTTTGTAACTGTGAAGTTATGGACAAGTCCATAATAAATTTTATCAATTCTGACCATAGTGGTCAAATGACTGTGTTTGAGCACCGTCATGCCCCTTCTTCATATAGTTTTGTATGTAGACCAATCACTGAAAACCGTATAAATAAATTTAAAGAAACTATCTCACAAAAGTTGTCTACATTGTCCTATAATGAAGGAAATGTAAACCAACATTATGATAAATTATTTAATGTCGTTGAAAAAGAATTTAATGGTATCTTTACCAAAAGAACCATTAAAACAAATACCTCTAAAACCAAATTCAGTGACTGGGCCACTACAGGTATTTATAAAAGTAGAAAGAGGTTATTTGAATTGTATGATATTAAGGCCAACTCTAATGACCCAACGACATTAGAATATGTTAAGAAATATTCAAAGATATTTAAAAAAGTCTGCGCAGTGGCCAAATCAAATTACTTTAAAAATAAGATAATGAAAGCTAGTAATAAAAGTAAAGTTACATGGAAAATTATAAATAAAGAGACTTGCAAAAACAAAACACAACACAGCAAGCTCTCTCTTAAAATTGATGGCAAATCTATTGATACAGACTCGGAAGTGGCAAACACATTTGAGTCATTCTTTTCAAACATTCCAGTCACTACCACTAAAACATTAAATTCGAGTCCGCATCTCGCTGCTTCTCTCATCAAGTCGCATGTAGATGAGTGCACCACATCTTTTAGATTTAGTCATGTAAACTCAGAGATTATTCTTAAAACATTTAAAGAATTAAATATTAAAAAGACTGAAGACGCATGGGGAATTTCGATAGATATAATAAAAAATATAATACACTCTATCGCACCCCACTTAGCTATAATATTTAACGAATGTGTTGACGAGGGTCAATTTCCAAATAAGATGAAAATTAGTAAAATCATACCTTTATTCAAATCTGGAGAAAGGAGTGACCCGTCTAACTTTAGGCCAATATCCATATTGCCAGCACTCAGTAAAATATTCGAAAAAATTATATTTACTCAACTTTTGTGTCATTTTAATATTAATAAATTACTGCATGGAAAACAGTTTGGATTTACTAAAGGACAATCCACTACTGATGCAGGAGTGGCTCTTATCGAACATGTTTTTGATGCGTGGGAGAAAAAGCAGGATGCAATAGGTGTTTTCTGTGATTTGTCGAAAGCTTTTGATTGCGTTAATCATGAAACACTATTAATGAAGTTACGGCATTACGGTGTATTGAATAACGCACTTGATATGATTCAATCTTATTTTTCTGATAGAATTCAAAGGGTTAATGTTAATGGAATCGACTCTTCTGGCGCTCCTCTATTAATGGGTGTGCCCCAAGGCTCAATATTGGGGCCTTTGTTGTTCTTAATATACGTAAATGACCTTCCATACTTTACGAAAGATCTATGTGAGATAGTGTTATTTGCTGACGACACTTCCTTGATTTTTAAGGTTGATAGATATAAAGAATCAATTGACGACGTAAATGATACTCTCTCGCAGGTATTGCACTGGTTTACGACTAACAATTTACTGCTTAATTCAAAGAAAACTAAATGTGTAAAATTCACCATGCCAAATGTGAGGCAGGTCGATAAGATGAACAATGAATCTATTCAAATCATTAATTCCACAGTTTTTCTCGGTATAACTATAGATGCGAAATTGCAGTGGAGTCCCCATATTGCTGCCATGGCAGGAAGACTAAGTTCCGCTGCATATGCAGTAAGAAAAATTAGGCGTCTGACTGATATCGAGACGGCAAGGCTGGTATATTTCAGCTATTTCCACAGTGTGATGTCATATGGTCTACTGTTGTGGGGGTCTGCTGCTGACATACAAACTATTTTTGTATTACAGAAAAGGGCCATCCGCGCTATATACAGCCTTAGATCACGTGACTCACTTAGAGAAATATTTAAAGAAATTAATATTTTAACCGTGGCTTCCCAATTTATCCTCGACTGCATTATGTATGTACGTAAGAACTTGCACACTTTTCCAAAAAAGTCCGATAGTCATAGTCTTAACACTAGAAATAAACATAGGCTTGCCGTCCCGGTTCTCAGACTTCATAAAATCGGTAATTCATTTGTTGGCTTAAGTATTAAGATATTTAATAAGATACCACAAAATGTCATTAACCTATCACTGGATAAGTTTAAGTCTCATATCAAAACCTGCCTAATGAAGAAAGGTTACTATAGTGTACAAGACTATTTAAATGATAAGGATTCTTGGTCATGTTAATTGATTAATCTTTTGAGTAGTTATTCATAGTAGTCTATTAACCATCATGATTGTATTTTTTTCTCTTCTCAATTGAAACTCTGTAACATCATCAATATTTGAAAAGAGTAACTACTGAGTTTCTTCCTGGTGTCTTCTCAGTAGAAATCGACATTCCGAACCAGCGGTAGATATTATGTACCTATTTTGACATTCATAAGTGTTCTGTGTGGACCTAAATTGAATAAAGAATTTTTTATCTTTATCTTTATCTTTACTTTGTACGTACTTCGTTACGTACGTTCTTAGCAGATAATAATTAAAACACTAATTATATCTTATAAGAGGAATCTATTTGCATCAATATGAATAAAGAAACAATATAATTGCGATGTAATAAATAGGTTTCTAATTAGAAATCGTCAAATAATTAGGGAGTTATTACGGGTAAAAACGCTAAGCTTGTATATGACGCTCATATCAATTTGAAATTAGTTAAAGGTCACTGACCAAAAAAGCAACATAAACTTAGGCAGGTAAAGAAAAAGTTCATGTTTGACTGAAATACCTATTTACTTACAAGTAGTGAGTGTTTCATTTATCCTACGCTATGATCAGAACTTATTCAAGCAAAGGGTAAATAGGGTGTTACTAGACAGACATGATCCACCCTCGGCCACAACACCACCATGACTGACCGGATGGCGCAATTGGTAGTGACTCTGCCTCTGACACCAAAGGTCGTGGGTTCGATCCCCACCTTGGACAAACATTCGTGCGATGAACACTTGTGTTTGTTCAGTGTCTGGGTGTAATATACGTATTTAAATATATATTTGTGTTCCTCTGTTGTCTGATATCTGTAACACAAGTGCTTAAGCTACTTAGTACGGAATCAGGTCAACGTATGAGATGTTGTGAGAATTATTATTATTATTATTATCACTTACCATCAGGTGAGATTGTGGTCAAATGTCTGGTTATTCGAAAAAAAAAACCTATAGTAAAAAAGTCAAATAGCTTTTTTGGTGATGTAGAGTCTCGGTTAAAATGCAAACACATAATACTTATTCAGTGTTAAGATTTTATTTCCTACATGGGCTTTGTTATGACCATTACAATGTATAGCAAAAGTTTAACTTGCAAATTCGCCTATTTAGAATGTTAATCTGTTTATGATAGACATACATTTGCGGGTGCCCTGCGCGCCAACAGTTGTGTGTACTCTAATTAATACATACAGCTCGTGTACTTAGGATAGCTAGTCAGTAGGTGGACTTGACATTGCGGCTATTGTTTGAAAGCACTTAGCTAATTAGAGCAGACTGTTCACAAGCTAACATGTAGGTACCTATTCTTACTACTCGTAAATACGAGTAAAGTACAGTGTGATTCGACTCATTATCCCTTTACCTCCACTGCTGGAAATAAGCCTCCCCAAATGAATCTCCAAACCTTCCACACCACACAGGTCCTGTGCCGCTCGCATCTAAGGGATTCCCGCGACCTTCATCAGACCGTCGGTCCACCTTCTGTGGGGCCTGCCACGGCATCGACCTCCTATATGCGGCCTCCACTCGAGGACCTTTCTGACCCACCGGTCGTCGGACCTCCTCGCAATATGCCCTACCTGTGGCTACTTCGGGGAGTACAATTCTTTAGGCGATGTGTTTGACCTTGGTTCTGCTGCGGATCTCATCATTCCTGATACAATCACGCAAGGAGATTCCGAGCATAGCCCTTTGCATTGCTCTATGGGTGACTTTGAGCCTTCTTAAGCGGTTCATTGAAAACGGCCACGTTTCGGTTCCGTATGTCGTTGATTTGTGAAATTCTAAATGAATTTTGAGTAATTGAGTTGAGTTTTTAGTTCAGTTTTTTAGCAAATAATGTTTTTTGCCGACTCGTCACAGTGGAATCTCTAAATAAATCAAGGGTGCGCCTGCGATGCGTGAATGCCCAATGAGCCAATGCTTCAGGGTTGACACTCACACTACAGATATTATAACACTAGCTCACACTCACTCTTTTATTACAGGGGTTACAACCTCTCGGCAAACACTTATACTATTTATTAAATAACTATACACAAATGTTGGGCCGTTTTTGTACGCGAAAAATTGATTCACGCCAAAAGTGGCCGCTTTTGGAGTGTTTGCCGAGAAGTTGTAACCCCGAAATTGTTTAAAATAGATCCGGTTTAGTAGCTAAAAATTAAAATCGATTGGCGTCGCTAGTGCCCTACCCGTCACCTAAACCTTCAAGAAAAGGGCTTCTTCTATCCTTAAGAGCCAGCAACGCATATGTGATACCACAGGTGTTGCTAATGTCCATGGGCTTCACTTCCATTTCAGGTGAACTATCTGCTTGACTCCTCGTCTTGTTGCATCCAAAGCTGTCGCTCTGGAGCCCGGGGTACGCTTGGAATATGATTCAGGATTTGGGGGGTCTGTTAATTACAATAAGCGACTGCCATCTGACCTTTGTAACTATTTAACAGGGGGACCAGACCCAACTGAATCATGGTTTGTTTGTTATCTGCTCGTTTGTCCACTAATTCGCCTATCCGTATCCATCAGTTTTTTAATTTAACTTCAACCGCATTATTTCAAACCACAGTACGATAAACTATAGATCTATACTTTTTTTTACTATTGCAACACATTTGATTTTCTTTTTGTGACATTTAAGTACACGAAGAAAATATTTCCACAGTAAAGTACGAACCCTATGCGTGCACAATGTGCCCAGCGGAGCGTGGCGAGTCGCTGGTGGATTGCACAATGATCAGCTGTGCGGTAGGTAACGAACTTGGCTCGGTGCCTCCTGCCATTACTAGAGCATGCTAAGTGATCCGGAAACCAGTGGAAATCCGCACCAGCCGCTTGCCATGCAAATATGCTAAGCGTGCGTATGCATGAATGGACTAGCTCGGCCGGAGTGATACCACGGCCTCATACAAATTCGATGTGAGTAGGGTTTGCTCTGTGTTTCATCCAATGTCTGCATTCACCCTGGCGTAGAAAAAAAAATTTGGCAACGCACTTGTCGTGTCGAACGCTGTGGCATGACGATCGTCAATATCACAGATATTATGTCAATATACACCCATAGATATGAACAGTGACCATTGCTTACTGTCTCCTCGTCTGCTATTTATTACATTAAAAAAAAAAACATAGTTCTCTATTGCTCGGTAGTGTGTTGGGAGAGTTTAGATACTTAAATCATTTAGCCAATCAAATTGTAAAGAATCTAGTATAAATGACTAATTTAAAACATGTCATTGTTTGCATAGAAAGTAGGTAGAAAAATCGTATTAATAATTCAGTTTTTAATTACACCTACATCTTAAGTAATGTTTATAATCGAAGAATTGTATTAACTCCGATAAGATTCCATGAGTTACAACTGCAACGAACATAAAATTTAATGCGTGTATAAAAAATGAAGAATTAGTTTACCCAAATCTTTTTAATAATTAAACTTACTTTACTTTTTTCGGCGCTACAACCCTTTGTGGGTCATGGCCTCTTCTACTATGGACTGTCAAGCGCTTCGATCCCTGGCTGTTCGTTTCCAGTTCGTAAACTTTTTCATAGCCTCAAGATCGTCTTCGATGCAATCGCACCATCTCTTCTTAGGCCTTACCCTTGGTCTCTTCTGCTGCGGCTTTCAATAGGTTATTATTTTTGGAGCTCTGCTTTTGTCCATTCTCTCAACATGTCCTGCCCATCTGAGACGTTTAATAATTAAATTACTATGTTAATTAATTTAATAAATTTTATACGAGATGAGGGTTAATTAGCTGTGAATATTGCATTTATTTTTGTGATTTGCATTTATTTATATTTATTTATTTATTTTTCGACATCATCTGGATGGTTGGCCGTCTTCAACAGTGCGTTTCTCAAGAAACTTTCTGCCTCGTACGACAAAACTATCGCCTGCGGTATTTCCGGACAGATACGACCTGCAAACCTTCAAGAAAAGAGCGTATTCCTTTTTAAAAGGTCGGCAGCGCACTTGTGACTCCTCTGGTGTTGCAGGTGTTCATGGGCGGCGGTAATCGCTTACCATCAGGTGATCCGTCTGCTCGTCTGCCCCCTATCCCATAAAAAAATGCACCTAACAAATTTAACAACACACCTAGGGCTCACATAATTATAAATTCAGAAAAAAATCTCCTCTAAGTAACTTGTGTTTCGCACGAGTATCGCAAAACAGAGGAGTTACTGTTAAACCTTCTTGGTTTACATAGACAAAGTCTACACTCGATTTAAGAAGACATCCTGTATGACAATCTATTCTGTATTCAATTGTCTGCTTACCAAAATATATCGTATGCAAATAAAAATATGCCAATTTACTTTGCCCCTCTAACGATATAAATAAATGGTTATGGGCATCGCGCGTTGAAGAGCGCTATATAATCGTATAGTTACCAAAAAAGTGCTATGGATAATCCATCGGTGCCTTACGGCACGCGGCACGGAACTGCTGGTACATCAGGTATTTCCATAAATAAATTAAATGGATCTAATTTCAACACATGGGCATTTGCCATCGAATGCCTGTTAACGGATTTGGAGCTATGGGACGTGGTTACTTCACCCATTGACCCCACGGACCCCGACGCCAAGCGTAAGGACGCTAAAGCGCGAGCCAAAATCTGCTTGACGTGTGAAGAATCGATTTACCCAGTGATTCGAGGAGCAAAGACGGCATATGATACTTTTAAAAGCCTCCAGAAGGCATACGCTGACAGTGGTCTAACAAGAAGACTGCAACTAATGAATAAAAGCACCATCTAAAATAAAACACTGAAATAAATCAATTCACTGCTTTACTCTGCTCTTTTGTACAAAAATCACTTTTACAATGTTACGCGCTAAAACCAACATCCATAATCCTTACTTTTTTCTAGTTTTATATCTGTCAATGTCTATTCTTTTTCTTTTTCACAAACTGGACAGTCCTGTAGACCGTAAAGGTTTTATGGAATGATCATGAACAGAATAAAGTCACACCTTATTTGGAGCGTATCAAACGCCCCTATGCGACATAACAATATTAAAATCATTATAAATTTTAGTTTTGAGCAGATGGCTGTCCAAATAGTCTAACAGCTCGTCCATCCTGATACAAGTTCACGTCCTCGTGAACAACTTTAATTAAAAGAAATAAGAGAAATACATATGTAAGACAATCATAATATATTGAATCAATCAAAATCTCGAAAATAAGTGATGGCGCCATTTCAGCTTACTTCTTAAGGTACAAAATCCTACTGACCCTGTCAGCTCTTCAAAAATTAATTTCGAGACTTCATTGATGATTAACGTACTAAAAGAAAATCAATGAGAAGAGAAAAAAAACTTAAATGTTTAACAATAAACTGTGATCAACTTAAATGTTTACTATAAATGATTAAAAACACACTAAAACCAGTTCTGTTAAATTAAATCACGAATATAATATCTATACTTATTTCGTAACTGTATTAGAATGCACATCCTCCACAAGCCAACACAACAGGTTTAAATTATACTAGTGTTAGATCTAGTGTTCTTTACTGCTTTCAATACTATAAACTTTGTATATGCATCGATAATAACTAAAATGTAAACATTTTTACGCTTGCTAGTAACAAAAGGCCCAACATGGTCAATGTGAATAGTCTGTAAACCCTATCTTTCTTCAGTACAAAATGTTTCTTTACATCGATTACATCATTATATTGCGGATCTGCTAATATGTCCTTTATGCGTTTCAATTCTGAATCGTTTGATTGGACCGTCGCTAACCAATCACTATCAATTGTCATTACATCATGGGTTTCAATCGCATCATTAATACCTGTTTCATCAGGGACTGGGTTCCGGCTTAGAGCATCCACATGTATCATACTGCTTCCAGATCTGTACATTACGTCACAATCATATTCCTGAATTAAACTCCACCATCTAGCTACCCGAGGAATCATATCTTTCTTTTGAAATGTTGCTCTAAGTGAATTGCAGTCAGTCACTATAGTGAAGTTCAGCCCTAGAACATAAGGCCTGAACTTCACTAAAGACGCTATTACAGCAAGAGTTTCCAATTCGTAGGAAGAAAAATGTGATTCCTTCGGAGAAGTCTGTCGGCTATAATAAGCTACTGGCCTAAAATTAGAGTCATTTTGTTTATACACCACCAATTCCATGTTTGCTTGCGTCTGTATATATGTATTTGCGTCTTTACATTTGGATCGAATAAAGCTAAAACTGGTCTGGACGATAACACGGATTTAATTTCACTGAAACTATGCTCTTGTTCTGGACCCCACTCCCATATAGCGTTCTTTTTTAGTAATTTTGTCAATGGCCTTGCTATAAGTGAAAATCCTTTAATAAATCTTCTAAAAAAAACTGGCGAGGCCTACGATCTGCCTAACATCATGGACATCTTTCGGGGTTGGAAAGTTCTTAACAGCTTCTACTTTCCGCATCGGTTCAGCGCTATTAGCTTTTCATAGTAATAGTCTTCTATATCGTCTCCAAACTTAGCTTTTATATTTAGCATTTCAGCCAGTAATCGGCCATAATTTTCATATACTGGGAAAGCTGACTTCAGCTTTTCTTGCCATACCTCCCAAGTATAGTTAACTGTTGGCTGCCCCTCATACCAACGCTTTGCTGTGCCTACAAGCTTTGGTAGAGCATAATGGGCAGTCTGTTTGTTATCCCACCCATATATTTGCGCACACTCATTGACCTTACTTATCCAGGTAGTAATTGTTTGATTTTTAACCTTTGGATCAAATTCCGGAACGACATTCAAGATTGAGAATTTATCCCTGTTATGTGGGTTTGCAGTTGTGACCGCCTTTATTACTTGCATTAAACCACCCATCAAATCGTTTTTAAAAGGTACCTCACTATCTAACTTAGTGTTATTAACAACGCTATTCCTTTCACTTACATTAGAACCTCTTTGACCAGGCGAATTGGTCACGTGATGTTTTTTGGCAATAGGACTAGTATGTTGTGACACTGAATGTTCATGGCGACGTCTTTTGCGCCGCGAGTCTGATCGTGACCTTGTTACCGACCGAGATCGGCGACCCAGGCTCGGCGTTCGCAAGCTGTGTATTCTACTCGACCTCGTACGTCTGCTTCTTCGAGATCGCGACTGTCTCCTCACAGTAGAACGTGACCTTGCGGTGCTGCGAGATCGCTGGCTTGCGGTGGCGCTGCTAGGCCGCTGCCCGGCGTTGCTGCTAGACCGCTGCCTGGTGTTGCTGCTAGGCCGCTGCCTGGCGTTACTGCGAGACCGCTGTCTTACGTTTCTGCTAGGCTGCTGCCTGGCGTTACTGCGAGACCGCTGTCTGGCATTTCTGCTAGGCCGCTGCCTGGCGTTACTGCGAGACCGCTGTCTGGCGTTTCTGCTAGGCCGCTGCCTGGCGTTACTGCGAGACCGCTGTCTGGCGTTTCTGCTAGGCTGCTGCCTGGCGTTACTGCGAGACCGCTGTCTGGCATTTCTGCTAGGCTGCTGCCTGGCGTTGCTGCGAGACCGCTGTCTGGCGTTGCTGCTAGGCCGCTGCCTGGCGATGCTGCGAGACTGCTGTCTGGCGTTGCTGCGAGACCGCTGTCTGGCGTTGCTGCGAGACTGCTGTCTGGCGGCGCTGGAAGACCGCTGTCTGGCGGCGCTGCGAGACTGCTGTCTGGCGGTGCTGGAAGACCGCTGTCTGGCGTCGCTGCGAGACTGCTGTCTGGCGGCGCTGGAAGACCGCTGTCTGGTAGAAGAACGGGACGGCCTCTTCGCGGCACCCCGTCTCTTTGTACGTGACCGTCTCTTGTTTGGCATTGCACAAACAATGACTAGGCAATCTAAAATTATACATACGGCATTAGACATACAACTGTGTACCTTGGCGTTAATATGCTTTCTTTCCAATAAAAAAAAAACCTCCAATGGAGCAAACTTCTCTCTCATAATTTTAATTTTGCATTTAATTTGATTATCCAGTCAAACTGCTTTGTATGTGTCCATCGAGCGGGTAAGTATACCATGATGTTTTCCCATTTGAGCTCCAGGTAAGTACCTACCAACGTTACATACCTAGCCACAAATATACAATAGCATCATGTTATTTAATGTGAAGAGAAAAATATTCTATACAACAATGAATTATAAAATGTATATACTTGTACTCGTAAAATTACGTTAGAATTGCTTAATTTTGCTAGTTATCAATAACTTAGTCAACAAGAACAACATACCTAACTCACCAAGAATGCAAATCATATTGTCGACTCACCTTAAAATTTGTTTGTATAAACAAACCTGTGCCGATATTGGCCCGTGAGACTTTCCACTTCTGAACTAAAAGCACCATCTAAAATAAAACACTGAAATAAATCAATTCACTGCTTTACTCTGCTCTTTTGTACAAAAATCACTTTTACAATGTTACGCGCTAAAACCCAACATCCATAATCCTTACTTTTTTCTAGTTTTTATATCTGTCAATGTCTATTCTTTTTCTTTTTCACAAACTGGACAGTCCTGTAGACCGTAAAGGTTTTATGGAATGATCATGAACAGAATAAAGTCACACCTTATTTGGAGCGTATCAAACGCCCCTATGCGACATAACAATATTAAAATCATTATAAATTTTAGTTTTGAGCAGATGGCTGTCCAAATAGTCTAACATGAAGAAGTTGCTATGATCTGAAAAATACTTTCACTGTCAAAGACCTTGGAGAATGCAAGGACTGTCTTGGCATGAGAGTAAATCAGAGTCCTGGGAACATTTACCTGGACCAAACAAAATATATAGAAAATCTTTTGAAAAAATTTGGCATGACAGATGCACTATCTGTCACCACCCCTCTTGAACCCGGTCTAAAATTGACTATTCCTGATAAGGAAGAGGACAATGCAGCATTACCATACCAGGAGCTTATCGGCTCACTAATGTACATTGCCATTTGTACCAGACCCGACATTGCCCATGCGGTCTCATACCTCTCTCAGTTCAATGCACATTACGGGGGGGTACACTTTAGGGCCGCTAAGCGAGTTCTTCGTTATTTGAAAGGCACCAAAGAACTTCGGCTGCATTACCATCAGACAGCCCAGTTCCGTGCAGTGGGGTACGTCGATGCGGACTATGGAAACAATCTTGTGGACCGTAGATCATTCACAGGGTTCGTTTTCCTGGTGAGTGGCTCTCCTATCTCTTGGGAAGCACGCAAGCAGCGTACTGTTGCGCTTTCCACCACGGAAGCCGAGTACATGGCTCTAGCTGAGGCTTGCAAGGAGGCTATATACCTCCAGTCACTCATCAGCGAAATTTTCACTATCGCACAACCCATCGTCATCCACACTGATAATCAAAGTGCATTAAAACTCGCTCACAACCACACATTCCACTCACGCACCAAACACATCGACATTAGGCACCATTTTATTCGCGAATCACTTTCACACCACAACATCAATCTCATGTACATATCCACACATGACATGATCGCCGACATCCTCACCAAACCTTTGCCGAAGCTGAAGCACAACAAGTGTACAGTAGGGTTAGGTTTAGGTTAAGTCGCGTGTTATTTTTTCTAATCATGTTTTTGTGTAGATAATAGATAGGTGTGTAAAGTAGGTTCAGGTGTCTTTATATAGGTTTTTTTGTGTGCGTTTATATATAGGGTGTGTGTGTAGTGTATATAGGGTATGTTGTGTTTTTTGTACTTGCTGTATATTTTTTGTCCAATTTTTTTTTATACAGGGTGTTGACTTTGCGGGGGGGTGTTAAACCTTCTTGGTTTACATAGACAAAGTCTACACTCGATTTAAGAAGACATCCTGTATGACAATCTATTCTGTATTCAATTGTCTGCTTACCAAAATATATCGTATGCAAATAAAAATATGCCAATTTACTTTGCCCCTCTAACGATATAAATAAATGTTACAAAATGAATAATCTGGATATCTGTGAAAAGGAATCTTCTAGGAAATCGTGTAACATCCTAGATCTCATCGTCACTCTCTAACCAGTGTGATTGTGGTCAAGCGTTAGCCTAACAGAAGTGTTACATCACATGAATGTTTGTCTAGAGAAAGACTTGGCCAGTCTTATGTACATACAAATATGTAAGTATGACTAACACATATCCATTTCGTTTGATCCAACGTTTGTTGCTCTAACTCTAAATGAGTCGTCAGTTTCTTCCAAGGTTTTAGCGATATATCGCGATGAAAAGAATGTGGGTGGGGAGCCAACTGTCACCATACGAGCTGAAGTTGTGCAACCAATGTCAGGGCTCTTGCGGGGAGCCGTGACCGCGCTCTCCACGCGGCTTGCAATCGTATTATAAGTAAATATTTATTAGGAGAAAACAAGTTAGGCTTCGGGGACGAACGTGATATTTTTCCGTACATAAGTCTTCAACTTACATAGTCAACATCACCTCACCTCACATCACCAAAAATTGATTAAAAACATAGGTATAGTAAATAACAAATTAACTAAATTTCTAGACCAAGTTTATAACGGGATTACCTCAATCTGCCTTCTGAGTTAGGTACCGTGATCATGGCGCTTGCATTCAGCGCCTGCACATATCGGGAAACTCAAAAATAAGGTAGATAGTAAAAAGTCTGTTAAAACCACTCTAATATATGTAAGTTGTTAGTTTGATTTTTAGTTTTGTAAAAAAAAATATAGCGGATATAGGTATGATTCAAGTGGGCATTATATGAGTACTAAATAGACAATAGAAAGACAACAAGGCATGCAAATAGAATTTTGTACCCCGAAACCAAATTAAAATTGTTCCTAACCAGTCTCTATTGCATGGCCATAAAAATATTTAATAAGTTAACAGAACATTTCAAGGACCTCCCACTACCGACACTGAAAAAGAAACTGCACATCTGGCTATTGGCGAAATGTTATTATTCGGTTCAAGAATATTTAAATCATGAAAAAAATCTATTGACATATAATAACTATGGTGACTATGATTGTATTACCTACTTATTGACATTTTTATCAACATTTATTTTATTGTTATATTATTCGAATGGAATATAAATTTAAAAATTAATAATAACCTACACTATTGTTTTATTGTATTAATTGTTAAAACTGTTAAGATTTGCAGGGAATTAGCAACATTTTACTGAGACTAATTAAACATAAGACCAATGTACCTGCCACCTAAAATTGTGCAAATAAATTTATAATAAATATTTCATAGATAACATGGGCTAAATTGAAACTTTATAAAATAAAAATAGCAACTGAATGAAGACCGCGTGAACCAACATGGTTACAATTGCTTGATGAACAACAATAACAAGCTATGCGGTGGGCGCTATCAGAGATGTTGTGAAACAAAGGCCGCATGAATGGATGCGCGCGCGCTGGCAGTCATTGATGCGCGGCGCGGAGCGTACGTGGCCGCACGCACGTCCAGAATATGCGGCTGGGAGATTAACACCTCATTTAATCAATACCGGCAACGCATCTGTGATGCCCCGTGTGTCGCAGATGTCCATGGGCGGCGGTAATTCACTTACCATCAGGTGAGCCGTCTGCTCGTTTGTCTGCCATAATGTAAAAAAAAATACACAATACGATATTATTCCCCATCATAAGGGAGCGGGGAATATTATCGTAATCCATTTTTTTAATACTTTATTGACCCGCCCTAACTTCGTTTCGGGACTTTATAATTATACCTCCAATTTACATCAATAGTCGGCGCTTGGTGCGAACTACATTGTGCAACCGTTTCGTGTTTTCAGATTACCTATATCCGTTGCCGCTGTCTGTAAGATTTACCTCTTTAAAAATAATATAGAAGATTGATAAATTAGGCACTTCATATTCTATATCTTTCCATATGTTACAAAAATGTCATAAAAATGATCAAGCGGCGGTACCTGCCATAGTAGCAGCTCTAGTTAAGACGTAAGTCGTCCAATTGATTTCAAAGTACCTAATTACACGGATGGCAACTCGAGCCGATCCTAAAGATGATGATGGTTCGAATTTGATTGGATAAATGGACTATTGTTTGCCAAATTAAAAGGCAATTTAATTTGCAAAAAGAGATCATTGTTAGTCGTATCTCGTATTTATGACTTCTCAATATATTTTCGATATGTACCTCTACCTAGATGTCGCTCAAGCAACTAAGAATAATAAGCATTCGTAATTTACTGAAAATTTTAGTGGTAACTATTTTTATAATATAAAACATTAGCTTAACTAAATACTATCGACTTTTTTAATAATTGAAAACAACGGACGGAAAAACACATGCGGAGCGCGGATAATATTATAATAAGTACCAAAATGGTGTAGAGTTTTTAAATTTGTAAGATTTTTTTTATGAGAAAGGGAGGCATACCGATCAAGCGAGTCACCTGATGGTAAGTGATCACCGCCGCCCATGGACATCAGCCACACCAGAGGGAGTGGAGATGCGTTGCCGGCCTTTTAGGAAGGTATATTATTGTATGGAATGAAATTAAATGTTTTGTGTTCGGACCGGAGGTACATAGAATCAAGCCAAAAGACATTACCACAGCGCAGAACAATGAGAGGAAACGGATATCAGGCCACTAGCAGTAATGTTGGTACGTAATGGCAGATAATAATCAAATCATTATGGACATCTGTAAATTATTTGTAATAGCGAATTCCTATAATTTGCTAAGCAAAATTTTAGACACGTAGTAGGAGAGCAAAGTTTAATTAAGATGATTTAAAAATGTTGCTTTATTGGTTGACTGAAATTGGTTTTTACAAATTGTATTCTTACTTTATTCTTTCTTTATTGTCTCATAGATGTACTGAGTGCTTCAATTTATAATGTTCACTTTGACAGTACCTATGCCTTTTGCAAAAATTTGCAAAATTATGTTATCTAGTTTTATAATTTCAATAATCTCTTTAGTTATTTTGTCTGTTGGCTAAAATCTCAAGTTTAAATTTTCAAAGACATAATCCTGCATGTTAGTACCTACTTATGTAATTCTGTGAATAACTGCTTTGGCCTAAGATATTTAGGAGTGATTATCATCTTGTGTTCATAATATTATATAAAGGGCTGTTGTTATACCTTAATAAATAAATCAAAATAAATAGTAATCTATATCAGTAGAATTGATTCAAGCTTTACCAACATGGAAAAATAAAGAATATGAATTTGTAGTTATTTTTAAATTATTTCGTAAAGTGGATACTAAAAAGATATTTTTTGACGTCATGTCCTAATTACTTTTGCTGATACTATATAGGCGTTAAATAATAATCGAAGATGAAGTTCAGCTGTACCACGTTTATAAGTTACATCGGTAAAATTCGTTAACGCAGAACAGCAAGTTAAATCCGATTGATTACGATTGCGAAAGCAGTTAAAATACAGACTTTACTGCCTTACGTTAAGATTAAATACAATCAATCCAGAGAGGAATGCTATCTCTCTCTTAACCGCACTCGCACCGAACATGGCGCTGATGCATCATCCAATAAGGAATTGTAATTTTTGGCTTGCGTAAATGAAGCGTTGTGATTGGTTAAGATTTTGCCGCAGTTTTCGAAAATAAGACTTCTGCGCAGGTACATTGGTGTAACTTATAAGATTGGTAAAACTGTAATTAAATTGTATTTCCATACTAAATTGTATGTAGGTATACCTATGCAGTTTTTATTATCTTCTATTCGCATTTCCTCCAAATCACCTGACCAAAACTCGAGTTATTTAACTTTTAATGTTCTAAGGACGAAAAACAAGTGACTAAATTCCTCATTTCAAGTTGGAAGAACGTTTTTGGCGGTTTTAGATATTAAATATCAGGCTTGACGACCCGTTTGGCTCAGTGGTAGTGAACGCTGCCTCTGGTGCAAGAGGTTGCGGGTTCGATCCCCGCACAGTACAAACATTTGTGTGCATGAACATACCTGTTTGTATTGGTCTGGGCGTTATCTATGTATTATAAGTATGTATTTACAAAAGAAAAGTATTATTTGTAATCCCACAGTTGATTCTGATATCCGTAACACAGGTGCTTGAGCTACCTATCTCGGAGTCAGATCAATGTATGTGATGTTGTGAAATATTTATTTATTTATTATTATTTATAGTGCATTCGGTAGTGACTCTGCCTAGTGCGCAAAGCTCGGGTTTGGTTTCCGCGTCAGGTCCAATGTATGGGATGTTGTATTAATTACTATACTTACATAATTGTGGTTGTTTGCATGTTACAGTTCAACCTGGCATGTCAGGACTGGAAGCGCACCCTGGTGGGCACTATTCACAACATCGGCATGCTGGTGTCGCTGCCTATCTTCGGATATATTTCAGACAGGTACGAAATGAAATTGTTAATTAAGTTGGACTCCATAAGTGGGTGCTTCATCTCCCTATAATTATAATCAAAATCATGAAAAAAAATCTACCTGCGTTCCAGACCGCTTTTAGCTGTGTGTTCCCAAAAAGACTATTTACCTCAAAAGAAACTGGGCCAGATGAGATATAATACCAATCTTGAGACCTTGGTGACGATGATGATTTACACTCGAGGAAATCCAAGTCCGAAAAACCTTTTAGGAAACTTTGTCACTTAGAATCTAAAGAATCTATTAGGCCGGCCAGGAAGAATGACAACCTGCAAAAGTTTAGGAGAAAGGAAAATGAAAAAAATCTTCTCTGTCTCTCTCTAATTTAAGAGCGATGCGATGCTCTTGTCGGTGGAGTAGTTTCCATTCCTTTGCGACTATGCCAGCACCTGCAATTCCTTGTACGACATGACATTCGCTTTTTCCTTGTCACATGGTACCTCTTCATCTCTTTCCTTCTATAGATATCATCAGGAGCGGGAATATGCTGGGACACCTGGTGCGGCATGACATTTTCATATTCATAAAAATAATAATGGAAAACTCTTATTGAGTTTGAATTCAAACGGAACAAATTGTATCACTGTCAAATATGTAAACTATCGCTGAATCAGAATGTCGATCGAAGGACATTGTGTGGGATCCAATCCATCAGTGGATTGAGTGAGACAGGCTGATGTTGATAACTGATGAAAAACATAAATGTAATTCATGAACAACTTTATTCTTCAATGCTGCATCATCAAAAACAATTTTGAATTACCTGGTTTCAGACTGCAAGCATTAGCTGGCAGATGTCCAAACTCTCAACTCGTTAGTACTACGCAAACGCGCTTGACTATAAATCATTCTTGACTCCATCATCTCGGCGTGTAATTCCCAGTTGCGTCCAGCCGGTAGCCCGGGGACCCTTAGACCATGATCAAGGATTCAGTAAGTCTGGTAATTACAATGATGCGATTGGCCGTCTAAGCTTCGCAAGCCTTTAAGGGGAACCAGACTAACTAACTTAGACTAGGTATCCACGTTTATGAGAAACTTACCGAGACGTGCACCTGCATGTTTTCCCTCACCGATGAGCTAATGGTAGACATATGCACTTAGATTTGAAAAACCCAGAGATGCATGCTCGGATTTAAACTACGTCCCCCGTAAGGAAAGCGCGTTCTTATCCACTGAGGTACCATCGCTCTCAACCATGATCCATGACTTGGCAGGTCTGGTACATATTCTTGACTCAATATTCGTAATTTTCGTTCCAGGTGGGGCCGTAAAAAGGCGCTGATCCTCAGCACCACGCTGGTGGGTGCCATCGGCTCGCTGAAAGCCTTCTCCATCTCGTACGAGATGTACATCACGGTCGAGTTTCTGGAGACAGTGGCTGGCGCTAGCGTGTTCCCGGCTGCTTATATCCTAAGTATGATACAAATAAAAAGTATACTTCAACCAAGGAAAAGATAAGATAGGTACCATGTGGGAATATCGCATCGACATGAATAGGTCGGTTCTACCCGAATGATAACACGGACTCACAAACAACCGGCATAAAGCCGAGCCTGCCGTGTATTTCGAGAGTGGGTGCCGGAAGCCTAATTCTAGGAAAACATAAAGGTTGACAACACACTTGTGGCTCCTTTAGAGTTGCGAGTGTCCATGGGCGGCGGCAATCACTTACTATCAGGTTATTCGTCTGCTCACCTGTCCTCTATCACATAAAAAAAAGTTAAAAGATAGTATAATCTAGCTCATCTAAGTCTAACTCTGTTAAGTGCACAAAATACCAGATTCTGATTATTCTTATAATCATCAAAATAGCTTTGAGATTATTGACTAATAAAGCAGATTTATTTAACGATTTAAATTTAATTGATATTTTGTGTAATATGACAGAGAGCTAATATAAAAGAAATAAACCAATTTTAATGATTACAGCAATCGAGCTGCTCGGCCAAGACAAACGAGTGCTGACCACCGCGTTCCTCGGCATCATGCTGGTGCTGGGCGGGCTGAGCTTCGCGCTACTCGCCAAGACTTTCTCCTACTGGCGCACCTTTATCCTCGTCGTCTACCCGCCCTCGCTCCTCTTCCTACTCTACATCTACCTACTGCCCGAGAGCATCCGGTGGCTGCTGTCTAAAGGAAGAAAGGAGCAAGCCGTGGAGATTATAATGAAAGCAGCGAAGACCAACAATGTGACTCTATCGGATGAGACGATGAAGCAGTTAACAGAGGAGAAGACGAAACCAATAGAAGAGAAGCTGAAGGAAGAAGCTGAAGAGGGGTTGTGGATGCAGGTCTTCCGTTCGCCGATCATCATGAAGCGGCTAGCTATATGCTCGTGGTGGTGGATCACTTGTACGTTCGTGTTCTACGGGCTGGCGATAAACTCGGTGTCTCTGGCGGGAGACAAGTATACCAACTACATGCTGGTGGTGAGCGTGGAAGTGATCGCTGTGGTGACGAATGCCCTGGTGCTGGACCGGGTGGGAAGGAAGCGGACGCTGCTCGTGGCGTACACCGTCTGCGGGCTCTCATGCGTCGCTATTGCCTTTGTGCCGAAGAGTAAGTGGAAAAATATTTAAGTGTTAGCTATTAGACCCAAACGTCTAGGGTATTCATCAACTTCATTAAACCTTTGTTAACTAAAACGGTGTTAGAATAGTTATTCACAGGATTTCTACCATGTATTCAAAAATAAGGTACATGGTAGGAATGCCGTAAATGACTATTCTAATGTTAGTGACCATGAAAATTTAAAATAATAAAACGGTGTTATAAAGCAGTTTTCTGTTCCAAACGTCAAAACTGTTTAAAACACCGTTTTAGCTAACAAAGGTCTAATGAGCGTTTATGAATATACGCGCTTGCTCTTTTGTCGCCTCTAGCATAAAAAAGTAATTAGGGCAGCAACGTGAAATTAAGGATGTTTTTTTTATGTCATAAGTGGCAGACGAGCTGACGGATCACCTGATGGTAAGTGATTGCCGCCGCCCATGGACACTCGCGACACCAGTGGAGTCACAAGTGCGCCAACCTTTAAACCCCCCTTTCCCCCGGATTGAGCCTCACGCAGCGAAACACAGCACAGTGCTGTTTCACGCCGGTTCTCTGTGAGGCACTCCGGTTGAGCCGGCCCATTATTTCCGAAGCGTGGCTCTCCCACGGTCGAAAGATAGATAAAAAAAATACTCTCACCGTTACTTGATAAATCAAACGCCCTGTTGGTCTAGTGGTTTAAGTACCGAGCCGTAATTTCGGGGTCCTGTTCGATTCCCGGGTCGAGCGAAAAGTATGTTTCGAATTTTACGAACATAGCTCGGGTTTGTGATCACCAATCCAGCATTTGGGAAGCGTGGTGATTAAGTCTAATCCCATCATAGTAGCGATAACTTGATTTCTATGATGGAGGCCTTTGCCCTGCAGTTGGACTGATTATAGGCTGATACTTTACTCGATAAAATAAAAAAAAACTTAAGACTAGGCAAGCCTAATTACCTAGTCTTAATTTTTTTTTAGGTTAGTTTAAAATGCTCAAGTGGATCTGGTGTAAGTGATCTCTGCTACCCAATGACATCTGCCAGATCAGAGCACTCGTCGATGCGTTTGGATCAGTGAACCACGTTCACTGGTTTGACCAGCACATTATTATGAAAGCTATTTACAGATAAAAAGCTTAAATTATGAAAAGTGTTACACATTTACAAGTGTTTTAACCTTCCCAGCTCTGTCTTGGCTGGCGACGCTGCTGTACCTGGTGGGCAAGATCGCGATCACGCAGGCGTTCAGCGGCATCTACATGTACACCTCGGAGCTGTTCCCCACGCACGCGCGCCACTCCCTGCTCGGCTTCTGCTCCATGGTCGGCAGAGTCGGCTCCATCGTCGCGCCGCAGATGCCTCTGCTGGTAATTATATCCAAATTCTACCAAAAACAGGATATTTTTATCACTTTTGTCAATATCCGTCTAAACTTGTTCACTGCTTATCATATCCTTAGGCACGTCATTTAACTTGGTTATCTATTCTTATTTTCCAACAACTTCGAGCAACCTTGCTTATATGTATAGTCACTTCATATTACCCAGAGTCGTTTTACACTAAGTTTGTCGAAAGTCAGCTTCACAGAAAACCGGCGTGAACTAGCGTGTGCTGTGTTTCGCTGCGTGAGTGAGGGTACCGGAGGCCCGATCCGGGGGAAGGGGGTTTTAAGCAGCGCACTTGTGCCTCCACTGGTGTCGCGGGTGTCCATGGGCGGCGGCGGTCGCTTACCATCAGGTGATCCGTCTGCTCGTCTGCCTCCTATCACACAAAAAAAACCCGGCCAAGTGCGAGTCTGACTCGCGCACCTAGGGTTCCGCCGTACAAACGTAGCGGTTTACAATTTATGATGTATTAAATCAAATTACTTACTAGATATTTATTTATTTATTTTAAACTTTATTGCACTAAATGATAATACAATAGGTGAACTTAATGCCAAGAGGCATTCTCTACCAGTCAACCTTTGGGTCATACAGAGATAATGATGGTGTGGCGAAAGGATATCGTTCAAACCAATTGCATGGTAATGCGTAATGCACATCATATATTTTTTTAGTTTTAATATTATATTATTTTGGAACTTACAAAGAGGACACATTTTAATACTTTGGAAGTGACTCTCTCTCCGTTCAGTTTAGAACAATCATAGTTCGTGACCGCCATAAGTTTCGTGAGAGTCAACATAGTTAATATTTTTTATTTTATAATATAACTAAAATACCCACTAGTGTAGGCACAACATTTTATAGTCATCATTAAAAAATCTGGTTTAGAATAACTAATTATGCCTCAAATTTGAACCAAATCTGTTTATAATTATTAAAAAAATATTTATTATGTAAGCAAAAATAATATTTTAATATTTTATGTACATAACTTCAAATTTATAATTTTCGCAATTTTTCCTTTATCTGTACTATTTCACGTTGCTTCGTGCTGAATTTCAAGATTCTGAGTTCACGGGAACTACCCTGTAGGTTTGATTCCCTAGCGTGTGACGGAAATTCATCTAAGGTGTCGGTATAAACAGCTGTATCTTTTGATCGCGTTAACTTAGAAGTTTGATTTTTTCACAGCTTAAAGGGACAGTAGACCTAGATATTTGGTATAAATTTCAATTTGATACTTTTATTCGTTCGTGAGAAATAAGGTAGTAAATTTCATTTTAATAAAATATTTTTATTGTATTATATAACTAAAAAAATGTGATTTTTGCATTTTTTCTATATTTGCATTATATGACAATGCTTCATGCCAAATTTCAAGATTCTGAGTTTACGGGAAGTATCCTGTAGGTTTTGATTCCTTTGCGAGTGTCGAAAGTTTGTTGAAAATATCGACATAATCGGCTGTATCTTTTGATTGGCTTGGCTTAGAAGTTTGATATTTTCATAGTTTAAAGGGTAAATAGACCTGAGTATTTCATGTGAATTTCAGCTTGATACGTCCACGCGTTCTTGAGATAAAGGGTCTTGACAGACAGACAGACGGACAACAAAGTGATCCTATAAGGGTTCCGTTTTTTCCTTTTGAGGTACGGAACCCTAAAAAAACAATGAGTTTGTCGAGATATAGTCTCTACTCTAGCACCTACATGTTGACTTCAGAGTTCCATATGATAGCAAACTTCTGAATCTTCAGTCGTCTACCTAGAATAGTCCACAATCATTAATGTTTCAATAACTATTCAAAAAAATCTTACAGGCGATATACATAGACTGGCTGCCATCGGTGCTGTTCGGAGCCACGGCGCTGATCGCGGGCGGCCTGATGCTGACCACGCCCGAGACCCTCAACACGCGGCTGCCCGACACCATACAGGACGCCGAGCGGCTTGCCAACAAGGCACCGCCCAATGAAGACATGCAGATGAGCGCGAGGACCTAAAGATATTTACTTCAAGAGCCCGATTCTCGTGGAAGAGACTTGTCGATTGAAATATATCCGCGTATTTTATCGACATTCCTATCTAATTTGAATTTATGCAAGAATTGCCCTGTTTAATGTCTACTGATATAGTTATTTGTAGCTAGGGGTTGTAACTAGTAAATAAGTGTTCCGTTTAGAAAGTCAGATAAACGTGTGCACAATTGCAGTTTACTTGAACAAATAGTTCACAATAAAGTTTTTAAAATATTTTTACAGCTATCATCATTAGAACCACAGTATAAGAATATCTTTCGCAAAACTATCTTTATTGTCGATTCTGTCTGCTATTGACGAGTTACCGGCATTATCAAGTTTAAGAAACTTCAGGACTGTTACTGCAATTACGTGTTACTCTCCTAGCTACAGGTCTTCCTACTTTCTGAGTCCTGCAATAAGCGGTTTCATTACTATGTTTTATGATGGCCTATTAAGTTTGAGCATGAATAGCACAGTATACTCGTACGTAAGAGCTTTCCTTAGACGGTGCTAATAGCATCTAATTGTGCTGTGTTCAGAATAGTGGTTACCAGTTCTGTTACTTAAGTATTTGAGCCAGAAAAGTAATTTAACGTTACGTTGTGCATTCCTTATTGTAAATTATTAATAGATTATGAATGATTTATTTTCTAATATAATTAATCTTAAGTTAAATACATATTTATGATTGCGTTAGCATTAATCAATGTCACATTTACATTCCTCTCTTTATAAATAATAGTGCCATTAAAATATTTTTAATGAAAACAAAGATATTACATATCAATTTTTGTCTGCTCGTCTGTAACCTATCACATAATAAGTAATATAATAATAAGGAAAATTAAAAATAGATATTTAATGAAAATACTGCAATTTATCAATATTTGAAAGCTTCTCTGCGCTAATATTCCTGGCCCAATTCTATTTTGGGAGAAGCCTGGACACGTGTATACGGACATCTTGTATGATAACGAGTATTGACATAAGCCGCCACTCATACAGTAAATATTTACGTTATAGTATTCTAATTTATTGTACGCCCGTTTACAAATATTATGTACAAAGTGTGATTCTCTCGCGTTGTGATTGGCAGAATCCACTGCAGTAATGTTATTACCACGTAAGCTTTTGTGAATCTATATTATAATACTGTGATTATGTAAATAAAGATTTCATATTTAATCTAATTAGATTGCGATTGATTTAGACTGCGAATATAAATTTAAATTCGCAGTTTTTATTATGTTTTATTAATTCATTGTCCCTTTGTTGAACTTCTAGACACGATGTAAAGTTTCATCTATTGGTGTTAGTGATTCCTTCGAAATAGCGACACTGTAAGTTTGTGCTACAAAAAAAATCGAATCTATAAAAACCTATAGGTACTTACTGATATTTCCGACCCACCGGAAGATAATCCGTATTTTTATTAGGGCACATTTACAGCCTGAAATTCAAAAGCTGAAAAAAGTAATTTTTCATAATTATTTCTAAAGTAGGCCGTCCTCATTGATTTACTGAGCGTCTGGTCGTGGGCGGTTTGATGCTAACAAGGTTTTGCGACTCGTGAGTGGGCGGGGCACATAGCATTAAGAACTGATGGCCACTGGGGCATAAAGGTTTTAAAGTAGAGACCATAAATGTGTAGAATAGTGGTCGATGTCCACCCACGAGTCTTGGGCCCTGGCTGGATGCTGACCATCTGCGACCGGACATTTTGAAAGTCAATGGTGTACACCTGAACATGTTCGGCATTGGATGTCTTTTGGCAGATGATTTTTCAGTACTTCAGTAGTACAGACTATACATATTATGTATAGTTCAACTGTATACCTATAGTTCGAAAGGAGAATAACATCTTAAAAAAGAAAGTTGTGTTACTTACACTATTTTAGCCCAAGAACGACTGGATCGTTAATGCTGAAAATCGGTGGGGAGGTAGGTTAGAAAAAGGAAAAGGATATAGGGTACTTTTTATAATGTTATATCTACAAAATGAAAAAAGACCAATTTGGGTGGAATTAAAATCGCCGGGGATCACTAGTTACTTATAAAATGCGACATATTGTAGTCGTTTAACACATTCCTAGTCAATATGCAATATGCACCATTAACAAACTCGCCGCTCCACATTCGTATTATTAGCCAATCCAATGCAGATTGGAAACGTCTTATGAATGGTTTCACTAGGGTTGCTTATACTCGTAGTCGGTTTTTCACATTTATTGTTCTAAGGCTGTTTAGAGTGAAAAGTGCGCTTGAGTCGCTATCTATATTCAAATTTGAGCTTTATGCTTATAGACACAAGGAATCCCAAATTTTAATTCCATGTTTATCCGTGGAAATATTCTTTCGTGGTGCGGATCTAGGAGGTATGTCTTTTGATCCAACTGATAATTTTTCAACATACAACTTTTAGAGCTCTGTGGATTTTTTCCATTTGCCTACCCTTTAGCTTCTAATTACTCGTATTATCAAATATTTTTAAGGTAGTAGGTAGATATTCTACTCTAATCCTATTTCATTCTACGAGATTTCAAAATATCCAAGTCACATAATTATTTATTGAAAGTCATTTATGATATTTAATCCTTCTTGGACTAAAGGAAATTTAATCAGAAGGTAGGTAAGTCAAATGGTTCTAATTTTTACCTTGAAAATAGTTGTGCAACTAAGCTCAAACACAGATTTACGAAAAAGAACATATTTAGTAACTTACGCATGTTGTACGATTTAATTTTGCAACAATAATGTTCAACTAAGTTAAAGATAATGAGCCAGCCGTACCAGTGAAGTATTGCTGCAAGTTGAGCTTTTTGATTTGGCAGCTTTGTCTACCTTAACTGCAAAACTTAGTTACGACTAGAATCGTATCTAACTTAACTGAAACGATTTCAAATTGCCCACATCAGGAGGCATTATAAATTCTGGGCATTTGGCCAAGCGCTTCTTTGCACATTTTGATTTAATTTTTTTCTCACCTATGATAGTTTCTAGTTTGCTCTGTCAGCCCTACCTCGGGTACACCGTGGTGACCCAAATAGCACCGTTTTGATCATAAAACGCGCCGCTGGCGGATTCGGCGCGCTTCGGGATAAATCGGGAGTTCTCCCGAACGCCGACGCCGCCGCAGGCGCCCGCGCCGACCGCGCAAAAACGCTGCAATAACGTGTTAACGTAAATATTTGAAATGCAAGTCATATCAATGCCAGTGCGAATTACCCGCCGAAAGAAATGTTTTCATGTTATGCGGTTTTGTGGTGCGGGATAAGTTAATTTATTTGAGTGGGATTTTTTTGGTGTGATTTTTGTGCATATTTAAAAGGTGTTTGACGCAGCGTGCAATATGTTTAGATTATTTTTTTACCGACAAGTGTGATAGTGATTTGGCAAAAAGATCAACCCAAAATGGTCAGATTTGAAGTAGAAAGTGTCTCGAAGCTTTTTATTTTGAACTAATATTTTTTTACCAATTTAATCGGAATTTTAACAATCATGAGATGCGATATGATATTCTCAGTGTAAAGTGAGTGTGTAGTGTGGATGTGATCAGTCTCGGTGTGGAAAGAGAGATTCTATCTCGGCAGCATGTCGCGGAGAGAAGCCCGAGTGGAGCGCGGGGAGCCCCCCGTAGCGCCGATGCCACCACCGAGTAAATGTGCCAAAGTGAGTAATACCAACGATAATTTACCTTTTGATAGATTTTGGTGATTCCGCTAGTGGTAGGAGTCAAACACTCGGTGTGGGCTGATGCAATTCAAAAGTTTAAATTAGTTTCTAGTGATTTCACTAAGAACAAATTTGGTGATTTATTTGTGCAGAATCGTTGGATTGCATCGTTTTTAACACTGCTATTGTATGTCGAGTGAGTTGTCACGGACAACTTGCTTGGACCTAATAGAGACTTAAAACCAGCGATTGTGTTTAGATTTGTATCGGGTGAATCCGTAGGTAGATAAAACGTAGAACACCGGCGATTTAATTGACTGTGACTTTGACTGACTTCGACTGGTGACTATCCACTTATTCTCAATAAATTACGTGACATACACTTATACACATGATTTTGGCGGAATCACACGCACGGCTAGTAACCGTGCGCGGGTTAAGTCAATAAAAAAAACCTTTTGATAGAGTAGAAATTGTTTGAAATCTTGAGACTGTGGGATGACCGTGGGATGGATGATGATGATGACCGTGGGAAAGCCACGCTTCGGCATGGATGGGCCGGCTCGACCCGAGTGATACCACGACTTCACAGAAAACTTGGCGTGAAGCAGCATTGTGCTGTGTTTCGCTAAGTGAGTGAGGGTACCGGAGTCCCAATCTGGGGGGAAAGGGGGTTTAAGGGCCGGCAGCGCACTTGTGACTCCACTGGTGTCGCGGGTGTCCATGGGCGGCGGCAGTCGCTTACCATAAGGTGATCCGTCTGCTCGTCTGCCAACTATCACATAAAAAAAATTTTAGTATACTTTGTGACCTAGAAATAAATAAAACAGCTAGTTACTATACAAAACCACCAATAACACTAGGGATCCAGCCTGTTTCCTAAAATGCCGGCGACGTATCTGCAACCCTAGTCGACGTCAGTGGGCTGCTGCGGGATCACTTACATACTATCATTTGACCTGCCAGCTAGTGTGCCTCCCTATATGATAATAAATTTAAAATTTGAAAAACCCCCGACGGCGGCCATCTTGGATTTGAAATTTTTCACAATAAATATATTCTGCTACTCAAGCCCTTTTACATGATACCCATATTGTGGAAGTTGTGTTAAAACATACAATCCATATCTTTGTGACGGCGGCCATCTTGGATCGATTTTTACACAACATAGCTAAGAACACTCCCCCCTTATACATCTTTTAAACAAAAGAAACAAAATCAAAATCGGACACAACATCACATACATTGTCCTGGTCCCAAACTAAGGTTTTGCCTTGTACTATTAAATCCAGAAACAACGACAGTACCTCAAACACCCAGACCCAACACAAATAATATCTGTTTCATAAACAAGCATTTGTACTGGTGCGGGAATTGAACCCGCGACCACAGCGCTAAACGGTTCGACAATATTAAGTAATTGAGTATAAGCACTGTAGGTACTCAGTACTTGTTCTTCAGGACTTGTTCTTGACTCCTAGGTCAATACTCAACAACTTTTCTTAGAAATTAATTTTACTGTCAAAATAATTTTAATCAATTTTATTGTTAACCTTTTCCAAAGTTCTTATGGTACGAAAAAGTGTATAAGTATTATCTCTAGTGAAAAAGCATCCGAAATTCTAATTTTATTTTAATTCCCATAAATCAATCAAGATCAGTTTCGGATACCACATTTTACATTGTAGTAATTCGTATAAAAGCTTATAAACTCTCAAACAAAAGAAGCTGCACTACTGCGATGATAGATGCTTATGAAAAACTCCCTGATGATAAATGGATTGCTGCTTCCAATCGATGTGGTAAAAGATGTATGGTTGCAGTTTTTCAATAGAATTTGATAATAATATAAGTGAGTACGTATTTTGTTATCTGAAAGTACATAAGCACATAATATGGCGCAGTGAAAAATGGGCGCAATGTTTGTATGTAGTTTAGTTTGTAAAGCTGAGAAAATACGCACATAAAATTCAACAATTCGAACTTTTACTGTAGAAGATACATGCCGACCAATAATTCAATTGAAATCGGCTGTTTCTATAAAAATGTTTGACCATTCGCCATGATGATTTATTTTATAAACTTAATGATACGGCGAACAGTAAATCGTCGGAAATTTATTCAACGTTTCGGCAATCGGGATGGAATTGAAAACAGACGAGTTACGAGAGCTACTCCTTACTCTTACAATTACCACGAACATTTGGTTGGGAGCTTCTTACAAAATACCCAATTGTAAACAAATTCTCGTAATCAACTCGCCAAATGATAAATCACTGACGCCGAAATCTAAATATTTCTTCTTTTATTCATTAGCAGTTAGTATTAAAGGCAGTGATGATAATTATTGTAAAGACCTTTCTACAGAGTGTAATGGGCTAGTGAACACGCGTGCAGTTTTGTTCGTGGAGACTGATTCTTCAAATATTACTTAAAGGTTTTAACCTATTTAAGTAATATTTAAGTAATATTTGGTACTAGCCCATTACACTATGTAGAAAGGTCTTTACAATAATTATCATCACTGCCTTTAATACTAACTGCTAATGAATAAAAGAAGAAATATTTAGATTTCGGCGTCAGTGATTTATCATTTAGCGAGTTGATTACGAGAATTTGTTTACAATCTTGTTGACTTATTAGCAACCTTATATGGACCTTATGAAGCTTATAAGGACTGCCAGTTTTATAGGCATAATTAGATACATATCATCATACCCAGAACACACTTATCATATATTGAACAAACAAAAGTATTCATCACACGAATGCTCGTCGAAGGATTTGAACCCAGGACGAATAGAGCGTGAGTGATTTCACTTGATGGAATTGAGGTCTAGGATGGTACACGTTTGCCTAGAAAATGCCTTAAAATTCCCAAAATATAATGATCTGGGAACACTACAGATTTCGGCAAGGAATCCCATCTTTTAGTGGTCCGCATAAAAACAAGAAAGCGAAACGATAAAAGGTAGGTATGTCAACAATAAAGATGGAAGCCCTCGCCGCACCTTGTTGTCCGGTGAAAGAATTGGTTCGGGGGATTTAGAGCATGTAACCTTCGCACACTCTCCGAAATGTACCTAAAAGACATAAGACGTCTCCGTCTTACCACGTACTAAGCTGAGTCATGTTTGCAGGTGCTGTACTACACGTGGCGGCTATGCTCGGTGGTGTTCTCGCACTTCGTGATGATAAGCCTCGTGGTGGCCTACTGCATCCTCGGAGCCGTCACCTTCGAGCGGCTGGAGGCGCAGCACGAGCGAGAGGTAGATACGTATTAGTGTCACTAGTTCTAAGAGCATTGCGATGGTAGGACATTGGATAGGAGCGCCTTCAGGAGTATTTTACCAATCTACCAGATTGGTAAAATACCAGAATGGTAGTTTTTCAAACTGCGGATGTCCATAATTTAAGAGAAAATATCACATTGTTTCAGTTTGGTTTCCTTGTTTAAGGGTTTCGAACAACAGACGGAAATCTCTTCATTGTAATAACTGAACTCATTCAATCCTGAATAATTGTTAGAAATGGGGTGAGCCCTGCGTCTCATATCCACTGCGACCAGTAGATGATCTATTGTGGCAGAACTGAATCATGGTCCAAAAATAAAAAGCGACAGTTATGGGCGCCTCCGGGAATCCCTGAGAAGAGAGTATGATATTCAAATTAGCTTTAGCCCAATCCTCAACATCACCTCAACATGAACCTTGGTTGCTGACAGCCGGCGTGCCGCTGAAGACATCTTTCACGCACCAATTAGCGTCATCGGGACGCCCGATTGATGGATGTGCGCCGGCGCACGAGACCGGCTATTTAGGGATTATCACTGTCGGAAAACGTCTCGCAAATCAAAGTCCGGGAATACATTATTTTTAATCGTGTTTTTTTAGGCGAATACATTCATACTTGTTTTAATCAATTTATTGTGGTTGTCCATGGGCGGCGGAATTGCCAATACCATCAGGTGATCCGTCTGCTCGTCTGTCACCTCTCATATAAAAACAAGCAGATAAAAGCAGACGAAAGTTTAGGAGGTAAATAGGTACAAGACATTCACAAAATATAATTTAAAACCTCAAACACACAGAAGTTTTAATAAAACTTGTAAAGTGTATTCTGGTTTTGCGGATGGATGTCCATGGGCGCCGGCAATCGCTGACCATCAGGCACCATCGGGTGATCCAAATGCTTTTGTGTTACCTATGACATAAAAAATGTCACACATAGGTAAAACATTATTTTAATTTCTAATGTTTGTTTACGTGATTTGCGTACTTAAATTGTTCATTTAATACTTAGTATCCACTAAGTATTAAATGAACAATTTACTAATAATCTTCCACAAGGAAGATGCAGAAGAGGCTATTAAAATTCAAATCGTCATTTTAAAAAAATATTATTTTTTATCAGGTGAAGATGAACATCTCGCGCATCCGCTGAGAACACGACGCAGAGCATGTGGCTGATGACGACACAGGTGCCGCTGCTCAACCAGAGCAACTGGACCAACGGTGCTGTTGACATGCTGAAGGTACACTACTAACAATAAGTTAACTTTTTTTATTGATAATAGGTTAACGCTTGACCACAATAGCGCCTGATTTAAAGCGTCGATGAGGTCTGGACATGATGTTTAGCTCACCGCGAGGCGTGGTCGGAATCGGAGATGTCCACGAGGACCCACGATTGCACCGTTGCAGGGGCATATCGCAATGATCAGCTAATTAGTTCAGCTCGCTGACTAACTGATTTCGCTGACGAACCTGTTAATAAACGATTGCCGCCGCCGACCGTGCCGCGGACACCCATGGCGCAGATGGAGTCACAAGTGTATTGCCAGCCTCTTAGAAAAGAATACACTATTTTCTTTATTCATAAGGGCCAATGAGATGTTGTGAGAATTATTATTAAAAAAAATAATAAAAATGAGATGTTGTGAGAATTATTATTAAAATAAAATGCAGATATTTTTACTCATGAATCGTGGAAATATCGTATCTTCGGGGAGCGGTAATAAATCACTACACACATGTTTAGTGCAATTCATTCCGAGACCGCGGCTTAATCCAATGTATGTCATAACAGCTAGAGAGTCGTCTTTTCTTGTAAACTATTTTTATGATAATTTCCCAACGATATTTTTTCGTGTTTTTGTTTTATAAATAGAGACCTTAGACCTTTTTGTCACTTTCCATCAGGTGAAATGCGGCCAAGTGCAAACCCATTTAATATATAAAAAGAAAAAAAAATAGAGAATAAAATCATTAATTATTAGATTGAACGTTTACAATGTATGTACGTAATGAAAACGATGACTTATAGTACTGTAATTTGTTAAACAAAATGAAAATAAGTAGGTATATCTACCTAAGTATATTTGACTTCTGCTGGCCCGATGGCAAATGTTTGCCCCCCATTATATTAAGTATTATATAAAGTATCTTAAGTAAATGTTCTGCTTGTGGTTTGCAGGACTTTGAGAACGCCATCCTCTTGGAGATGAAGGTGCGTGGCTGGGACGGCAACGAGAGCACCGATCACATCCAGTGGACCTTCACCGGCGCGCTCTTCTACTCCATCATCGTCATCACTACCATCGGTGAGTCCCAACACTTAGTTTTCAACTACAGCTTTTAAGAGAGCTAACAGTTGCAAAACTCACACTAATTTTGGATATTTGTAACACCTTATTGTATTGTATTCTTGCAAATAAATAATTGATTGATTGATTGAACTGTGCCAGCCGCGGCCGGGCCAATAGGTCAGGGTCATTTCACTTAGTACTTAGTTCAGCGGTTTTCGTTAGATGGAGCTTGTAAAAAGTAGATGCAGCTTTAAAAAAAATTAAGCAGATGGTTCGACGTTGTTTCGGTAGATGTCACTATGCATTTTTACATCGCGCTAGTAAAGCGTGTTACCGAAACAATGACCTCAAGCCGCCTGCCCACATTACAAATTTTAAAAAAGTATGGGAAATAAACCAGAGATCTAGAAGGTATTGGGAATTTTGGCATATAGTAAATAAAATTATTTATTATATAATCGTCTCCCTGACTGATTCTCGGAGGTGGCCGTACTACATAGCCGTTGAGTATTGGTCGTTTTCCCCTAGATATATATATCTCATGTTTTCCTCAATAGATTTCGCTAGGTGTCGATTACATCGCGCTAGCGTTTCTTATTTTCAGATAATCTTTAAGCGTGGCTGGTTGCCGCTGTCTGTAAGATTTACTTCTGTATAAATAGTCCAGACAAGTAACACATATCTACGACCAACTATTATTACCTATTTAATTATTCTTTTCTCAATAGTTGATGTAGATGTACAAACTGAGCCCATTGTTTTATACAAAAGTACATCGAAATTCTCTCTAATAAAACGCTTTTGTCATTTCTTTGATCTCCAATACACATTATCGTGTTTTGTTCTCGATGTCAGAAGGCTAAGGTGTTGTAACAGCGAGTGGTCCGTGACTAGAGTTGTAACAATTCGAGTTTTAGTTCAATACCTACACTTGGTTATACGTAAAATAAGGCTGAAGTCTGGGGTCATATAAAAGTAGCTGAAAACTTGAAGAAGGCTTCAATATACGAGTAATTTGTATTCCGTATTCCATTTATCTTGGCCACCATCGCAAACAAAGGTCGCTAACTGCTAGCCAGCAGTAAGCAATAAGTTTTGAAATCCTGAGTGAGGCATATGGCTATATGCCTCACTCAGGATTTCAAAACTTATTGGACTTCCACCACATGCATCCATGGATTTGCGGCAATCTGCACTAGGTCTTCGGTCGCGACCCGGCACGCGGCTTCCACTCGAGGTTCCTTTCGCCCCAACGGCCGTCGATTGTCTTCGCAAAGTACCCTGCCAACATGAATCGAATTTGACCTCAAATCATGTAAGCAAATATGGCCGATTGACGCTGTCATCACTTTGCTTATGACCGCCTACATTATACTAGGATACTATAGACTAAGATCTGTAAACATAGAAGTTTATATATGTAGATGTATTTATCTTATTATTTTAAAAATAAAATACAAGGTTAAAAAAAATATTGAAAAAGAAAGAAAGAAAAGAAAGAGGAAAAATATTTATTTGGGCACATTAAAAAAAATAGATACATATTAAATAACACGACTTCAATCTTACAGTAAGCAAACACAGGTGTACAAGTAAGTATCTGTGCCCAAACTGGTGTCCACTCAGCATGTGTTAGCAACTAAAGTAGGAGCCGCTAACGCTGATTTTCAGTGGAGATTGATCAGATTGCAATCAATATCTACATAAAAAAGTTTTAGTTAACAGCTTTTATGTTACAAGTGAAAGTTCATGAAACTTCCTCTAGTCTTGAAGACTTGTAATGATTCGAGTCTTGTAATTTTTCAGTCGAGCTCAGATTAGGCACCAAAAGACTCGACAACTCCCAACTCTCCCCGTAGCGCGCGGAATCTTGGCCTCCTGCCAGCAGATACACTCCGTCATTTTTCCGTTCCTCTAATATTCGCTCGCTATTTTATTTTTGAACAATCTGACAGATTAACTCCGGTGAAGGACCCTGTAAATTACGTACGTTTCACCTGAATTAATTTTAAACAGATTTATTACTAGTGTGTGACCTCACCTTAATAAATTGGATTACATCCAGGTACCTACTACACTGTTTTGATTTACAATCAGTTACGAAATTAGCTTGTTCGGAAGGTGTTTTTTTCTATTAGCGAGTTGAATAGTTAGAAAATTATATTATATTTTTTTTTTTGACCTGATTACCTTTGGTAAGTAATCAACGCCACCCATGTACATTTGCGAAATCAGAAAGATCGCCAATGTAATGCCGGCCTTTTGAAAATGAGGATAGATGTTTCAAGATAGTTATTCTGTAAATTAACAGTTAATCTAAAAGTTAACAACCATTTGCTTGAAGTTAATTAAACACAAGTTTAAGTGTAGTTTTTTTAGTCTATAATTTTTTTTAAAGGATCTTATCATCAGATCCTGATATCCTGATCATGATACCAATCCGGGGCTATCTACTTTTCAACTAAAAAAGAGTTATCTAAATCGGTTCATAAATGGCAAATTAATCGGCGAACCAACATAAAAAAATATATACATATACATGTCGAATTAAGAACCACCTTTTTTTTGAAGTCGTTTAAAAATGTTATGCGATGTATCAATTTCTAGAAGGAATAAAAGACATAAATAAATATTAAAAAGTGTATTTAACAGTGTTATATCAATTCTTTCTCTTGCAAGGTGTTTGTTGAGAAGGGGTCCCGTTAGGCCCGGTGCTTGCTCTGGCGCGAGCAGCCTGCGGACGAGCGGTCCCATTAGTGATTATTTAGATGTGGCTCCGCCGCACCACCGACGTCGCACACGCACTACACTACACTACAACACGGCAACTGAAGCGGCAACACGCGGACGACGCACACACGCTAACTACCAATATATTTACACATGCCACTAGATACGGTTACCTACAGTCTCGGCTCAAGCAGCGAGCGTCTTTCTTAGTTTGTTAGGTATCCAGGCACACACAGCACACTTATTTACCGTAGTAGAACGGTCGTCTTCGAGGAGGCCCGATGATGCCGGTGGGCCCACCGGGACCCACCAGCACGCCGGGGCCCCGCCTGCCGCCGTAGGGTCCTATTAGGCCAGCTCCACCCCCTCCGACCAGCACAGGGCGTCGTCCGTAGGTCGTTGGCCCGATAATCCCCGTGGGTCCCCCGGGGCCCACGAGCACGCCCCTTTGAGCCGTTTCGCTCGCTTCCTGGTTGTCGATGAGGTACGAATAATCTGCGTTCGCTGGCCTAGGTCCAATTATGCCAGTGGGTCCGTCGGGGCCGGTCAGGACGCCTCGGTTCTGTTGAGGGCCGATGATGCCGGTGGGTCCCTCGGGGCCTACCAGTACACCTCGGTTTTGTTGAGGACCGATGACGCCGGTTGGTCCCTCGGGGCCTACCAGTACACCAATATTTTGACCGGGTCCAATAATACCAGTGGGGCCCCCTGGGCCGGTTAGCACGCCCCTGTTTTGTTGGGGACCGATGACGCCGGTGGGTCCCCCGGGGCCTACTAGTACACCTCGGTTCTTCCCTGGGCCGATGATTCCAGTGGGTCCCCCTGGGCCGACGAGCACCTGTTTGTTCGGTGCCTGGCCGGAGACAGCGCCGAGCAGCGCGGCGTCGCTCTGACCGGGGCCGAACATGCCGTTGATCAGGGTCTCGGCGGGCGGGGGGAAGGGCCCGGCGAGCTCGCCTTGCCCGGGCAGGAGTACTGGACGTTCATCTTCCACTTCGTTGAAGAATTCTGAAGCGTAAAAAGTTTTGTGAATAATATTTTGTTTACTAAAGCTGTCCGTAGAGAATTTGGTTATCCGTGGGGACAACGAGAACAATTTTTTTTATTACCGTTATCCCTAAAATGGGCACAAGCTTTGTGGGGATGACGGAAATAACCTTCGGTATTAGAATAATTAAAGTAAAATATAAGAGGATAACTACCTGTATTCTTTTGTGCATTTTTATTTGGTCGTTTGTAGCAGCATAAGTATTTCCCCACTCCACAAGCTTTCTGAAATAGTAATGATTTACTCCATTATTTAAAATGCAAATGTCTTCCATTGATTACATTAAAGACACTCGTACCTATATGGTAGAACCGTTCTGCAAAACAAAAGAAGAACCAAGCTTCCGCCATCTGGATAATGACGGGAGAGAACCTAATCTTCTTTTATTGAATATCTATGGCCACTGCTAGCATGAACCTGGGTTTAATTAATCATCATCATAATTTCAGCCAATAGACGCCCAAAGCTGACATATGCACCCTCCAATGTTTTCCTCCAAGATCAAATCTGTGCCGACCGCATCCATGGGATTCTCGTGACATTCACCACATCGTTGGTCCAGCTTGTGACTTCACTCTAGGACCTTTCCGCCCCAACGGACGTCTGTTCTCCTCGCGATGTGCCCTGCGTGAAACTTACTGCAGAATCGTAATGGGGATTGCAGTCCGGCGTGGTGACGCACTTGCAGTACTGCAGCGAGTCCAGGGTTCCGTCGGAGTAGTAGTGCGGCCTGTGAGAAAAAAAATAAATAAATATATGCTGACGGCATTGCCAGTTTGACTGGCTAACCCTAAGCCTAGGGCAAGGTAGCTTTCGGTCGCCGGAGAACCCAATCAGCCGGATAGACAGTTCATGGATAACTTTGCAGGCCTCAGGCCCCACGGTCTAAATTATTATGTGGAAAAGAAAACTTTCTATTTCATATTTACAAATTTGTGTACGGATGCGTTGATTCATCAGCATCTTTTAGTTTACTTTTTATTGGATTAAAAGGCTCGATTTTTTCTATCTAGAGTAGACCATTGAATTACACCATGAAAATGTTTCCGAACATTTTCGAAATCTCAATATCCAAATGCTACTTTAAAAAAATCTGATTCTAATTTGTCCCTTTCTAAGATAATGGACAAGGTTAGCTTCGGTTGACGCCAAAACCTTGGACTCAATGTTTTCCTTTACGACAGAAACAATACTAAACTCCATACAGAACCTTAAGGCGACGGTTAGGGCACACTAGCGACGCCAATTGATTATATTTTTTAGCTAGTAAACCAGATCTATATTAAACAATTTAGGGAGTGCAGCCTCTCGGCAAACACTTATGCTTTTTATTTAATAACCATGCACAAATATTGGGTCTGTTTTTGTACTCGAAAAATTTATTCACACACTTGATGGTAATCCAATTCGAGTGCAATAGTAGACCAAACAGTAAACTATGAGTATTAAAAAAATAGTATAGGTGTTTGCCGAGAGACTCGAATCCCAAAATTATTTAAAATTTATCTGGTTTACTAGTTAAAATTAAAATCAATTGATGTCGCTAGTGAGCCCTACCCGTCGCCTTGAGTATGACAATGTTTTACGTACTTGTATTATAGGTAAGCTTATGAATTATTTTGTTGTTTAAATTATGTTAGTCAGCTGTTCATTCAAGGCTCGTCATTTAGTAGTCCCATGAAGGCTGGACAGTGGACAATGATTGCGGTTCATGTAGGAAATTGCGGAAGATGAAAAGATGTTGTGATAGCATAACAAATCACTTGACAGGCTGATTATAGCGAATGATTCATCATAAAAAACTTATATCTACATTGTTTCGCTTGCATTTCTTGATTACGCTTTTTTATTATGCTAGAGACGAGAAACAAGCAAGCATGTCACCCGAGGGCAAGTAATCAACGTCGCCCATGAACATCTGCGAAATTAGAGAGATCGTTAATGCGTTGCCGGCTTTTTATAAAGGAGTACGCTCTTCTCTTGAATTGCATTCAAGTATCGAAGTATCTATAATGAGCTAGTGTTTGAAGAATAGCTTATTTTTTAAATAATAAACACATATTTTATTTATGTATTAATATTTAAACTTTTTGTGTAAGTATATAAATATTAAAAATCCAACGCCCAACACCTTCATCACGTATCATTTATCCAAAGGTTGCCTGGAAGGTATCACTCATAGTGATAACGCCGGCTTCATTGTCGATATCCTGTAATACCTAGGTTTAAGTTTTCATACTTTATTTTGAGTGCAACAAAAGTACATATATTCAGTTGGCAATGCATGTGACGTCTCTGATCTTGCAGCGGTGATGAATACTTACAATCAGGTGATGTCAGGTATCGTTTGCTCGTATATCGCCTCTAGCTTAAAAAATATATGCTAGCCATAATAAAATTATATGGCTGATTGAATTGGCAAACTTATGCTACCAAGCGGATGGCGTTGTGGGGCCGGTTGTAAAACCCCTCGGTGTGGTCATTACAGTAACACTTACGATTTCCTGGTGTGGTATATGCCGTGTCCGTCAACCTTGTAGGGCGCCCGGTAGGACTCCACGCGGACAGGGAAGCGGCCGTCGTCGCGGGGCCGGTTGTAGAACCCCTCGGTGTTGGATGGCTCCTGGAACTGCGGCTCGTCGGCTTGCACTCGCTGGTCGTGGTGCCTGTCTCTGAAATATGGAATAATATCGTTCGTTATTATGTGATCTCTATAGTGCAAGAGCGGATAAATACCCAAGGAACTTCTCAAGGACATCATGTTTTTAAAAACAAAAAAAATCCTCGAGGAAAATAAGTTCTTATTTCAAAACAAAATAAGATTCAACACTTATGTTCCTTGGGAATAAAATGATTGTTTTAATTAGTAAGTATAATGCCCTCGAGAAGTTATACGTATATCCACACATCAGTTTCAGCATTTTGTTTGAAATAAGTTCAACGTTATGTAGGTCAGCGAATGTTTTTCTATTCGTTTTTCTTATACTCGTAAATACCATACCAATGAGTATTGCAGTAACAGTGTTAGCGCACAAGTGTACGCTTGGGTAACCGTGGTGTTGTTGCAATGGTTGTAACAAAAGATGCATTGGAAACATTCACTATTGGTAATCGATTTGAATGCACTTAATTGTTTATCCATTCTTTGCTGTACCCGAAGAGAAAGTTCAATTACCTGACTGATTTTGAAACTCTCTCATGAGCAACAAATAGATAGATAGATACTCTTTATTGCACAAAAAGAAAATACAAGCATGATACAACAACAACAGACAGTACAATAAGGCGATAATTTATAAATTAAAAATAAATAAATATATTTCACAACATCACATACATTGATCTGACTCCGAGATAGGTAGCTCAAGCACCTGTGTTACGGATAGAACCATCAGCGGAATTAAAATATATAACATATTAATACTTTTCTTTTGTAAATACAAACTTATAATACATAGAAAACACCCAGACCAATACAAACAGACATGTTTATGCACACAAATGTTTGTACTGTGCGGGGATCGAACCCGCAACCCTTGGATCAAAGGCAGCGTTCAGTATCACTGTTCCAATCGGGTCGTCAAATATGTGAAGGCTTAGTTTGATTTAGTGAAAAAAATATGTAAATATTAATAATTAATACCAGTCAATAAAACTTCTGTGCCCTATACGGTCCTCCTCCTTAGTCCTTCACTCTTGACAGAGTGGTCGTGGTTGACGATATAGCGTTATCGTGTGCTGATGCGGCTTGCCATATTGACCTTGACCATAGCGCCTCGGGAGTTTTGGACAATGGATGTCTGTATTACAGCCCTAATGAGGTCTGTCCAAAGCGTTGGTGAGCGTCCGCGCGACCGCTTGCCTTCCACCTGTCCCTGGACAATGAGTCGCTCCATGGAGTATTCGTTGCGAACAACGAGGCCAAAATATTTGAGGACTCGTAATTGCACAGTTGACTATAACCTCTGTTTGATTTATACGGTACAGATGTATAAATTATAAACCAATCGGGCAACAGGCGAATTAAAAATTTGTAGACAAGTTTCTTCTACCATGATTAGACTGGTCTGAAACCTAATGGATTCCTGAACGACTGTCTGAAAGTTGTTTCATGTTCAAACTGTTCCATCTCTCTCGTGATCGCAACCGTAACAAATGAATTGTGCCAGTAGATCAGTTTCGCAAAATTATATCACTATTACTTAGTTTAGTTGTCGGTGATGGTAAAAGTTTGCGCAGTCGTTGCAACATTTTTCGCAAACCTTCTTATAACTGGATGTTAGATTAGCAATAATACTCGTACTTTGCCAATTTTGCATTAACTTTGTAGTTTATTTATTTACGGTTTATATTTTTTGTGGAATTAGTTGTCCTGATTAAAGCGTTCTGATAGTTTTTTTACAAGCTAAATCTGATGAAACGAATGAATGTAAATTAATGTACGCCTATGTATATTTTAAAACCGTCTATATGACATTTAAAGCAAATAAATAATTCTATTTTTTTTTTCTATTTGATAGGTGGCAGACGAGCAGACGGATCACCTTATGGTAAGCGATTGCTGCCGCCCATGGATACCTGGGACACCAGGTGAAGAGTCTATCATTGGTAGGACCTAAAGTTGGACACCAGACACAAGTTGGACATCAGATCTAATTTTACCAAAATAATAAACAAAGTTTAAGCTGTTGTTATACTAGTATGCAAATCATGATGAAATAGATCGCTCAGTTATTTTCAAGGATCAGAATAGAAATCGGCCAAAAATAATAAGATACGAACAAACATTGCTGTTTATAAATTATAAAATTAAATGTTTTTCATAAACAGATTTATCGGCAAGTGCACGCGATGCATGTAATCTTTAATGATAAGTATCTGTCTATTAGCACGAGATCAGCTGATGTCACGCCTCGACGAGATCATAACAATGATCATCGTCATTACAAATGAGCTTATGATCAATTTCATGACTAACAATGGTTGATTGGGTCATGTCATGTCGATTACATGGCTTGTAATTATATTATTGCTACAGAATTAAATAACAGCTATCATCAATGACAGATGCATTAGACAGGGTGACAGTAACGTACATAAAAACAATGATACTAGATTAATTTTCGTAAGAAAATTATGAAATCTGTCTATTGCGATACCTAATTGGTATGTATCAAAATTTTGTTCTACTTAAGTAAATACACTTAAAAATCTTTTCGTTTTCAGGCGGACTTCAGAATAAATTATAAAAGATTTGAGATTATTTGGTCTACTTATTCGGTAGAGGTAGTTGAAGTGTCTCTTTGGTTATTAAAATTAGCTGATTTATCCATATCCGTACTATCTGGACGGGTGGAAGTCTACCACCGTGCGCTTTACACGTAATTTTTTACCATGCACCTCCTCATTGTGGAAACAACTTCCGGTATTTCCGAACCGGTACGACATTGAAACGAGCCTTTATCTTCCTAAAAGGCCGACAACGCATCTCCACTCCTTCTGGTGTGGCTGATGTCCATGGGCGGCGGTGATCACTTACCATCAGGTGACTCGCATGCTCGTTTGCCTCCCTTTCTCATAAAAAAAATCTACTGTTGTATTTGTAGACTGTAAATCGAATATTGTTTTCAAAATAACAAATACTTTTGATAAGTACACTCTGATTTCTGAATGCACAACCTTCAGGTAGCCAATTAGCCGTCATCTCATTCTCTCATTGCCGTCAAATTACATTATTTATAGGCCCCTTTGTATAAAGGATACTAATTGTTATTGCAATTTAGTATCCAAACAGGCAATTACTTAGTGGCAACTGAAGACTGCATTGAGATCAATGCCGTGGGCCATTCTTGTGTCGGAGGCTGTGATGCGACTGATACGTGGGACCCTTGCCTTGTTGTATTGTTTTGTTGGCTGCATTGTTCGTATATTGGCCATATTGCGCTATATCAGTGACCGGATGTATGTTACTCGTGCTTGTAAGTATGAGGCGTCAAAACTTAACCGAGTGGAACGATGGACATTATACTTATACGATTGTTGATGGTTGATAAAGTAAAATACCATGCTCTCGAGAGATGTATCTCTGAAATTCCGTTCAAGGACAGAGCGACAAGACTAACGTAAACTTAAGGCGGCTGGGTAGGGCACACTAACGTCGCCAATTCATTGTAATTTTAGCAACTAAGCCAGATATTATCTTTTTAACAATTTCTAAACTCCAGTCTCTCGGAAAACTATTATACTATTTTATACTTTACTTAATTTTTTGGTCTGTTTTTGTACGCGAAATTTGAATTACGGCCAAAAACGGCCATTTATGACGTTATTCCAAATTTCGAGTGCAAAAACAGATTAAAATGTAGTGCACAATCATTAAATAAATAGTTTAGAAGTTTTTTTAGAGACTGGAGCTTCCGAATTGTTTAAATAGGTGCTGTTTAGTGGCTAACAATCTAAATCGATTGGCGTTGCTAGTGCGGGGTACATGCGTTTTATTAGGATTTAGTTTACGACAGTGAGGGAACTCTAATGTTCCATATCCGCACGTATTAGTTTAATATTATATTTAGTACATTAAAAGGTGAACTAGTTATATGTTTCCAAGTTTAAGCTTTAGCGGAGGTTACGCAAGTTATTTTTTCCGGCTACGCGTGCGTCATTTTTTTCTTACACAACATGTGCACTTACTTATGTCTAGTAATTGTTTGTTCTATAAATATATATTATGTTGATAGTGGCACTTTTCTAAATTATTAAAATATATTTAAGTTTTTTCACAGTCAACAATCGAAGAACAATGATGATGATTTAAATCTAGATTTCACCCGCCGTGTTGCACATCAAGTTATTCGTTATGGTTCATCCCACGGGAACCTGTCATTTTTCGGGATAAAAAGTATACTATGTCCGTCCTCTGACTCTAAGCGTAGTAGCGCAAGGTACTTATACCTCTTCATCCATTTTTAGCCAAATCGGTCCAGCCGTTCCTGAGTTATAACTCAAGAATGGTGTAACTAACAGGACTTTCTTTTAAAAATATACGTAGATATTTTATCGAGATCAAGCTTGAGTTTAAAATATACATTATGTCAATCACCTAGCCTCAAAATCTAGGGTATTCTATGTCCTATACCTAAGTAAATGTATTTATTGTATTTTGGTGCCAATTAAACGTTTTTCTATTCTATCCTGTTCTATTAAATCCACGATTGCGAAAGCTGATATGATATACCTACACGGACGTAATTTATTTTGTTAAGACAGGTGACATGTCGACTTCGCTTCATGAACTCAGCATTAATTTTGAATCATCTAATCGCATGCAAATAACCAATTAGTTCCATGAGTTAGTGTCAGAGTGACGCACAACGGGCATTCTGATGTCGGAAGCTGGTGACGCGGGGACCTATAATGCGAGCGGAACAATACTTGGCCGGATGTGTGCCAAGGCGCCGCAACCTGCGCCCGCGCCGATGTGCCGAAACAGGCTCAAGTGATTGCGCTGAGCCTCCATATCTTAGGGCTGTCCACATCCAAAGATAGAAAATTATTACTTAACATAGTCGTCAGGTGACTTGCTTGCTCGTTTGTCTCCTTTTCGTATAAAAAAAACTTCAGATATTCGATATGGAGTCTTTAAATTATTGGAGTCTTTAAATCAAATTTAGTCAATGTCACAAGCCTTGGTTCGATTTTTGGTTCCACCAAGTCAAGTGCAGTGATGATTGGCGCGTCAACAACACCAACAGTTCTGGATATGATCCGAAACCATTGGAATTCGAAAAACGGCCTTTGGATTCCATCCGTTAATTTATGAAAACTCTAATTATAAACGCTGGAAGTAGAGATACTAAGAATGTTTAGATTAATAGATATTCATGATCAATGTAGATAGAACCCAACTAACCTTCATATAAAGAATACTTCATTGCGAAACTGCTAAATATTTTAATAAATTGCAAATAGTAAAGTACCTATTTATATCCTGGACCAAGGTTACCAAAAACAATGGAAAGATTTAAATACATAAATAAAGTTAGCTTTTTTAGAACATTTCAAATATGTAATTTTATTTACATGACTAAAAATATGTTAAATATAAATAAAGTTTAAAAACTAAAACCCGACTACCAAAAAAAACACGCTTTAAAAAGGACGAAACAAGAAAATTGTCTCTGCTGAAGTTATTCTCTTGTTTCGTGCTTTTTACGGCGTGTTTTTTGGTAGTCGGGTTTAAGTTTTTAAACTTTATTTTTATTTAACATATTTTTAGTTATGTAAATAAAATTACATATTTGAAATGTGCTAAAAAGCTATTTCATTTGATACCCCACACGGTACCGTCCATACATACATACAGATCAAAATCATAACCCTCCTTTTTGGTTTCGTAGTCGGGTAAAATACACCATTATCCTGCACAATTGAAACCTAATCTAACCTAAACTACCTTATGTCTCCATCTTCACGTTTATTTCGAAGATCAACTCCTCAATTTTCATGTACAGTTGGCAGCCCTGTGCCACTCAAGCGCATCTGCCGTGATCGACCGTGCGAGTCTCTAATTAGCCGTATCCCTAGCATTTGCTTATCAAACAGCCTGAATAATAGAAATTAGCAGCGAGTCCTTCACGCCGCCGTTACGGGCCGGTGCGGCATAGCGTGTGCGAGGCTATGGGTTTTCACAAGACTATGGGCATAAGATGGTGTGGTGCAACACTTGCTGGGATTTTCCAATGCCTTGAAGTAATTGGAGACAAGCACAAACTAATTTGGAAGTTACTATAGGTAATTATTGTTTGAAATGAAATATCTGGTATATTCAAATTTATTCTCTAGAAGCAAGCTATTTTAAAATCTTTGACTATAACCACACAGCTTTAGGGCGCTTATCCTGAGATAGATGTACGAAAAGTTGCGACTAATAGTCAAGCTATTTAGACCGCCTGGCAATATGCAGAGTTATATCAGAAAACATCACATACCTGACCCCAAAGTCAAATGCCATGGGTAACTGAATCAAAGACGAAAACACAAATATTTTATTTGTGTTTTCGTAAAGATGGATATTAGGGAGGAAATACTAACATTGTGATATGTAACGGCGTGTCATCAACAAAGCGCACCTTGGTGTCGATGCGCCCAGAGGCTGCGGCGTCCCACCAATGCCAGCGGTGTACACCAGCGCCGTGCCTGCCATCAAACTTGTTACTTACTTGTGATCTTTACGCGGATCGTCGTCGATGAAGCACACCTGGGTATCGATAAGCACGGAGACCGCGGTGTCCGGCCACTGCCACTTCTCCGCGGGCCCGTGCACACCAGCGCTGTGCCTGTCATCAAACTTGTTACTTACTTTTGATTCTTATGCGGCTCGTCGTCGATGAAGCGCACTTTGGTGTCGATGAGCCCGGAGGCCGCGGTGTCCGGCCACTGCCAATTCTCCGCAGCGCCGGCGTACACCAGCGCTGTGCTTGTCATCAAAAATGTTACTTACTTGTGATCCTTATGCGGCTCATCGTCGATGAAGCGCACCTTCGTGTCTATGCGCACGGAGGCCGCGGTGTCCGGCCACTGCCACTTCTCCGCGGCGCCTGCGCACACCAGCGTCATCACCAACACTGCTGTGCCTGTCACCAAATAAACTATTTATCAGTGATTTTTTACTCGGCTTGCTTTGGGATTTACACTGGAATCACAGACTTGAATCTCCGGTGGACTTAGCTTACCCGGAAGCAGTGTATTATTTACTAGATCTATTCTCCTCTGGAATGGTTGGGATGGTACTCGTAACTAGCAAACTTAGACCATAATTCCAGAATACCGACGTATAGAAACGAAATTAGCCGGTAGGCAGAAATCAAGATATTTAAGGGAAAAATAAAATTATCTAATTTATTGCACCAAATACACATCGTAAGTACTAGGCATTGCAGAAATAAGTACTCAATAGCATTAAATATAATTAGTTACAATTAATACTTTGCTAGAATAATCGTTAAAATTTATTATGTTTTTGTGTTTTTTGTTGAAGTAATTTATAATTGTTTCGTGTAATATCGTTTAAATTAAGATAGATATTTGATAGAAATGGGGTGAGCCCTGCGTCTCATAGCCACTGCGACCAGTAGATGATCTATTGTGGCAGTTCAAGTAGATATTTATTTCAACTATAAATATTTTATCACGTCTATAAAATCAAATTGTGCCTTTGTAATAGCAGATGATCTCAGAGCGATTACTCTTCCACGATGCAATGAGATCACGGAAACAACATCATGTAATAACCGTTAAACATACACAGCCACTTTAACACAAGGTCATAAGCCTAGTGCAGCATAAATATGATGGACCCAAGATACAACCCTGAGGAACGCCCTCATGAAGAGACATTTGGATTTGAAAGACAAGATAAAAATTACTTCGAAATAAATAAGTATTTTAGCTGTTACTATTTAGAGAAAGCAAAAAGTAAAGTATCAGCCCCACGCTTGCCTAATGCGAATTGGTAATCACTAACCCGAGCAATATTCGAAAAATTCGAAACATATTTTTTGCTCGATCCGGGAATCGAACCCAGGACCCCGAGATCACGGTCCGGTACTTAAACCCCTGGGCCTACAGGGCGTTATATATAATATTTAGGTATTTCCATATTATTCTGGAAATGTCAACAGTGTCGTATGCCTTATAAAGATCGCATAATTTAACATTTACGAGCTATCTCATATCGAAATCTTTCGCTTTAGGTACGGTACATCATCTATTCTCGATATAAAATAAGCGCGATTATCTAATGCACCCTAGTACTTGTGACATCAAGCTATTGTCTTAGTGTCGCTGACAATAATTTTGCACTGATTATAATAATACATCTTTCGTGGCTTGATGATGAGTCACGTGCGGATTATTTTCATAACATAGGAAACGTATACTTTAGGTCAATTATCTACAAATGTTTGTAAATACTAGCGTGTTCAATTCAATGTCTCGTAGTTTCGCTAATGATTCTATTGATGAAAATACTCGATATTATAATAGATAATATCAATATCACTCACCTACTTATTATTGTACTGATATTGTTTATTCACTAAATTACCAACGATCTTACCTTTAAGTTATTAGTTAGTTTAGTTACCATTATGTAAGCTACACTTTAAAAATATATTGTTTTTCAGTTTAAATTTTCGTATAATGTACCGTAGACTGGGCAATTGGTGTACGACTACATTATTTTAAGTTTAGGTATTGAAACCTAATCGGTCAAATTCGATGACATTGACATTTGATTGTGTTTTCCGGAGTTGCAACCGAAAGGATGTTAGTTTATTGCCTTATAATTGTATAGTACGGATTTTCTGGTAACTAATATATTGTTTCAGAAAACCCCTTAACGCTCCATTGGATTTTAACTAGTATTGGATGTATATTCTGTACCATTTGTTTCTTTGGTAAGATACTTGTATTTCAGGGATTAGTTTTAATTTAAGTTAATTAATATTAATACGATTTTAGGTTAGCTCGGGAAAGTCGTATTCTACTATAACATGCGTAGTTAATAGACTGTTACGTTTATATTTGATAATGTAGTGTTTTATAGTATAATGATTCTCACGGTTCACTACGCGTGCAATATTTTTGCGTGTGAAGGTTTCAACCTTCCACTTAAGGGTCACGCAACCAAAGCTGTATATTCTTATTGTAAATTTTAAAAAAGGTATTTCGTTGTTTTCCTCAATGACGAGTAACTAAATTATAAGTTGTCAGAAAATATGGAAGTAAATAAGCAACAAGTATTTTACTATACTACCAAAGACTCGCGGCAGACATTCAGATTGTATTAATTATAACGAATGATAGTGACAGGTATGGTTCAAAATGATCTGTAGGTTTAAAGTAAAGTAGCTTTCATACTCGTGCCATAGACTTGTGCTTGGCGGTGTAATATTAATTAATGGATAAATTATTTTACCATCTGCCGCGACTCCTTGCGTTTGCTATAGGCAATAATATGCCGTATTTATTAACATGGAAAGAAAATTAAATTTAGATCTAAATTTGTCTAAAACGGTGGCTATTATCAAAGCTAAGTAATATAGTACTATACCGTTCAATAAGACACTCTATTAAGTATTGCACAATGGATCTTAAACCAATATGTAACGCAAGAAAATTTGCTACTTTTAATCATCAACCAACTCACTCATGGAATCATGTTGCGTTCCACCTTTTGACAATGTTAGACATGCAATATTTCGAAATGTTACTTTAGCTCGCTTGAACTTTGCTTACCTCAATCCTTAGTTAAACGGTAATGAGTAAGTTTAGCGGTTTGTTTTGATATGTATCCTACTTTATCTCATACATTGCCGTCTTAACTGGTAGCTAGTGGAATTTTGTCGTTAGTTACCGGCCACTGGATGTTGTGGTTATTATCTTGCATCGTGTGTGCTAGTATGTTCGTGGGCGGGCGGCTGAGGGTTTCGCAAGGCACCAAGGACTCTGAGGCAAGAGGCCTTATGCGGCGAAATGAGATGCCATAATTGAACTGTTACTAATCTGCTATTGGGATATTGACGTCCCAGTGATAAGATGGGCTGCTTTTTTTGGCAAACGAATTGATTCATATTTCTAATCTGTGTAGGTATGTGATGATTGGTTACCTTGAGTTTTCGGACTAATTAATAGAAAATCGATTGTACAAAGAACATTTTTTTATTGGTGCAAATAGCTTGCAGCCCATCTGATGGTAAACGGTAACCGCCGCTCATAGACATCAACAATGCCGGAGCACAGTCATGCCGCTGCCTACCGTGAAAAACGTACTCTTTTCAAACCTCGTTTCAAACATTGTTTTTGTGAAATTTACTTATCTTATAATAATGTGTTAAATAATAAAATTGCGGTATTACGTTTAACGTCCTTTGCGAAGTTGGTTAGAATACTAGCTATTAGTCCGCTATATTGTAGATACTGTGATGTTAAGGCGTGTTTATCATTGATTTGCCGATAAATAATTTTATTTATCTATCGTCATAATATAAATATTTGAAAATTAGAAAAAAATAGTTTAAATTTAACAGCGACAAATAAAAATATATTTAATGATTTGTTTCATTTAAGAAAAAAATAGTTTTAGGTAAAGCATTATTATTTTGATTTAGAATTGATTTGGAAAAGCTAACTGTGCTTACACAAAATATTATTGAAAACTATATATAACTAGGAAAAAAGGAAATAATTTATTTTTTTTGAAAAAAAAATTAAAAACTTACCAAAGTTCATATTGACTCGTTAACCGAAATTGATTAAAAATATTTTATTTCACAAAAATAGCAGGGTTGCGTGCATATTCGGGGGCGTCCGGTCCGCGCGCCCTCCGTTATGTAACTGCGAGCCAGTCCTCTATGCTGCGAGCTTTGCGTTTCAGCGGCGCGCGCGCAGCCTCAGCGTGACGCAAGCGCTGCACGCAGCGACCTGAAACCAGCACTCCTGCACTATAGGCTATAGACCCGATCGTGTCTGTTGATTCCGTCCGATTATACTCATATCAGAGTTAATTTTTTGTAAACTGTCGTAATCTGCTATGCACTTGTTTACGTTTGTCTATTGGGAATCTCAACGATAGATCAAAATTGAATTGTCATTGATGGGCAATATCTAAATTATTATTATTGACTGTAATTGTTGTCGAAGTTATTGTAGTAAATGATCAAGTCTTATTTGGGTATTTTTGATATTCTAAATAATTTTGTGTTAACAAATAAATAATTTATGGTGTTTCTCTTAGCAAAGTTTCTTGTTATTTTCCTTATTAGAGACCCCATCACGAGTGTCCCATTAAAAGATAAAAATAAAGATAAAAAAATCTTTATTCAACTTAAGTCCATAGAGAACACTTATGAATGTCAATATAGGTACACATATTATCATCTACCGCTGGTTTGGAATGTCGATTTCTACTGAGAAGATACCAGCAAGAAACTCAGTGGTAACTCTTTTCAAATATTGATGTCTTTCAATTGAGAAGAAAAAAAAATACAATTATCAAAGTTAACAAACTACTGTGAATAACAACTCACAAGACTAATCGATTAACATGACCAAGAATCCTTATCATTTAAATACTCTTGTACACTATAGTAACCTTTTTTCAAGTTTTAATATGGGACTTAAACTTATCCAGTGATAGGTTGATAACATTTTGTGGGAGCATTCAATAAGCTCTTGTAATCTTAATACTTAAGCTATCAAAGGAATTACCGATTTTATGAAGTCTGAGGACTGGGACGGCAAGTCTATGTTTATTTCTGGTGTTAAGACATCAGGTGGTCATCAGGTGGTGGCGTGACATTTGACTATGATCTTTGACTATCGGACTTTTTTGGAAAAGTGTGCAAGTGTTTACGTACATACATAATGCAGTCGAGGATAAATTGGGAAGCCACGGTTAAAATATTTATTTCTTTAAATATTTCCCGAAGTGAGTCACGTGATCTAATGATGTATATAGCGCGGATGGCCCTTTTTTGTAATACAAAAATAGTTTGTATGTCAGCAGCAGACCCCCACAACAGTAGACCATATGACATCACACTGTGTAAATAGCTGAAATAGACCAGTCTTGCCATCTCGATATCAGTCAGATGCCTTATTTTTCTTACTGCATATGCAGCTGACTTAGTCTTCCTGCCAAGGTACCAATATGGGGACCCCTCTGCAATTTTAACTCTAAAGTGATACCAAGAAAAACCGTGGAATTAACGATTTGAATAGATTCGTAATCCATCATAATACTAGTAGTACTAGTACTAGTAGTAGTAGTATTGACCTGCCTTACATTTGGCGAATTTGGTGAATGGTGAATTTTACAATTGTTAGTCGTAAACCAGTGCAATACCGGTGAGTGAGTATAATTTACATCGTCAATTGATTCTTTACATCTATCAACGTTAAAATCAAGGAAGTGTCGTCAGCAAATAACACTATCTCACATAGATCTTTCGTAAAGTAAGGAAGATCATTTAAGTATATTAAGAACAACAAAGGCCCCAATATTGATCTTCAATAAACAGTATAAATAAACTAGCATTTACCTCGTTTCAGACTTTGATCAATGTCATCGTTATGATTGTCAGCCCATTTAAGTCCCCACTGCTGGGGCACGGGCCTCCCTCAATCACATGAGGGGTGATTGCCATACTCACCACGCTTGGCAGATGGGTTGGCGAGGGTATTGATATAAATGCAGAGTTTTCCTTCTCTGGGTGCTGATGATCATGCCAGCAGCTTTACCTTAGTCGCCTTTTACGACACCTCGGTAAGAGTGAGGGTGGCCTTTTCTACTCTGCCGGAGACCACACGGCTAATGATGAACTGATCAATAAATTGATCTATGTACATTGGAGTTAATCTTCTGTTACCAATTTAACTAGCGTCGTTACCGAAAACATATTTCGTAATTTAAATGATCGAAAAATAACTTAGCTTTCAAGGTTTTTAGGCATTCAGTTGAAAACTGGGGCCGGGTGTCATAATATATATCACTTGGATTACGAAATAAACTATAATATTTTTCAAAATAGCAAAGGCAGTATTATCCAAGCACATTTTTTTTTGTAGAATCAAATTACTATTAACCTTTCCTTATACCTTTATGGACACTTGTTTGTCATCATAAGTTTGTCGATAAATTACTCGTTTCTTCAATAATTTCTCTCCAAAAGTCAACCTGAGTCCAAGGGCATCCTTTAGCTGGCGTGTGACGTCACAAGTTGAAGGCCGCGTTGTGTAGTAGGTGACACAGTGGAATATAAACAGTGACTTACTCTACTTCGAGCTTATGGTGGCACAACGAATAGCAACAACTTCCGTCCACTTTACATTGCTAACATAGATATAATCTAAATCTAAATTCTGACAGGTGGTATCGGTAAACAATTACAATATCCTTTTTTTCAGACGAAAGTTGACACAAGACATGAGAAAGACGTAGCACATCGAATCGTCTAAATAAAATCTACTTACTAGCTATTTCATAGACTTTTATCTACAAAAAATATATATAAGCAACTTGATCCACTTAGAAAGCAACTAAACCTTTGCTGTTGCATCAATATACAATCATTAATTCAACACACGCTTAGCACGCAAAACAATCATATTCTAAGGTTATATGCCTTAACCATACAAATATTACTGGAAGGTGTATCATGTGTCTGTTTACACTGACAAACAGTCGCGAGCGAAAAATTGACGTGATTTTAAGTAGAGAAAGGTGAAGGGATTGTGAGTGTCATAAGCTACTATGTGGCAAACCGAATTCCACTCGTACAAACTGTGTGGATAAAGAATGGGATCACTCGTGGGGTGCGAGTATAGACGCAAATAGTGTGCGAGCGAGAAGTAAATAGATGCGCCGTCATTTCTGATCCCATTCTTTATCCGCACAGGTTGTATGAAGCATCTCGCAGGCCAGTATGGCGGTGCCACGGAGGTGATGCCTTGACATCGCTTCCGTTGTAACTGCAACTTGTGCTTGGGCTCTTCTCTTGCTAACCATCAGGCTGAGGAGAGCCAATATACTGAGGCTCTATAAAAAAAAAGTAAAAAGATTAGAATCGTAGGTCTCAGTTGTGTCTAAAAAAAAAAACAAATCCAAATGGTAGACTGTTGGTTCACTGTCGCCGCGTGCGCTGTGCGCGGCGGCCTTGACTCCTCGCGCAATCACCATTGTAACGAGAACACTCGCCTTTCTCAGGCTTTATTTAGGGCTTTCATTTTATCGCTGTATTAACTAAAACCATCTTTTAGTTATTAGCCTTAATAAATCCACCATATTGGTATAGGCCTCTTCAATTTTATTCACTATTTAATCTATTCTGATCTATTTTGAGCAACCTGGATCTAGTTTGTGCCCGCCAGTCTTACCACGTGGCAAGGCATCTAGTCTAAATCCAGGGAATTTTCTGTACTATGAGTACTAGATGGGTGTCTTCTAGCGGATATTCATAGGAAATATACCTATAAACTGAGAGCCCCGGAAATAGGTAATGTGATTTATAAAGCAACGAAATAAAGCAACCGGCGTGAAGCAACATTGTACTGTGTTTCGCTGCGTGAGTGAGGGTACCGGAGGCCCGATCCGGGGGAAAGGGGGGTTTAATTGTTGGCAGCGCACTTGTGACTCCATTGGTGTCGCGGGTGTCCATGGGCGGCGGCAATCGCTTATCCATCGTATGATTCGTCTGCTCGTCTGACACCTATCACATAAAAAATAAAAAAGAAGAATCAAGTTAGAGTGCCATAATAGGTAAGTACTATCATTACGCCTGCCAAATGTTCATTTGGCAGGCAACCACTCCCACGAGTGGTTGGCCAATAAAGGGGTTGTATAATACTATAACTATAAAAAATATATAATATTGGTTCGTAGGTAGGTTAGTCATATAACATTACTCTTTGGGTTAGTCGTCGGGTGTCAATCAATTGTCAAAATATCTTTCTATTTTTTTTTTGTTTTGTGTTTTCTCCATCATTATGTACATATTGTGGCACAGATAATAATGCGCGCAGTTAATTGATGGCGCCACTTTCGCTTATTATGACAATATTGGTTTGACACCTGCGAATGCCATTTTTTTGTTGTTTTGTTGTTTCTTTTTTTTTTCTTAATAATGTTTTTAAATTGATTATGTATGTATCTCTGTGTTATTATTTCTTTGTTTTGTATATGTAATTTTTCATTTTCTTTTTACTTGTATATATTGCATGTCAATCCTTTATAATATTTTTTTTCAATGAAAAGGCGTCACCCAAGGTCCAGCCTGAAAATCAGCGCTGCAGCTGCTGTGTGTGGCAGCTGCAGCATATGCTGAGGCTGAGCCTTGTTGGCCGCAACTCTTTGTCTCTGTACCTTGTTTTCTCTGTTTTGTTCTATGTGTAATGTGTTGTGGTCAATAAATTGTTTCTTTCTTATCTTATAATCAATAGGTGGCATACGAGCAGATGGATCACCTAAAAGCAAGCAATCGCCGTCGCCCATGGACACCCACGTAACTTCTACGTATTGTAATACCCTGCTGGTATTTTAGTGTAGTGCCTGCTTTTTGCTCTTTTTTAAAATTCAAAACTAAATATTTAAAGTGGCAATAGTTCCAAGTATCTCAGATTTAATCTGGGTAATTTCGCAGATGCCGAAGGTCCGCGCCGGGAAAGCACGGAGGTCGACGCGGCCCATTGTTTCTCTCACCGATCATACGCCGACGAAGGCTGGCCTGATTGCCTATCATGATAAAACCGCGTAATTACATTATAAATTTGGGTTTTTTTCGAAGAGTAGTCAATTTATTGGTTTGGTGGTCCGATGTCGCATTTAGTAGTGAATATTAAAAAAATATTAGACATATTGATTGTTACCTAAGTGTAGCGAGAAGTAAAAGTAATTATAGTTCTTTAAAACATAGTTTACAGGATTGGTACACAAGAAATAATAATGTTCTTTTATAATAACCTACGGCGGTCATCATTTCCTTGCCTTCGTAGCTAAGTAGATAGTCGAACCTAATCACAGATCAAATAACATAAAATGAACGCTGCCTCTGATACAAGGGTTGCGGGTTCGATCCCCGCACAGTACAAATATTTGTGTGCATGAACATGTTTGTTTCTATTGGTCTGGGTGTTTGCTATGTATTATAAGTATGTATTTACAAAAGAAAAGTATTATATGTATATATTTGTAATCCCACTGTTGATTCTGATATCCGTAGCACAGGTGCTTGAGCTACCTATCTCGGAGTCAGATCAATGTATGTGATGTTGTGAAATAATAATAATAATAAATAATAAAATATTTATTTCAAATAACTTATGTCTAATACAACTTTTGATCAATGAATCTTATATAATAGTACACATATTTAACATTTTGCCTGAACTAGGGTGACCTGTGTTTCAGGCTAAAAATAGGTCTTAGAAACTTTAATCGTATAAGTAAGCAATAAATTACAACTTAAACTTAATTTTACTCTACACTAACAATTAAAACCAGGTGATAGTTATTTAGGGACAATAAGTAATTTCTCTGTATCATCATAGGACAACTTCAGGAGCACATCCTGAAGGTGTTTTTTAGCGCAGTTATAGGGCAGTGGATATATGGTGTCCATGGCGTTAAGTCTATTATAGAGAAGTGGGCCCAAGAACACGTAGAAACGGCAAGAAAAACCACGCTTCATTAGAGGATTATGAGAGCAAACTTTATCTTTCCTTCTTTTATTTTGAAATATTTATATATTATTATTATTACAACAATATTCGCTTTTGTTAAGTGAGTCCTGGCCACAAATAATTAATAAAGACTAAATAGCCAGTGATGACATACGGAACCGAAACGTGGTCGCTTACAATGAGCCGCTTAAGAAGGCTCATAGTCACCCAGAGAGCAATGGAAAGGGCTCGGAGTCTCCCTGCGTGATCACCGAGCCGCATGAAATCAAAGACATATTTCAAAGAATTTGGGCCGAGTACGTTGCTATGAGATCAGACAGCCGGTGGTGCAGAAAGGTCCTCAAGTGGAGGCAGCGTATAGGAGGTCGAAGCCATAGCAGGCCTCCCACAAGGTGAACCAATGATCTGGTGATGGTCGCTTGAATTTCCTGGATGCGGGCGGCAATGGATCGATCTGTGTGGATATCATTGGGGCAGGCCTATGACCATCAGTGGACGTATAGTGGCTGAAATGATGATGACGATGAGACTAATCTCTATTTAAAAATAAATCACGGTTTCACGGTAGGCAGGGCTTGACTGTGCTCCGGCATTGTTGATGTCTATGAGCGGCGGTTACCGCTTACCATCAGATGGGCCGCAAGCTCGTCTGCTCAAGCTCATCTTTTGTCATCTGTTTTTTTTAAACCACGTCTCCATTTTTCCAGGCATTTGTTGACCTGTGATTTTCATTATTTTTCATCAGTTCAAGTTTTCTGACATTACTACTTGAACTCTATTATTTAGGTAACTTTAACAGGGGAACCAGACCAACAGAATAATGGTTACAAGTTTCAGAAACTATCCGAAACGTGTAGGCTTCCTCGAGGATTTTTTTCCTCGCCACCGAGCTCATGTTAGAAATATGTATTAACGAAAGGAAGTTGTTGGTCAGGATTTAAAAACATCTGAATCAATGATTGTGACTCCACTGGTGTCGCTGGTGGCCATGGGCGGCGGCAATCGCTTACCATCAGGTGATCCGTCTGCTCGTCTGCCATCTACGAAATAAAAAATAAATCATTGATTCCCGTGAAAATGGTATCTCATTCGCTGAGCTACCAACTCACGCTGTTACTGTGGTTTACCTAGGTAGGTAGGTACCTACTTTAATTAGATATTATTATAACCATGTAGGCATGGGTCATTTGAATGGCACCCAGGTTTGGTTGCGTTGTTCGCTTTGGCCCAAGAAGCTGGCCTCGGCGGCATCCGTTTCAAATAATGTGACGGAAACTGCTTCGATTTTGTAAAAAAATAACCGACAGTTTTTATGCTTAATTGAGGAAGATTGCTCCCAGATAATGTCTGTTTATATTGATCTCCATAGGTGCACTGCGCACTTAATTGTTTATTTAGTATTAAATAATTTATTATTTATTCTTTGTTGGATGAAACTATAAAAAGTACATTTACAACATTCTATCAGTCAACTAGCGGACGAAGCAAAACATTTTATGGCCGCGTAAAATTAAAATAATATAGGAAAACATACCTACATAATTATAAATCAGTATATGATAATCATTATTATTATGATATAGGATTTGAAAATATCAACCAAAAAATTTGTACGGTTTGATTTTCTTTGATTTTTTTTATGGTGGCAGACGAGGAGACAGATCACTGATTTCTTTGCGTGTTTGCCATCTTTAGTCGTTTGCTGCCGCCCGTGGACACTCGCAACAGCAGTAGCGTCACAAGTGCACTGCCAACCTTTAAATCCCCCTTTTTTCTGGATTGGGCACTCAAAACCCTTACTCAAGCTGCTTCACGCTGGCTTTCTGTGTAACTTCTCTGCCTTCTAGCTATTGCACCTAATTAGAATTGGTTAAAAATTTCTTCCTGTATTTCCATAACTCTGTCACTTGGGTATAGAAGATATTTTGCTTATTTTCTACACAATAAAAAAGAAAATACGAATAGGTACTAATCTACTGCATTTATTTTCATTATATCCGTCTATACGTAAACTTGTAAATGTATATGATGATAGTTTTATGGGTTCGTATTCCGGTCCACATTCGATGTTAAACATAACGATACATCAATCCCCTTAGCTCGCATTTACTGTTCAAAATTAGACAAAATGATAAATGGTTTACAACATTTATTGCGAAGCTTTAGCTAACGAAGTGATATAAAAAATTGTGCGTGTTCCATAATTGTGTTCGTGTGTTGATAGCAATGGTACCTGAGTACCGGAGGCCCAGTTCAAGGAAAAGACGGGGTTCAAAGGTTGATAGGGAGCTTGTGGGGTTGCATTTGTCCATGAGCCGAGCAATTGCTTTCTGAAATCTGTCACAAAAAAGTAGCAAAATAAAAAAATATATAATGCACAAATTTGGATTTTCTTAAAGGACTGTTTGTTATCGTGCTAGCACCTATCATCATCATCAGCCCATTTAAGTCCCCACTGCTGGGGCACGGGCCTCCCTCAATCACATGAGGGGTATTTGCCATACTTACCACGCTTGGCAGACGGGTTGGCGAGGGTTTTGATATAAATGCAGAGTTTTCCTTCTCTGGGTGCTGATGATCATGCCAGCAGCTTTACCTTAGTCGCCTTTTACGACAACTCGGTAAGAGTGAGGGTGGCCTATTCTACTCTGCCGGGGACCACACGGCCTATGCTAATACACAAAATAACTACCTAACAAGAGAGACGCTGATTTTCTATCTATTGATCATTTCTAAATAAATAATAAATCTGTACTAAATAAATAAATAAATAATAAATAATTTTCTATTTTTTTTACTTGCTTTATACATTTTTTGTAGTTATTTTCTTTTATCTTCGTTGGTTTATTTATTAGTCTTGGCATAAATCCAGAAATATTAATATTAAAATTTAGTGAAATATTAATTAAATAGATTAGGTAAACTGGACGCAAAAAAGTTAGAGCATGTAAAAAAGTTTAAATTAGCAGTGATTCATGTACCTTTTGTTTGACCTTCCTTTGACTAATCGTTCAAGACTGGTTCAATCATTTGTCTGGACTCAGTAGGTTATTATTAAACTTATACTTAGTATTAGTATTTTATTGAGACGAAATTAAAGCCCCAACAAGAATCTGAAGTTGGTTCCTGTCGGCAATTTTAACGAAATATATACCAAACTTCAACCTTAATCTTAAAAACCTTAGCACTAGGTACCAATTATTTCATTTTCTCTGCCACTCTTGTCCATTATAAAATCTTCAAAATCTACAGTACAACATAGTGAGGTACAACAAGTTAGATTTGGCCAAAATGACAAGAATCGGAACTACTTAAGGTGACGGGTAGGGCACACTAGCGACGCCAATCGATTTTAATTTTCAACTACTAAACCGAATCTATTTTTAACAGTTCCGGGGTGACAACCTCTCGGCAAACACTTATATTATTTATTAAATAACAATGCACAAATGTTTGGTCCGTTTTTTACGCGAAAAATTGATTCACGCCAAAAGTCGCCACATTTGGCGGTAATCCAAAAATCGAGTGCAAAAGCAGACCAAACAGTTAATTATAAGTATAAAATAAATAGTATAGGTGTTTGCCGAGAGGTTGTAACCCCGAAATTGTTTAATTGTTAAATCCGTTTTAGTAGCTAAAAATTAAAATCGATTGGCGTCGCTAGTGTGCCCTACCCGTCACCTTAATGCGAAAGTGTCACCATGAATTATGTATTATATTTATATTATTGACTGTACCAACAGTCTAAGGTGAAATTGCACTGTATTGAAAACTAGTTGCCCGCCCTCACTTCGTTTAGAGACATTAGCTCCACTTTATACCAATAGATGGCGCTAGGTGTCGATTACATCGCGCAAGCGTTTCGTGTTTTACGTATAGGATTACCTATAGGAGTTGACTCTGTCTGTAGGATTTACCTCTTTATAAATAATATAGATATAGATAAGAACAATAAGTGCGTGTGTTTATTGTGTTGCGGTTTATCCTTGCTAATATTATAAAGGCGAAAGTTTGTTTGGATGGATGTATGGATGGATGTTTGTTCCTCTTACACGCAAAAATTACTAAACGGATTTTAATGAAACTTTACAGTAATGTAGCTTATAGATCAGAATAACACATAGGCTATAATTTATAAAGATATCTATAAGACCTTGCTTTTATTCGAATTACACGCAGACGAAGTCGCGGGCAAAAGCTAGTTCATTTATATTGTTGTTGTTTGTCGCCAGGGTACGGGCACATTGCGCCTAAAACCCAGACGGGGAAGGTGGTGACGATCTTCTACGCCATCTTGGGGATCCCGCTGATGCTGCTCTGCCTCTCCAACATTGGCGATGTCATGGCCTCCTCTTTCAGGTTTGTATTCCTTTAATTACTTACTTCTTAATGGAGGAAGAAGCACTTGACTGTAACAAAAGAAAAAGTGTGAACTGTGTACATAATTAAAATCACAAATAAGCAAATGCTTTTAAGGTTTTGCCGCTAATTTCTTCCTGGTCTGGGTCTGAACTTTTTGACTGCAGTTTCGAACCGAATATTTCGCAGGGTAGGAGACCTACGCCTTGTTGTGAAATTTGGAGATGGACACCCAGAAGATAGAATGGTAAATAAATAAATTATAGCTTACCCCGGGTTCCGAAGCGATAGCTTAGGACGCAACCGGGACTAAATACTAAGACGATCATGATGGCTAAATAAATGGTAGGTACTGTATTAAGTGTTGATCAATCGGTATTGTATTAAGTGGCGAACTGCGTCACACTATAAACCGACGGCTGCGCTTGGGGTGCCGGGTACGAGCCCTGGGTCCTGAGTTTTTCTGTTAAGAAATTCTCAGTGTTAACCTGGAGTCTGGAAGTTGGCGGTCTTATACCTCCGTGCCTCGGAAAGCACATTTAGCTTTTGGTCCTGCCCTGATCCCTCTTCGCTCGTGTTACACTAGTGTCCCATCGAAAGATGAGGGTAAGGGAATAAAGAGTGCACTTGTGTCTGCGCAAACACTTGTGCACTATAATATGTCCTGCGTCCATGGCTGATCGCTGAGATTGGCCGTCTTGACCGAAATATAGGTTTGGAGGACATTAATTAAAAATAAAAATAAGTGGCGAACAATTGCCGTCCATCAGTGGACTTCCGATAGGCTGATGAATATGTCATTTGCAGGTTTTTATATTGGCGTGTGTGTTGCTACGTGTGCACGCGGCCACCGAAGCGACGGCATCGCCATCCGCATTCTACGAGGTGGGTCTTTAACGACAGTTACCAATACTGATTAAGAACTTACAGAGAGACAGAAGAATATCTGAACATTATGAATAAATAATAAATAGAAATAAATTTAAATAAAATGTGTTTATTTCATTAAAAGTGTACAAACATAACTATATCTTTATGGCCGGTGTCTCTTTTTAAGCCGAAAATGCCTGTGTCAGGAAGCAGCGCTCTTCCTTTCTTTTCATACATGATTCGGATAGGTACACAGAACATAATAAAAGAAAAGAAAAGAACAAAGAAAAGAAGATGAATAAATAAATAAATAAATATTTCACAACATCACATACATTGATCTGACTCCGAGATAGATAGCTCAAGCACCTGTGTTACGGATACCAGAATCAACAGTGGGATTACAAATATATACATATAATACTTTTCTTTTGTAAATACATACTTATAATACATAGATAGCAGCCAGACCAATACTAACAGATATGTTCATGGACACAAATGTTTACACTGTGCGGGGATCGAACCCGCAACCCTTGCACCAGAGGCAGCGTTCACTACCACTGTTCCAAACGGGTCGTCAACGAATGAGTATAATTATTTAAGTCTCTTTTGATATTCATCATTTCCAACTAGTTTAGTGAAAAAAATTGGAAACTGGTCAGGTTTTACTGTGAAAAAAACTAATATAAGTAATGGATTTTGTTGGAAATAGGCGATCTGTACGAGGCAGCACCAGAGGGTCAACGCGGAGACGGCGGCCAATTGAGCGGGCGCACTCTGACACAGACTGCAGGTAATAAAATTACAAATGGAAATGTCATCAACGTACAGCAGTTGTGATCAGCCCATAAAGATGTGTGTTGTTGTGTCAGATACCGCGACAGCGGGTACAGCAGCGGGCGCGTGCGCCGACCGCGCCCGCCGCCGCCCGCGCATGCGCGCACGCGCTCGCAGCCACCCGCTTCCTTCGCCAGGGGATACAGTATGTTTTGCTTGTTTACAAGGCCCAATTTGACCAATTTTATACCGAAAATAATTTTATGGTACAAAACTAGGAGTCGTATGGATTACGTATTTTATTCTATAGATTTATTCTCGGATAGAGATGGGTCGAATCTGGCCTAAAACTTAAGGCCTAAGTATTGTGACCTCATATTGGTATTAGGTCCGGCATGGGCAATGCGGTAGTTTACCTTTGTTTTCACGTAATTTTTAACGCATTTTACATATTATGCTCCTTGCTTGCTTATATCAGCAATAATTTTAATCTCCTACTTAGAAAATTCGAGCTTTTAATAAACGAAGAACCTCTAAACACGATATTTTGTATTACTCCCACAAGGTTTATGGAAGATTTGGCTTATTGAAAATTATAAAAACAAAATAAAATGCATTTTATGTGATACGGGACAGACGGGTAGATGGATCACCTGGTGTTATTATGCAATAAATTATAATATACCGATATCTAAACTAAATTATTATCTCTTATCTTTGAAGTACATACTTGCAATATTTTGATGATAACATCATCATATACAAAACTGTTCGTCCAATGAAATCCTTTGAGACGACATGTAGGTACCATTGTAAGCAACATTAACATTCAAAGATATTATTATTGTATATATTGAAACCTGCACAATTCGATTTAAACTACGCAGAGTCCTTGTTAAGATTTGATATAAAAATATCGAGCATGTTGCTACGCCCTTGCAGGGTGTCACAAACTCTGTACCCTAATTTTACACCACCTATATGAATGTACTATGTGAAACGCAATGACATAAGAAATAATACGTTACAATTCATACCTGCCTACTCATAGATATGATATGAGCTAATATCCCTAACGTTATATTTTAGACGTCAGAGAATATGACCATGAGGAAAGGTCGCCCGTTCAATATGAGCGTTACGGACGAGATACCTATGAGGACGAGGAAGGTATGTACATAAGCTATCATCACATTGTAAGCAATAAATATCTAAGCATAAAATTAATCCCAAAATTAACTATTGGTATCACTGTTACAGCAGAGTTCCCAAAAATATCTCTTCCTTTACAAGACTTAGAAGCAGCTCTCAAAGAATTGGACAACCATCACACAAAAATGACTTCAAAGACAGAGTTGCGAAGTAAATCACTACCAAGGCCATCTAAATCTAAACCTGACTTTGGAGCAAGGAGAGACTTCGACGACCATTACGAGATGGAAGACAATAGAAACATGTTCGAAATGCATGACCTACATGACGTGGATTATGAGAATTATAAAGAGAGGAAAGCTCTGGAGGAAAGGGACAAAAAGATCAAAGAAAGAGATGATTATAATACAAGAGACCGTGGTTATGATCCAGAGGATGATGAATTTGAATTTGATAACCCTAGAAGTAGGAGAGAACGAAATGACTGGAGGTAAGGATTCTATCTTTTGCTTATGATGGCTAGTTCTTTCGTACACAAGCTATTTATTTTTAGATCGTAATTTGCTTAACCTGGCGTACTGAACTAACAGATCGCTATATTGTTATCTAAGTAAGATATGTTCGTAGTAGTTTTGCTATTTCTGCATAGAGCTATAGAGATTGTGATATAGTGTGAAGGGGGCGAGTGTCTGAGTAAAAGAAGGGATCTTTTAAATCCTTCTCTACTTTTGTCATATGACTTATTCTGTTTACAACTTTTATCTAGACCTCCAGATCGAGGAAGGTCTGAGCATTTGGAGCGAGACCGAGAGGAGACCCTGGACAGGCGGCGCGGGCGCAGGGCCAAGAGCGCCATCTATGAGCACGAGCCGCGCTGGGATGATGTCGTTGAGGACGGCCGGAGGGACCCGGGCAGGGAAGCGGGAAGGGGCCGCCGACTCAGGAGACTGCACACCGTTGAGGACTACGTTCGTCCCTATCGGCAATATGTGAGATTTCTTTTTCATCTTAAAATGTAGCAAAATTAAAGTAAAGGTATAAATGGCAAGCAAGTAAAGGAGTAAAGGAAAAGCGTTGTGCTGATCTATTAGAAATATGTAGGCTCGTTTCTGAAGAGATCAATGTCGCGATGATTTTGTAGACATCAATAAAGTGACATTTATCACCTGGCACAAGGATATAAATACAAATCCTCTGTCACTTTTCGATCAAAATGTGTTTTGCCTTGCGTTGCAGACACCATCACCAGAGAGAGATGACTGGAGCGACGAAATGCCAATGCCAAGACGAAATCGGCACCAGGTAAAATAGAAGTATTCATTTAGTTATGACATAGAATTATTAATTATTTATTCATGAAATTTGGACCGATATCCTTTATAACTTAATATGCCTGTTTTGTTCCAGTGTGGGGTTCTCGTCAATCTGAAATATTTGCAGTGGAGCCAGCAGCGAAAGAAGAGGTACATATTTACGCAAATTACTAACATTCGTAATAATATTACAATGTTTTACATTGACTGCCATCAAACCAGACACAAATAAACATTGTGTCCCCCATGGCGCCCAAAACCTTAATTTTCAAAAGCAGGTTAGTATCTGCTTTCAGTTATCGGAAGAAAGAAATGGCTGTTACTTTTGTTCCAGATAAAGCCAGTCCCCATTTGGCTGTGCGTGTTCCTGGTGGCATCTTACATAGTGGCGGGCACGTTCCTGTTCAAACAGTGGGAGAACTGGGCGTACCTCGATGCTGCCTATTTCTGCTTCATCACGCTCACCACGATCGGCTTTGGGGACTTCGTGCCGGCTCAGGTCACTTAATATTACTTTAATTTCAAGGACTTGAAGCTTTATCCCATTTTAGCCCGCTTAACCACGTGGTAGATTAACCATATAGATCTGTCAATGAGAAAAAATTAGGATCATGTGACGAAATAAGTGATGAGTATGAATAGATGACTATTAATGTAGTGGGTGGAGGAAGAGAAGAAAAAAAAATGTGAAGAATGGCATGATTGAAATAGTAGTGAATAATTTTATTTATTTATTTATTTATTTATAATATACACACAACACATTACAATCGCAAATAAACAAAGTGAGAAAAACAAAGTGCAGCTTTGAACCAGATTGCAATCCAAAAACAATGTGTACATAAAAAAAAACAATAATTGAATAACTTAGGTTTGTCGCACTAGCCGCATATAACAATATGGCAAACCAATAAAAGAACCCAAGCTATGAACAATGAAACAACAGAAACAATACTTTATCCTAGTTATATTTTAATTTAGAGGGTTAGCCCCGATGCTGAGCAGGCCCAGTACCGTGGCCAGACCCATTTGGCGTGGAGTAGAGCATATCCTTTAGTTTTATAATATATTTGGAGAGATTTGGAGTAAAAATATCATAATCCGAATTCAATTTAGATAATTCATTATATTGACGAGCCATTCTGACCAGGGGGCTGTAATATGACGTATTATTTTTGTGAGTCTGCAAGGTAAAAACATTTGTTTTGTTGGATCTTCGCGCGCTATATTTGGTGTTAAAAGATATTTCAGAAAGCAAAGCTGGTGTATCAATAAGAGAATGTAACAATTTGTAAAAGTAGACAAGATCAAAATATTTGCGTCGAGTTTCTAGTTTATCAACCTGGAATTTGTATAGCCTAGATTCGTAGTCGAAATAATTACGTCCAAACTGTTGGCGGTAACACAACATTCGCAGACACTTTTTTTGCACTCTTTCCAATTCATCAATATGTACCTTGTAGTAGGGTGACCAAACAGGACTGCCGTACTCCAAGACACTTCTCACTAGAGTGTAAAACAAATATAACAACGATCGAGGTTTCTTAAAACCTTTCGAAGATCTGAAGACAAAACCGAGAAGTTGATTAGCTTTAGTCGTTATATGTTGATAGTGTGCACGGAATGAAAGCTTGTTGTCAAATAGGACTCCCAAATCCTTCGCTACACTGGATCTTGAAAGAAGTTGACCGTCAATGGTATAATTGTTAACAGTCCAGGAGCGTTTGTTGGTGAAAGAAATAACAAAGCATTTTTTTATATTAAGATGCATATAATTTTCCTTACACCACTCCGAGATACGATTTAAATCTCTTTGCAAAATATTGCCATCCTCTTCCGAGGTGATGGTTCTAAATACTTTTGAATCGTCTGCATATAAGAGACATTCGCAAGATAACCGCTCAATAAGGTCGTTAATGAAAACGATAAACAAGAGAGGACCCAAGTGTGATCCCTGCGGTACCCCAGAAGTCACTGAAATTAGAGAGGAAGAAAAACCCTTAAGAGCAACTAACTGACTTCTGTTACTTAGGTAAGAAGTTATCCAGCGATACAAACTACCATGAACTCCATATGAGGCTAGTTTATTGCAGAGTAATCTGTGATTGACTTTGTCAAACGCCTTCGAGAAATCTGTATATACAGAGTCAACCTGACCACCTACAGCGAAGCTTTTACATAGATAATCTTTGTATTCCAAAAGATTAGTGATTGTAGATCTGCATTTAACGAAGCCATGTTGTTTAAGTGAGAGAAGAGACTTGACATGAGAGTAGAGACAATCATACACTAAAGATTCTAACAACTTAGCGAAGCAGGATAGTATGCTGACTGGCCTATAGTTCTCACATCTGGACCTATCTCCATTTTTAAAGATAGGAATTATATGCGCAGTTTTCCATCGCTTAGGGAAAATTCCGCAGACAAGAGATTTATTAAAGATAATCTCTAAAGGAATGCTGAGCTCATCGCAACATGCCTTAATAAATAAGGGAGGGATAAGGTCCGGTCCAGCGCCCTTGCTAATATCAAGGTTTTTAATTTTGGCTTCAATTTCTCTTATGCTGACTCTTATGCCTGATAGCGTACCCAATGCCAGGTGAGAAGTAGAAGAGACATTAGAGTGGGCAGACCCAATGTTACTTAGAGTATCTGCAAATGAATCTGTTTCATAAACTGTAGCAAAATATTTAGAAAAAAGCTCACAAATACCCTGTCCATTAGATGACATAGAGTTTCCAAATTTCATGACTTGAGGAAATGAGACATGGCCCTTTCTATTATTGATAAATGACCAAAAACGTTTAATATTATTACTCAATGACTCCTCAGTCTTACTAATATATCTATTGTAGCACTGACTAGCCATTTTTTTAAATCTGTTACGTAACAATGCGAAGGTATCGTAATCCCTAGGGTTTCCAAATTTTTTGTAAAGTTTGTGATATTTCTTTTTTTCCTCGTTGCATTTTATCAAAGGTTTGCTGTACCAAATAGGATATTTATGAGATTTTATGGTTGTAAGTGGAGTATGTTTCTTTATAATCTCGTCTAGTGTATTATAAAAAATGTCAGTGCAAACATCGACATCAGAGTGTGACAAAACTACTTGCCAATCCAACGAATTTAGATCCTGCCGTACCTCCTCAAAGTTGCACCTGGAAAAATTTAGTCGTTTACTATTTAACGGATTCTTTAAACAACTTGCCTTCGAAAAAAATATTGGTACCTCAAACTCAATTGCAGGGTGGTGTCTATCCATCAGACTAAGAGGATCAGCCTCCGTGACTCTCAGGGGAATGATGGTAGACAGAACCAAGTCTAAAGTGCGACCATTCTCGTTTAAAATGTTATTACATTGATGTAAATGACAAAGTGAAATAAGTTCATGTAACAAAAAAGTTTTCTTACTGTATGAGGGGAGGGTCGAATTATTGGAAACTAGTTCTTTGGCACAGAAATCTGGGGTATTAAAATCCCCGATGATTAAACACATGTCGTTATTACAATCATTTAACATTACCTTTTGGCAGTTTGAGTAAAACTCATCTAGTTTAGAGATGGTAAGATCTGGAGGAAGATAACAAACACATATGTTAATATCAGGAGCATTCGATTGTGTAGATTTTATGGTGACCCAGATATCCTCCAAACCACTTTCCCAGTATGCCTGTCGGATAACCTGAAATGATTATTTTATCGCAATCAAGACACCACCACCTTCGCTTTTTGAAGAGTTAGAATCTAAGCGGTCTCTTCTAAATGTATTGTACCGTGAGTCTACAATTTCACCGTCAAAAATACTTGCATTTAGGTTCGTTTCCGTCAGGCATATAACATCGTAGTCAGAATTTAACAGGTTTAAATAAAATTCTGATAATTTAGATCGAAATCTATTAACATTCTGATAAAAAATACTAACCATAAAAAAGAACACACAGAAACTGAGCAATAAAGTAGATTTAAATGACGCTAACATTTAATTTTACTGAGAAATTCAATATTTTTTATGAGTAATGCTGGGCTTTCATCATTCTTTCGGATGTAAATTTGGCCAAAGCGCACCCATACATACTTAAAATTATTCTCCCTACAGAATCTCCGCGCTGCACTATGTACCTCTTTCACTTCAGGAGATAAATGCTCCGCCACATAAATTCTCCGGGTTTCACCCGTGAAGCCAATATGCGTCGATGCAAGTTTATCTTTAGAGTGAGACTTGTTAAAGCGAGTCACCGACGACAGAAAGAGATCACGGAGTCGCTGTGATGATAGAGTAACGAGTATGTTACGTGGTCTCTTAGAGGACGCATCCATTTTAGCGACTCTGCGGCAAGCTCTCACCTCACTCTCCGGTATGTTAGCTTGGACACAATCACAAAGACTCTTAAATAAAGCGGTTAGGTTTTCCTGCTTGCTTTCAGGCACTTCGTGAATCTCAAGATTCATGTCGCGAGAAATTTTCTCAATGATGGCTACTCTGGATTGTAGCTTGACAAGAGCGCATTGTGATTTGGAGAGATCTGATTGTAGTTCCTTTATTTCCGAGTCTCTTCTTTCTATTTCCAACCGCAGGTTACTCTGATCAGCAGCCAAAAAATCCGTTGTACTTGAAAATTCAGTCTTCAAGTTTTTAATAGCTTGATCTACATGTATCTTAACTATCTTTTCAATATCCCTATTAAGCGCAGCCCTCATATTTTTCATAATTGATGAATCAGGAGCCATCTTTACATCGAATAACTTGCTAATGCTCTCCATCGTGACGGCTTCCTTCATCAAATTGGAGTAGGTGGAGTCCGCAGAGACCTCTGCAGCGTCACCACCCTCCACAATTTGATCAGGCATACTAAGAGACTTGTTAGCCGGTTCATTCGGAGATACCGCCCTAACAGCCGCGGTGCGGTTCACGGGCTCATTTTTGTTTCTACGACGTGGTCCAGTGTTTACATTTACACAGCAAGGGCAATTTAGAGATTTTATCTGTTCCTCAGTGAGTAGCTTACATTTTTCCTTTGTCAGTCCTAGGCAAGTAAAGCACAGCTCTGAAGTGCAGGTATTGCATTTTAAATATTGATTAGCTTTCAAGGCCTGTTTGCAGCCAAGACAAATCATTCTTAGTCTTGACAAAAAGGTAGCTTCAAATTATCTAGAGCAATATAGTTCAAAATACGTTATCAACGCAAGCGATGACAGGTCGCGGCAAGCACCAGCGGGGCGGGACAGGGACAGCAATAGGTGCCTAACTAAATATAACTCACTCGCTCATTTGTGACCGCTTACGACCACGCAGCTACCACTCGCTTATTTCGGCCGCAACACTCCCAACTCGCTTGGTCCAGTGGTACAAACTGCGATGATTACGCCAGAGGTCCGCGGTTCAATCCCAACGCGGCGCCGCCGCACCAACAAAACACGCTGTATTCGTTTCCTTCGCTGGAGACTCCAATTCAGGCTTGAGGGTCCTTAAGCTGACGGGGCGAAGTCCCGGGCACTCACGAACACTATTAATTATTCAAAAATAAAAATAGAATAAGTTTAGAGATAAACCGCGACACGTCCGCCTTCAACAAAATGCGACGACGAAAAAAAAAAAAAGAAAAATTAGATGACAAATGACAGGGAACGTATGGATAGACAAGAATGATTGCACCTACCCCAGATAACCTGGGAATAAAGGGCAGAAGGATGCAGACATCGAGTAAGTTTTCTAACTAGTGGAGTTAATCTTGACTGGCTATTTCCCTTTTAGGGTCAGAACACTGAAGAGCCAGCAGCGGCGGTGCACTCCATCGCACTGTGCTCTCTATACCTGCTATTCGGCATCGCGCTGCTTGCGATGTCGTTCAACCTGGTGCAGGAGGAGGTGCGCGCCAACGTGGCCGCGCTCGCCACCAAGCTCGGCATCATCAAGCCGAGGGAGACCACCGACACTGACACCGACTACTGATCCGCCTTATGACATCGGGTGCTCCCACACGACCGATAATCGGTGACCGATTATTTTGTAGGCGAATAATAAGACATAATATAAACATCAGACGATAAAATCCTAAGTTATTAAATTATACAATCCAACTTTCTTTTTGTTTCTTGTCTAGATATAAGATAAACAGACTTGGAGTATTCTTTACACAGCAGGTCACTATAATCTGTCAAAATTCTTCAAATTTTATTGAACCGAACGTATTGGACACTAAGGTGAGAATCGAATGAAGAAATTTTACATTTTTATATACTTAGACTTATAAGTAGGTAACATATATGAGTATTTTATATTTATTCTGATCATCTGGAAGATAATTTGTTATCATCACTACGCCACTAAAACGAATCTTGACGTCTACCTATAAATTTAGGGTATTCGTGTCACCATATTGGTGATAAGACAAATCTAGATTTGCAGCTAGGACAGATGTGAAAGACACATGAAAAGGTCGGACGTATTTGCAAGTAAACTACCAACGCATCTTTACACATAATATCCGTTTGACACCACGTCATTTTGCATCGGAGGTTAAAAACAACTGCATACCTCAGAACCTCCTCACATATTGATAAGATGTCATCTGTTGGGGTGGAAGAGGGCAAGGAAGCGATCCGCAAAGTCGACCTGGACACAATATTGACCGAGGAGTTGGGCCAGTTCGGGTTGTACCAGCTGATTGCGTTGGCTTTAGCGGCACTGCCAGTTATTTTTACCGGAATCGCCAATGGAGAGTACATCTTCACAGCAGCAAGGATACCGACAAGGTGAGAATATCATAAAATACAACGGCTATTGTCAATAATAATAATAATAATTTATTTATTTCAGACAACTTAAGTAAAATTACAGGCCCATATTGGTAAGTAAAATAGGCCACCCTCACTCTTACCAAGGTGTCGTAAAAGGCGACTAAGGTAAAGCTAGTTTTTTAGATTTTCGCGTTGCATTATAACTATTATAGCAGCCGTGGTCACGAGCGTGGTCAGTCCGCTCGTGACCACGGCTGCTGTAGCGTAGCCGAAACGTCGAGTCAAATATGTGAGTACACAATGTTGTTTCACATAATAAATATCGTGTTAATACCCGTATTGATAAATTAAGGTAAAGCTGCTGGCATGCTGGCGTGGCATCATCAGCACCCAGAGAAGGAAAACTCTGCATTTATATCAAAACCCTCGCCAATCCGTCTGCCAAGCGTGGTGAGTATGGCAATTATCCCTCATGTGATTGAGGGAGGCCCGTGCCCCAGCAGTGGGGACTTAAATGGGCTGACGATGTTGATGGATGATGATTGCTAACCAATCATCATCCATCAACATCGTCAGCCCATTTAAGTAATATACATTTAAATTGGTAAGTAACAAAAAGAAGTGCATTATTATTAATACAGGAGAACCCTCCTCCGCCGCAACACCTTGCGCCTATCTTACAAGCGTTTGGAGACGAATCCAGTGCTGCAGCAATGGCGAGTCCCACCTGTCTACTAGAGTTTTAAGGTGCTCTCACACAGGCGATGTAAAAGTAACGCGAACCGCTTCCTTATGATAGCGTGAAAGCCATCAGTATATGCCTCGGCAAACATGCCCGACGCGCTACAAAATCAATGAAGCATCCATCCAGCACATGTATTTAATCAGAAATTAACCTTAAATCCTAGATGTCTGATTCCCCAATGTGACGACTTCGAGCCAGACTTTGCTGCTTCATGGAGGGAGTACGCTATACCCAGGCTCGAGAGCGGAGCCTTCGACCAGTGCTCGCGGTATAGCTTCAACTCCTCGGCGGAGACTGCGCCCGGGACTTGTCCGGCGTACCTTTTCGACGCCTCCGCCACTGAGCGCTGTGAAGAGTATGTCTATGAGAATGACCACAGCGTCGTCAAAACAGTTAGTATTTATTGCAGTTTTTATTTCGATTATAATTCTCAGACTTCCCGAATCCTGCATCACGGCCCAACCGTACCCCGGGTTCTAAAGTGACAGCTTTGGACCCAACTGGGAATTACACGCTAAGATCAGGTTGCAGCGGCTAAGGTATGGGGCCAACTGCGGAAAGTTTAACTATGTGATAAGTGATGGACGTTCCCCCGAAATGAGGGAACCGGCCTTAGGTACCCTCATACACTCGACGAAACACATCACGTGCTACTTCACGCCTATTTTCTGTGAGGCCATGGTACAACTCCGGTCGGGCTGGCCCATTTATAGGTATTAATGAATTTGGGTATGGTCACATTACTGGTCAACTTCAAGTTTTTGAAGAGTAGGATAAATAATCCGGAATGGCTGGGTGCAGCATACCTCAACGTGCCGGATACGCTACGTGGAACGCCGTCGCCCGCGCCTGCTGGCGCTGATGCGCGCGCCCACCAACCTGGTCGCCCCTCACACGAGCCACAAGACGTTTTAACGATATATCGGATGTAGCTAACCACAACAACAACTAAAAAAATTCGGAAGAAGAATTCGGAAGAACCGCGCTTTTTATTGTTAGTTACAAGTAAATAGGTACCTAATATTAGAGATTTTATTGTTGGTTCTGATATCCGTAACACGGATGCTTGAGATACCTATCATCGGAGTCAGATAAATATATGTGATGTTGTGAAATATTACATTATTATATTATATTCATATAGTGTAGAAAATAGTACCTATAGTCTATTCCATCGCACGGGGTAACTAGCCTGTATAGATATAATAATGTTTTAAAAAAAACTACCACGAATAAAAAACGTATTATTATAATAACCATTCCAGTTCAATCTTGCATGCGAAGAATGGAAGCGCAGTCAGATCGGTTCGGTGCGCTCCCTCGGGACTCTCCTCGTGCTCCCCATCACGGGGTACATCTCGGACCGCTGGGGCCGGCGCCTGGCCCTGACCCTCAACGCCTTCAACACCGCCTGGATCGGGCTGGCGCGCTCCTTCGTCAACACCTACGAGTGGTTCGTAACGTTGGAGTTCTTGGAGTCTGCCCTCGGTCAAGGAGTATTTTCTTCCGCCTACATATTGGGTAAGAACCTCTTTATTATAGAGAGTACAGATCAGTGAAACTAGAATCCACACATATTGTAATTGGTAATTACAACAGCTTTTGTCTAAAGCGGACATTGGTGCACTCGTCCCAGCAATCGTGACGTCTGGCAAATGAACTTCGCCACTGTGAGCCTTGTTTGATTGCTCAATCGTCACGTGTGTATGTCGGCAACATCGCGTACTCCAAACATAAGCATTCACTTTGCATCTCATATTCTTTCATCAAAGTGTGTTATAATAATCTTAACGCACCGGGACTTTCGCCCGGTTATGTCCCAAGGTGTCGCTTCGGAGCCCAGGTCCGCTTTTCTGCTTCGACTCCTCCACTTCGCACGGTCTTGTGCATCCAACCTAATCAGTTTATTACTACTTAATGATCAGTGAATATTGGTCTTTTTAGTGACGGAGCTGGTGGGTCCCAAATACAGAGTAATCGCAGGCGTCGGGATCGGCGCAGCATTCACGATCGGGCAAATCATTCTAGGGTTTGTCGCTTGGGCTGTTCCACAGTGGAGGACTCTCATTCGAGTACTATTCGCGCCATCACTGCCACTGGCCCTTTGCTATATCTGGATACTATCCGAGTCTGTCAGGTGGCTACTAAGCAAAGGCCGTTACGACGATGCCGCGGAGATTTTAAAAAAAGCTGCTGTGAGAAACAAGAAAGAACTATCGAAAAAGTCCTTGACGGCACTCCAGGCTACGGCTGAAATAGAAAGGAGTAAGAAAAAGCCAAAAGAACCATGGCTGCCTGTTCTTGTGTTCAGGTCTCGCGTGATTCTGACAAGATGCTGCATCACGCCCGTTTTGTGGATCACCAACACGTTAGTGTACTACGGACTGAGCATCAACGCGGTAAACCTGACTGGGAACTCCTACCTGAATTACGCCATAGTCTCGGCGGTAGAATTTCCTGGTGGTTTGACAGGTATCTTACTGCTCAACCGCATTGGGAGGAAACCTGTAATCATTGCTGGGTATTGGTTATGTACTATCTGCCAGTTTACATTCGCTTTTCTACCGGAAGGTAAGGTTAATTTTAATGTGATATAAGCATAATGTGAGTTAATAGATAACTGGTTCATGGCAAATATTGATACTCCAGGCATGGACGGGCTGGCCCTGGCGGCGTACATCATCGGCAAGTACTGCATAGCGCTGGTGATGATCTCCGTGTACGTCTACACGGCGGAGCTGTACCCCACAAAGTACCGCCACAGTTTGTTCGCCTTCTCCTCCATGATCGGCAGGCTTGGCTCTATCGCCGCACCTCTCACTCCTGCTCTGGTAAAGCTAAAGGATCTGTTTCTTTAATTTCTCTTCGTATAAGGTAGCTGTTATTTAGTATTCTAAGCCATTTTACCAGAAATAAGCAGTCGTAGACATCTTATTTATTTATGAATTAATTTCCTCACATCAGATAATGTGATCATTTAGGGCAAAAGTTGCTCAGAAAGATGATTAAGTAGATATTCATGTAGAGATGATAATGTATTTTTTTGACGTGATACGTAGCAGACGAGCTGAGCACATGGATCACCTTATAGTATGCGTTTGCCATGACGACCTGCAACACCAGTGGAGGCACAAGTGCCCTGCCAGGTTTTCACCTTGCCCCGATTGGGCTTCCGGTATGGTTGTTTCATTTCCTTTTTCATACAGTCTCAGGAGGTGTGGGCTCCGCTGCCGTCGGTACTGTTCGGCTCCCTTGCCTTCGTCTCGGGGTTGCTGGTCCTCACCACGCCGGAGACGCTCGGTACCAAGCTGCCTGACACCATGGAAGACGCAGAAAATATCGGCAACATTTCCAAGACTCAATAAAAATAAAAAGACTGAGTGTAATATTTTAAGTAAAATCTTTTTACTCGTATGACTATCCTAACTTTTTGCGGTATCGGGATGGTTTTAAAATTATTTTTACTAAATATTATTATTTTGATGATAACTTTTAGTACTACTTATCCATAAGTAGTACATATTGACAAACTGACAAAACTTATTATCAGCGATAAACCGCGTGAGTTGAGCTGACCCGAGATTGCTACTATCTAATAACTCCCAAGTATCTCTTTGCCAAATATTATAATCGTCCCGATAGCGATAACTCTTTTAATCATTGTCATAAATACCCAATTATCCCCTTTACTTAATGTGAGCAATATAAACGTTGATAAAGCATTTATCGTTGATAAATTTAGGAGATCTAATTATCACGACTCGGCTCGTTGAAATCTCATTGAAAACATTTACTTGTGAAGAAGCCGTGTATGTGGTCCGCTGTCTAGGACGGTCCAGTGCTGCAGAGTCGTCGAATACCAGACTTATTGTTATTGTGTTTCTAAGTGTACTTAAATATATTTCCACAACAACGAAGCAGTCTCGCGGCAGGGCGTGTTTGAAGATTGACGTAGGTACGTATTCTATATTTTTAATTAAGGTTACGAGTAGGGCACACTAGCGACGCCAATCAAGTTTAATCTTTAGCTACTAAACCGGATCTATTTTAAAGAATATCGGGTTTAAAATCTCTCGGTAAACACTTATATTATTTATTAAATAACCATGCACAAATGTTGGGTCCAATGCGTACGCGAAAAATTTATTCACGCCAAAAGCTTTTTGCGTGAATCAATTTTTCGCGTACAAAAACGGACGGACGAAAAAAACGGACGATTTAGTAGCTAAACATTATAATTGATTGGCGTCGCTAGTGTGCCCCACCCGTCACCTTAATACTGCTATCCGAAAAAACAAGTAATGACAGTAACGAAGTACGAAAAATACGTACTTAGTTTGTGTACGAAAAGCATACAAAACTGTCAAACGATATCCTCTTTCTTGGTCCAAGTGCCGGCCAGAATTCCCCCTGATAAATATATCACAATGGCGCCAAGGCTCCAAATATGTGGAGAATATTAGGGGAAGCCTAATTTCCAGCAGTGGGCATAGTTGATAAAGACTATAGAGTCATTATCCTTGGTTTTATTTGAGATCAAAAATCAACATCTTTGTACATTTTCAGAGATTATACTACAAAAATTTTTTTTTTCTTTATTTAAATCTGACATTTGAACATCAGAGGGACAAGTCCTAACAGAATACAGCAAATATTTTGTTTGGCCGGCACTTTTATGTATTGACCAAAAATATATGAAAGTCCGAGGATCTCCTTTCTTCAATAAACTGTTTATTGTCAAACACGTTAGATTAAAATATCAATCCGGGTTTGACACGTTGCAACGTTAGGTTACTACAACGCGTTGTAACACCCAATACCTCCATTAATAATGCCGAAGAGGCACTCCTGAATATTTTTACGCATTCGATTTTTAGTTATTTTATTCTCTGTAAATCAAGATCTATAGATCTCAGTATGAATATATACGTTCAGGTGTCAGCAAGGAAGTGTATTGGGGCCACTAATGTTTTTACTTTATATTAATGACCTTCCAGTAACTACAACTCATAAATGCATACTGTAGGTACGCAGACGATACATCTCCGAAAATAAAAGGTGACGACAAAAATACTTATGTAAATAAAATACATAAGACACTTAAGGACATAACACATGGATAATTATAAATGACATGAATATAAATATTATAAAAACTAAATTTATGCAATTCATTCTCATATGACAAGGCCATTGATGCGGACTATAACATATTAAAATAATCAGATTGAAACAGTGCATAATATTAAGTTCCTAGGAATACATAATGAAACCTATTTAAATTAGAAGACTCAAGTTGACTCTTTATGTAGTGGGCTAGATCGTTTTGTTATTGCCTTTAAAAAACTGAAAATCACCGTGCCCATAGAGGCAGCTGTTTATCATGGGTATGTTTCTGCGGTACTAAATTACGGCTTCATTCTGGGGCAATTCTGTCGAAATCGATATGGTATTGAAGCTTCAAAAGAAGTGCATTAAAATAATAGCTATTACAAATACAGCTACAGAAAGCTGCAGACCCCTATTTGAAAATCTCAAAATTTTGCCTTTAGCCTGCTTGTACATAAAAAATGCTTATGCTGTTTGTAAAGTCACACACTGAATTCTTTCAGAAACTAGATGAGGTCAAGGTGAAAAACCTGAGAGCTCAGTATCAGAATCTCTTATACAATCCTCAATGTTGCACATACATTTATAAAAATAACGCATTAAACACGTGTATCACTCTGTTCAATAACCTTCCAGGTGAAATTAAGACTTTTAGAGTGTAAGAGTTTCAAAAGATAATTAACAGAATGGCTATTAAAATATTTTTTTACAGTGTGGCTGAATACATAAATAATAGAGATCTGATGTGCAACTATTAAAATTATCGACTTATAATATAATATTAGTCAAATAAGGAATAATATTGCTGCATGTTCATTTTGCACATCTGCATGCAGGTTGAATACATGTACCCACTATTTTATTATTGAGAACTTTTTACCCGACTGCCAAAGAAGGAGGGTAATGTTTTTCGAGTGTATGTAAGTATGTATGTATGTCTTTTCCTTTGTGACCTCCTGTAGCCTAAACGGCTTGATGGATTTTGATGTATGAGGTATCGTTAGATTTGTCTTGATTACGGGAGTGTCATAGGATACATTTTATCCTAAAAGTCCCACGGGATAAAGACATAATAATATGTTTTTCTAAATTTCCCTTTAAAAAAATATGTATGCGGTATCATTAGATTCATTTCAATCACGGGAGTAATTAATATAGGATACGTTTTTTCTCAAAATTCCCACGGGAACATGTTAATTCTGCGTCAACGCAAAGCAACTCATGCGTTAGCAAGCAAAAAGATAGGGCGTGGCCTGGCATGCGGCGCGCGGCGCGGTGCGGAGGGGGATATGCTCGAGTATACAGCCCGAATGCGGGCACACGCATAAGGGCACACGTCGTTGACGGTCGTCTCTAAATAGCGATTTTTTCGATACTTCGTCGTCTGACGCGAAACTTACCAGATTGGCGGTAAATTTATGTTGCGGAGTAACATCACTCGTAATCTAAAGCCAAATGTGGTCGAAATAATTTAAAATGGTACTTACATATACATAGTCTTCTACATCTACAACATTTTCGTTAAATAAAAACAGCTAAAAAGTTATAAATAAAAAAAATTATTATTAAAAAAACAAAATACCCGACTGCACACTAAAAAAAGAGTAAAACAAGCCCCACAATAATATTGATCAATCAAATGCTAAAAACTAATTATGTAATACCGTTTAAACAATACCTATATTAAAATACACTACAATATGTGTTCGTAATCGATAGTTAAATAAACAGAAACTTATTTTGAATACAAATTTACTGAATATAATTTATAAATGTTGATGGAAAGCATCGCAGGCGGGGACCACCTTGACCGCCACCAACGAAAATTCTGCTAAATGGTGCACAACCGAAATGACTATAAATAAGCCTCTGTTGGTAAGCCTCTGTTGGTCCCCGCCTGCGATGCTTTCCATCAACATTTATAAATTATATTCAGTAAATTTGTATTCAAAATAAGTTTCTGTTTATTTAACTATCGATTACGAACACATATTGTAGTGTATTTTAATATAGGTATTGTTTAAACGGTATTACATAATTAGTTTTTAGCATTTGATTGATCAATATTATTGTGGGGCTTGTTTTACTCTTTTTTTAGTGTGCAGTCGGGTATTTTGTTTTTTTAATAATATTTTTTTTTTATTTATAACCTACGTTCTTTCAAAGAAACATTTTTATCTTTTATCTTTATTTATAGAACCGTGTGTACTATCGTACCATAATTCTTTGAGCATTTAAAACCTAGAAAAGTCTACATAATCAACTGTTATTACTGTGTTTGAGAAATTTTATTAGTTCAACAAGGACAATATGCTCCCGACATACTTTTCAGTTGTAGATGGCAAGTTGAAATTCCGAGGCAGACTATAAGATGTCGAATATAAAAATGGAAGAGGGCCAGAAGCCTCAGAAAGTGGACCTGGATACGATCCTGATAGAGGAACTGGGCCAGTTTGGACGCTACCAGCTCATCACCCTGGCGCTGGCCGCGCTGCCAGTTATCTTCTCGGCCTTCGCAGCCGGAGAGTACATCTTCACCACGGCGAGGATACCCAGCAGGTCTGACCCTTGACTTGATCCTGACGAAGAAGCTGGATCAGTTCTCCCGCTACCAGCTGAACTTAGGTAGAGGCCTGTCGTGCTGAACGATTAGACCTATTATTTACGACGAAGATACCCAGAAGACCACTGGGGTTACTTTATTCTTCTTTGACATCCACCTCATTGCGATGGGGTACTGAAGTACTCAAAACCAAACTTAATTGTTAAGACAATTGTTATCTTAATGACGATGTTATCTTTCGAAAAATCATCCGTAGTCGAGGGAAGAGTAGAAGTTACTTCATTGACAAAAGCGGTGTTCCTAAATGAGAGATAGTGTGAGAACCTTTAGTATAATTTGGGTGCCATATAATGTTCTCCATCTAGTTTAGTAAAAGGAGCTATCTCGGTGGCATATCTTGTTTTGCAATGGAACCGTAATTTAATACTTAATACCTATGTATTATTTCAGATGCCTGATCCCCCAATGCGACAACATAAATACAGAGTTCTCTCCACCATGGAAAGAGTACGCTATCCCGAAGCTGGAGAGCGGAGCCTTCGACCAGTGCTCGCGGTTTGCCAACAGCACCTCCCAGGAGGGGGTATCTACTGTCGGCTGCCCCGCTACTTTATTCGACACCTCTGTTACTCAACCCTGCGACGCGTACGTTTATGAGAACGATCTCAGCGTCGTTAATGATGTTAGTACTATGATCTGCATTTTTTTATAAAAATGTTGATAGGGGCTGGTTCATTGAATATATCGACTGTATTTAGGCAAGGCTGGTAAAAAAGGCTCGTGATACAGCCAACTGCAGCATAATGTCTAGTTCACCAAGAACAACCAAAGACAAAACAAAAACATAGCAAAATTGTAACAACGTATATAAATTAAACAATAGGAGGATGATCTAGTCGTCGATCCTCAATTGAACCGTAGAATTAAAAAAAGCCAACGATGGAGCTAAAGTGAATAGGCTTCTTACTCTATCTTTAGACATTTTGAGGTTGTAGAAATCATTGGAGAAAACAGACGCAGACAGGGTGTTCTTTTTCTTGTTAGTGCACATTTTCCATACAAAATCTTTACCTCAGACATTGATGTGCAAACGAAATTACAGGATTTTACACTTGGTTAGTTTTACGACGTACCTAATTGTCTGACAAAATAAGCTGTTATACTAGTTAAAAGTATTTTAACGATGTTACGGCCAGTCAATGATAACCTTGATTTGAAATTTCCGCAATATTGATTGGTAATCAAACTATGATTATGTAAATAGGATATTCGATATTGTTATAAATTTTATAAAAAAAACTTTGATAAGTAGTATCAAGAGAGATAAAACACTTGAAAATTGAGGAATGACTACTTTCGATAGGGATGTACTTACCTAGGCCTATTTTTGGACGTTTTTTATTAGATTCGATTTTTTTATTATGGTAATCTGAAGAAAATATTGCTCGTATTTTCTCAACAAGGCGTGATGCAGTTATCAAAATCTGTACCTATACATTTTCTAGTTTGACCTTGCCTGTGATGAATGGAAGAGATCTCAGATCGGCTCCATCCGGACCATTGGCACCCTGCTGGTGCTCCCCATCACGGGGTACATCTCGGACCGCTGGGGCCGGCGGGTGGCGTTGACCCTTAACGCCTTCAACACGGGCTGGCTGGGTCTGGTGCGCTCATTCGTCAACAGCTACGAGTGGTTTCTGACGCTAGAGGTTGTCGAATCAGCTATCGGTGCTGGTGCTTTCTCCTCCTGCTACATCCTGGGTAAGATACCAATTCACATGAAAGTGGGATTTAAAGCTCCAAATTATAGGGCCACCGAATGCAGCAATTCTCTTAATAGGTTCGTATTGTAATCGTGAGGCTCTTTACCAACATTAAAAGCTGTTCCATACAACATAGATTGGCATTCTATTTTGTATTTAAAACTTACTACTTCTATTACATTTTCAGTGACGGAGCTGGTTGGTCCTAAATACAGAGTGATGGCTGGAGCAACGATGTCAAGCATGTTTGCCGTCGGCCAAGTCATCCTGGGCTTCATTGCGTGGGCCGTTCCACAGTGGAGGACCCTCACACAAGTCCTGTACGCGCCACAATTGCTGGTCATCAGTTACTTTTGGATACTTTCTGAATCCGTCAGGTGGTTGATGAGCAAGGGTCGCTACGCGGAGGCTGAAGTTGTTCTCAAAAAGGTGGCGGTAACAAATAAAAAGATACTGTCAGAGAAATCCTTAGAGGCTCTTCGATCATCGGCTGAAGCTGAGAAGAATATGGAAAAACCTAAAGAAGCTTGGCTGCCAATTCTTGTGTTCAGATCCCGCGTGGTTCTCTTAAGATGCTGCATCACGCCCATCTGGTGGATCACCAACACCTTCGTGTACTACGGGATGAGCATCAACGCGGTGAATTTGTCCGGGAATGCCTACTTGAACTATGTGATAGTGGCAGCCATAGAAATTCCTGGCTTCTGGACGTCTATTCTTCTGCTGGACCGCATTGGGCGAAGACCAGTCATAATAACTGCATATTGGTTATGTACTGTGTGTCAATTCACCTTTGCCTTTTTGCCAGAAGGTAAAAAAATTACATAATCAGATCTACTTAAGATTTTTAGGCTATTTTCATTGTATACATTGGATGCGAAAGATGTAAAGTGGAGGTGTAATAGTGGGAAAGCAGATCTCGGGCTCTGAAGCTTGGGACGCAACCGGGATTTAACGCTTAGAAGATGATGATGAGGGTCTTTTCATTACTTGATTTAAAAATTGAAGTGACTTAGTGCGGAATCAGGTCAATGTAGACGATTGTCGTCAGAATAAGAAAAAAAAAAGTTGGAATGAGGATTGGTTAAAGAAACTCTATTCCTTTCAGGTAGGGAGGGCCTAGGTCTAGCAGTATACTTGATTGGCAAGTACTGCATCGCTGTGGTGATGACATCAGTGTATGTGTATACTGCGGAGCTATACCCCACCAAGTACCGGCACAACTTGTTCGCCTTCTCATCCATGATTGGCAGAATTGGTTCCATCACAGCCCCTCTCACTCCTGCCTTGGTAACTACCATACTTACCTACTTTGATATATCAGGAGCCCTGCTGCAGGGCAATACCCTCACTATGTAACTCGTATGACCATATTTTATAATTTTAAGCGCCCGTGTCTGGGTTATCCTGCCTATATACAGTCCCATTGCAGGGCCAAAGCCTCCATCATAGAAATCAAGTCATCGCTACTATGATGGGATTAGGCTTAATCACCACGCTTGCCAAATGCAAATTGGTGATCACAAACCCGAGTTATGTTCGAAAAACATACTTTTGCTCAACCCGGGAATCGAACCTAGGACCCCGAGATCACGGCCCGGTACTTAAACCAATAGACCAACAGGGCGTTAAGTAATTTTCTTATGAGCATTTAGTAACAGATCTTTTATTTATTTATTTATTTTGCATGTCACATGGTAGATCACAGAAATAAAGCAATTCACTTACACAAATGGAGGATTATTATCAATCAATAAAATTATTATTTATTTGCATAGGCTTGTACACAGCACTTACAAATCGTCATACATTTGAATGACTTAAAACTATTTATAAGTACTTATGTATAATTTACATGTTAATACATATATATGTTGATACATACATTGTAAAAGTAGGCGATTTCGGCAGATGCCTATTAGTCTCTACTATAGAAAGCGCTCACGAAAGATGAAATGAAAGATGAAATCTTATAATGATCGTTACTGCTGATTTGTGTACCACTATAGAAAAGAGTTGATGACCGGCAGAGAAGCAGCAGCAGCATGAAAAAAAAACTTTAGTGGAATATCATTAGAACAACGTGAGAGGTACTTATAATCTATTTATACTAAGGGATCAATTTTAAGTTTACTGCCTGATCTGGAAAAATCCTGTATCTACAGGCAAAAACGAAAATAATAAAGGATTTAATTAACAAACTAATTTTAACAATGAAACATAACACTACAATAACGAAAACGGAGAGTACCTAACCTAATTCTCTAATAAATGATGTTAACTAATACAATTAAGAGTAAAATTGATGAACTGGTGAACATGAATACATACTCGGACTAGCGACGGTTGGCCATAAATCTAGTATATTCTTCTCGATCTCTAGCGAGGCGAAACAGGTCGCTCACTGTTCCCGTCCGCTCCCGGGTGTTATGCAGCCATAATTTTCTCCTCCCCTTTATAATAAGTTGCAGCAATTCGTATATTTATCGTGATAACACATGCCCTAAGTAGACAACTTTCAAACCTTTAAGTGTGCTACAGGCCCTAACGGTGTGGGGTCCGCTGCCGTCAGTGCTGTTCGGCAGCTTCGCCTTCATCTCGGGGCTGCTCATCCTCACCATGCCGGAGACGCTCGGCACCAAGCTGCCCGACACCATGGAAGATGCAGAGAACCTCGGCAAGGAGAAAATCTCGACTTATCAATAAAAATCTGACATAGCTATTGAAGTTGTTCTCCTTTCCTTGTCTTATCATTTAAGGGTGTGTTGTCCTCGCTCAGCGCGGTAACCTTGGAGCCTGGTGTCTTTTTTATGTAGGTAATAGGTGGCAGAGGAGCAGACGTATCGCCTGATGGTTAGCAATTTTCTCCGCCCATGGAGATCCACAACACTAGTGGCGTCGCAAGTGCGCTTCCAATTTTAAGCTCCCCTTCCCGGATTGGGCCTCTGGTAGCCTCACTAAGTCGGCGTAGCATAGCGCAGACGCCGCTTCATGTCGGTTGGTCTCATCAGTGGCGTAGCGTTAGTGTCGGCGGCCCGGGGTAGAAGACTATTTTGTTGCCCTCTTTTTTCCTCCCTCCACATCAGGATGACGTCGAGTATTCGGTGTGTAAAACAATAAAGTGTTTTACGATTATTTATAAATTTATTAGTCATAATAATCAGATATGAGCCATACAAACTTCTTTGTACGATATTCACTTTGTTCAAAAGCATACCAGGGTACAGTAAAACCAACGCTGGTTTATGTAACACTGATTATGGCATTAGAATATCTGTGTAACTCGTTTTAAAAAAATAAAATAAAATTAGATACATCATTATTGAGATTAGTAAGTTATAGTAGAGTTTAATGAAGATAAGAGGATGATATCCATTTGAAGGATTAAGTGGATTTTAGCTAACTTTACAGTGTTATATTCAGTTTGCTATCAGTAGCAGCTATTTTATTATCTTTTTGAATAACCGTTTGTGTATGATAAAAGCAATAGCTATTATGCCGATTACGATAAGAATATTCCAATTTTTTTTTCAATCGGTTCTCACCTTAATGGCAACCTCGTTTGGATCAATATCAATTGAGGAAATTTGACTGATTGTAGTAACATCATGTATGGGTGTCTGTACCTACCTAGTGAAACGTGATAAGCGGTAAGTAAGATTTTTATCTCCAGGTGAACTTATCTCCAAATTGTAATATTTTATATGTCAATAAACTGCCAATTAAGCCGCGATATACTGACTTGAAAGCTATTTGAGTGTAAATTAGTTGCAACATCGTCGTGTAGCTGATATAGTATAGCAATACCGAGTTAAATTTTAACATTTTGTAGAGCGTGATACCTTTTGAATCTTAGTCCATGCGTAAATCAAATAAAAATGGTTCATTTGTTTGTCTTAGGCCAGTGATTCGATCCGAAAATAGGCAGATCAGTTGATTGTGTTGGCAAAGTTGTGGTAAACAATTTTTTTATCTTTTGTTTATAAATTGGTGTTAAAAAATGTTCAAGTGACTCCCACCCCCAGTGGAAAATAAGCATAAGTGATTTAAGATCTTACTTTCACCCATCGATTTTATCATAATTGAAAAGTACCTACGTTTAAAGATGCATACATGGTGTATCTCTGAACATTTACATCCCTTTAACCACGTGTTCTACTATCCATTCTGAACAACATTTGTTCTATCACTTTTGGAAATTCACATGAAAAAATTTCAACTTTCCATACAAAGGTTAAAGGGATGTAAATGTTCACAGATACACCCTCTATGTTGAATTTCGTCAATTAATTCTCATAAATGAAAAAAGTTCCACATATGTATCTTTCAACGTTTTTTTCAAATATGATAAAATCGATGGTTCGAATTCGAAGTAAAATTACTTACCTATGCTTATTTCCCACGGGTGGTGCAGTATGTACCTACCTACATTTTTTTTAAATTTATTATCACAGTACAAAGACTTTTGACAAACAATCACGTTAATGGCATTGTATAAACCGCTGAGGTTTGTCCACAATGCTGGGTTTTACGTCAGCCTATTGCTCGCATTAAATACAAAAATAATAGTCTACGAGTAGTACCTATTACAAACCAAAATTACAAAGAAACTACTAATTTAAATTCCATTTATAATAATTTAAATTACCAAAGAAGTGGAAACCAGGTAAATGTTCTCCTAATTCATAAGAAAGTGTAATTTTAATTTTGGCTTTTAAATTCTTACAATTTATATTAGATTTTAAAGAAGATATAGACACGTTATCTTTCTTAGAGGTTTCTCAATTATTATTGAACCAAATGTGTTTTACATTAAAGTAGGAGTTGATTGAAGACATTTGACAGATTTGGACACTTCAACGTGTATCTGTCCGCACAATTTTAATTATTATTAGATGAACATTTAAGAATTATCTCCTGAAGTGAGGAACCTGGTTCTAACTTTGAATATTAATTAAGTGGAAAGGATACGGCAAACAGTTTTGAGTACCTAATAGCACGGAGTCAGCCAGTGTTTCTAAGAAAGAATATACCAACTTACCTAAGGCACCAAGGATGTTGTCAGAAAATACCGAGAACGGACATGCCGGCCATGCGGGACATGCAAGACATGTCCAGAAGGTGGATCTGGACAACATCCTAATCGAGGAGCTGGGGCAGTTCGGGCGCCACCAGCTGTTCACCGTCCTGCTGGTGGCAGTTTCCATCATAGCGGGAGCTTTCACAGGGGAGTACATCTTCACCACAGCCAGGATACCTACAAGGTACCTACCTACCAAGCAATTAAATAGTAAGCATAACATAAGAAACATAACGATCCCTGGCATAGTAAAGTCACATTTCGCAAGCAAACTTGGGGAATTTATACAAGTGCGCGTTTACAACGCGGCGAACGCGTTTTGTGATGTTAAATCCTGCACTGTCTCTGAAGCCAAATTCAGAATAACACAATTGCTACTCTCGCTAGACTATCAGTTCACTGAAAATATCCTACGTTGATGTTTCTAAGTCCTGGGTTCAATTTCATTTCATTGTCAGTAATACAAAAAAATAATAATGTTTTTTTGTTATTTTTATTTTAATTATTTTCTTATGTTTATTTGGTGATTGCAAGAACTCGGAATCCTAAGACTGTTATCTGGTTTCCAAGATACAGGCTTAGCTTAGTTTGGAAATCCCTGTTGCTTTTTTATGCTGAATTCTTGCAAAGCACAAATACTTGCCTTACTTACCGTGGGAGAGCCAAGCTTCGGCATGAATGGGCCGGATCGACCGGAGTGATACCTCACTCACAGAAAACCGGCGTGAAGCAGCACTGTGCTGTTTCGCTGCGTGAGTGAGGGTACCGGAGGCCCAATCCGGGGGACAGGAGGGGTTTAAAGGTTGGCAGCGCAATTGTGACTCCACTGGTGTCGCGGGTGTCCATGGGCGGCGGCAATTGCTTACCATTAGGTGATCCGTCTGCTCGTCTGCCACATATAGCTAACATAAAAAACTGGTTTTCAAAAAATTTTAGCTGTCCCCTAATATACTTTCCGATTTTGTGGTCTGCAACAACACCACTACTGTTTTTAGGTATCTCAGTTTTTATAGAAAAGTGTCAAGATTGAACAGGGTTTAGACATTTCTCTTAATAATTAGCTAGGGAAACTAGCATAGTTCTCCGTAAATTATAGCTTGATTCGAATGACAGATGTTAATTGACCTTTATTTCAATGAACATTAGGTTTATAATTAAATCAAGTTTGCATTCGGCGGGTAGTGCTAAAACAAGCCGCGTAGGATCATGCAATTCAAAGGTTTTAAATTAGTGTCTAGTGGTTTTTAGTGTACAAATTTTGTGTTTTATTTTTGCAGTGAAGTGCCGCAAAGTGATCCTAATTTAACACTGCTATTGTGTGTCGAGTGAGTTGTCTAGTGACAACTTGCTTAGACCTAGTAGAGTCTTAAAACCCGCGATTTCTTTTAGAGTTATATCCGCTGAATCCATAGGTCGATAAAACGTAAAACACCGGCAGTTTATTAGGTGATTGTGAATTTGACTGACTTTGACTGTTGAGTACCTAGCAACCTACTTATTCTCAATAAGTTACTTGACATTGGCAAATTATATTCGGGTAGAGCCATATTAAAAAAAAACAAGTTTTAATCTATAGAATTTAATTTCTATAGACTAAAAGATCATATTTCTGTGACACCAATACCTACTGACATTCTTATCAAGCTAAACTTTACGAAGTATGAATAGTAGGTTTTGCCAAATGAGAGTTGTCGCGCTGAGACTAAGCTGCCTATTTCTAAAGCAACCATAAGAGGATCTCATTCTAACTATAATTAATTAAGACAGGAATGAACACGAAATGTAATCTTAACTAATTATAGTTATAATGCAACACGAAAATCTGAAAATCTATTTATCAAATCGGATCAGGTAGGCTTATCATCAAGGTGATCCGTCTGCTCGTCGGCCACCTATCACATGAAAAAAGATACCATTCGTTGGTGGGCATATTGTATTTACCGAGTCCAAAACCCGTAAGAAAAAGGTTAGGTATTAGGTTATTATAAAAATATCTGAAAAAACATACCTACATATTTCTGAGGTGGTCCCATCCCATTGTCCATGCCCATCCATAAAACACTTACGTTTCAGATGCCGAATCCCAGAATGTGATGGTAACATCACTGACTTTGCCCCCGTCTGGCAGAGCTCTGCCATCCCCACTGTGGATGGTGGGTCCTTTGACCAATGCACGAGGTTCGCGCCCAACACCAGCACCTCTCAGCAGCCAGCTCCTGGAACCTGCCCAGCTGATCTGTTCGACCCATCCGTCATAAAGCCATGCCAGGAATACGTGTACGAGAATGACCACACTGTTGTTTATGATGTTAGTGCCTATTTTATTATTGTTCGCAATAGCGGGCTTGAATGCCTGTTTCTTTTTTTTGGTCAATAGGCGTTAGCTTATATGCGTTATAAAATTATACAAAACATTAGCTTGACCACAATCGCACCTGATGGAAAGCGGCGATGAAGTCTAGGATGATACGTGTTTGCCTACAAGATTTGACTATTAAATTGTCACAAGTAGGTAAGCCTCAATCGTAACAAGTTGGATCTTCTTACGTTTTAAAATAATTGTGATGTCTCTTTAAATGAAAGAGCCAGAGAGATACTGCTGAGATGTTGTCTGTTAAGAAGAGCATAGAGCCACAAAATCAAAGTTTGAAATATGAGTACAAGCAAAAAAGCGCCGTATTTAAAAATAGTTTGGTTTGAAAAGATATTATGGTGCAAGGGCGTACCTTAGTTCTAGCCTAGGCCTAGTAGGGGGCAGCAGCCTTCCTCTGCTTGTAATTTTAAGCCCTTTTAGATCAGATTCCGTTCCATACGTTTAATGAATCAAATCACTTCTTCTTCCAGTTTGATCTTGCATGCGATGAGTGGCGTCGCTCGCTGATCGGCTCTGTCCGCACAGTGGGCACGCTGGTGGTGCTGCCCTTCACGGGGTACATCTCGGACCGCTGGGGGCGGCGCACGGCGCTGGTCATCAACGCGTTCAACACCGCCTGGGTCGGGCTGGTGCGCGCCTTCGTCAACAGCTACGAGTGGTTCCTGGCGCTGCAGGTGATCGAGTCAGTGCTAGGGTCTGGTGGATATTCTGCCTGCTATATCCTGGGTAAGTAAGTTATTTAATGCTGAGCATCATTACTTATATTTAATGTGGTGAGGTATCGGGTTAGGTTGACCATTAAGTTCAACAGGCAAGTACATATAAAAAAATTGGTAGGTACCTAGCTGAAAAACAAAACCACGGTAAGTTTAACCTACGCGTAGCATTCGCTGTCACGGCGTGAAACTGTTCGAATGGATGAATGTAGCGATCTCATATGGTGGAGGCCAGAATTCACCAGAGTTGAGGTACGCTCAGCATCAAAAGTAGCTTAACACTTTAGTACTATGTCACTGCCTGTAATAGGCAGAACGTACGGTTACTTTGGCAAGGTACTAAAGTGTCAAACTTCTTTTGATGCTGACCGTACCATTGAAGTAAGTCATCATCATCTTTTAAGTCCCCACTGCTGGGGCCTCCCTCAATCACATGAGGGGTAGTAGCCATACTCACCACGCTTGGCAGACGGGTTGGCGAGGGTTTTGATATAAATGCAGAGTTTTCCTTCTCTGGGTGCTGATGATCATGCCAGCAGCTTTACCTTAGTCGCATTTTACGACACCTCGGTAAGAGTGAGGGTGGCCTATTCTACTCTGCCGGGGACCACACGGCCAAGTATGTAAGTAGACTAAAAAAATGGAAGAAAGAAGGAGCGGATAAGGATGCGATGAAGGATAATATACAGTAGCCGCAAGTTGGTTTATGGCTCTGGTATGCCTTCAAATGGAACTGATAATCCTGAAAAGTTGGAAGATAGCGTCAATCAACGATACATTAGCAATCGTTGACTGAATAGCGAAATACAAAATAATAAAATATATTTATTGCCAGAAGTATTGACATACAGGTGTTTAGATACATCGACTTCTGCACTAAGCAAAACTGCTTGTGTCGCAGAATTCCGGTGACAATTACCTACCTTACCTACCTAAACATATGAAATATATGGATTATTTGTTACAGTAACAGAACTAGTGGGTCCAAAATACAGGGTGGCAGCCGGAGCCATGAGCTCCACGCTCTTCGCCCTCGGCCAAGTGATCCTGGGCTTCATCGCGTGGGCCGTTCCGCAGTGGAGGCCGCTCACCAAACTGCTCTACGCACCGCAGCTGCTGCTGATCACCTACTTCTGGCTCCTCTCGGAGTCGGTCAGGTGGCTGCTCAGCAAAGGCAGATATGAGGAGGCAGAGCAGATTCTAAAAAAGGTATTCTTTGGCTATCACTGATTACGGCATTTTAATTTTGTCTGGTTTCATCAGCAATACATAGATACCATTTATTGCACAACATACAAAACTTTAACTAGGTATACATAGATACAATGTACAATTAAGGCGGTCTTATCGCTGGGAGCGATCTCTACCAGACAACTTTCAGTTAAAAGACATTAGATAAAATATGATTGATAAGATCGTTAGTACAGTTTCGTCTATTTGTTACCACTAGTAGGTACTACAGGAAAATATTCATCATCATCATCTTCATTTCAGCCAGTAGACGTTCACTGCTGGACATAGGCCTCCCCAATGTTCGCCAAACAGATCGGTCCTGCGCCGCCCGCATCCAATGGATTCCCGCAACCTTCACCAGATCGTCGGTCCACCTTGTGGGGGGCCTGCCACGGCTTCAACTTCTTGTACGTGGCCTCCACTCTAAGGACCTTTCCGCCCCAACGGCCGTCAGTTCTCCGCTATGTGCCCTGCCCATGGCCACTTGAAAATATTAATTTATATTTATTACCAGAAAAAGTTAATTTTTAATTCATTCTTAACGAATAAGTTAAGCAGTTATAAGTATAAGTACCTATTAGGTACTTACGAAAAAATACAAATTTAATTAAGTTAAAATCTTTACAGGTGGCCAAAACAAACAGGAAGCAGTTATCAGACAGGTCTTTATCAGCACTCCGAGCTGCATCGGAAGCTGAAAAGCTAAACCCGAAGCCAGATGAACCCTGGCTCGTGGTCCTCGTGTTACGATCCCCGTCGATCCTCAAGAGGTGCTGCATCGCGCCTGTGTGGTGGATCACCATGACTCTCGTGTATTACGGGCTCACCATCAATGCTGTCAACCTGTCCGGGAACCCGTACGTGAACTTCGCGATAGTGTCGGCGATAGAGATCCCTGGCTTCTGGACGGCGATCCTGCTGCTGGACCGCGTCGGCAGGAAGCCAGTGATTATGACCGGATACTGGCTCTGTGCAGCGTGCCAGTTCACCTTCGCCTTTTTGCCGGAAGGTAATTGCTTTCTAAAAGGACGGTGGCGACGACGACGGCACTTGTGACTCTTCTGGTGTCTACTTAACCGTATGAAACGATGTGGGCACTGGGCATAGGATGGGTTAGCTGAATCTAGATCATCTAATTCGTCGATATTCAAAAGTGACTTAGTAAGCCAGTGGTTGTTGATACGCGTTCTGTGTACTTCAGAAGTTTCAAACCATAAACTTCACCAGGTTTTCGGACCGCCCGGTCTCATACTGGGAAAACCGCAAAAATACAACTAGATAGATAGATAGATATTCTTTATTGCACAAAAATAAAATACAAGCATGATACAACAATAGCAACAGACAGTACAATAAGGCGGTCTTATCGCTTGTAGCGATTTCTTCCAGACAACCTTTGGGTAGAGGAAAGAAATATCGTATTCGTAATAAGGGAAGGCAGGGCAAAGTAGTTTAACAAATGAAATTGAGAATGGCAGAAATATACATATTTTATATATTAATAATAGTACATAGCATAAATAATAATAAACAATACATACATACCCAATAATATATACTTAGATAATTTATAACAAAAATTCAATAAAATTATTTCTTAACTAGAAACTTCTTTATTTCAGATATGGAAACCGCTTCAACGATAGTGTACTTCATCGGCAAATACTGCATCTCGACTGTGGTGACGTCACTATACATCTATACGGCGGAGCTGTACCCCACCATGTACCGGCACAATCTGTTTGCCTTCTCCTCCATGATCGGCAGGATTGGCTCCATTCTTGCACCGCTGATGCCCGCTCTGGTAAGCCTTGTTAAGTCCTTACTATCTACTACCACCAGACGAGACTGCCTCGCTGGCGCAGTGGTTAGTTGGTCGCACTTTAAAGCGAAGGCTGCGCTTGGGGTCCCGGGTTCGAATCTCGAGTCGCGCTAAAATTTGTACCTTGTCAGCCTGTAGTCTGAAAGTTGGCGGTCTTATACCCCCGTCCCACGGAAATCACGTTGAGCTGTTGGTCCTGCGCCTAATCCCTTGTAGCGGCTTTACATTGTAGCATTGTCGCGATTCAGCAAAAACCTCGACGCTCTTTGCGCGACGCGCGGGGAGCGCCAGTCGTCTACGGAACACCGCCTCGCTAGGGTTGCTTAAATAGTTTATTCAGAACTTTGTAATTTAAAGTGAATCCGCACATTAGTGATAAATGTAACTGTGTATGTACTATGAACTTTGTCGTGTGTTGAGAATAATATTCGAGTTATCCCAAGTATCATCTTTTATTTCATAATTCCTCACGGTCACCTAAACCCTCTTCAGTCGTCTCACACTGGGGAACCCAGTGATATGAGGGTAAGGGTACAGTGAGTGCACTTGTGTTTGCGCAAACACTTGTGCACTACAATATGTTCGCCATGACCGAAATATCGGTTTGGAGGACATTATCTACTATCAGTAGTGTATGCAACCATCTATAATCCTGGAGTCCGATTCTCGGGACGTGGTATTTTGTCAAAAAAGAATAGCTCTTTTGGATGGTTGTCATAAAACATCCGCCATGTTTATTCATATCGAGAATTCTGAGAATTGGGATTTTAGACAGCGAAAGGAGGAAAGATCCAAGCTCTACTCTAAGTAATAGGTCGACATTTTCTGGACGGCCACTTGCCTATTTGGTGCGTTAATATTATATCTGCGATCGCGCTTTGATGAGGCTAACAGCTAACCGAAGGGTGTGACTAAATGAGAAATAATAATAATTAATTATTATTGTTACCCTGTACTGTCCCACTGCAGGGCAAAGTCTCCCTACCCTCTTTCCAACGTTTTCGGTCATGAGCCGCAGTCGTCTAACCCTTTAGGTGGGCATCGAGTTCGTCCCTCCATCGTTTTCTCGGTCTGCCGCGTGGTCTCATATTATTTTTGGGCATCCATTCTGTGGTGACTTTCGCCCAAAAATTATCCGGCATGCGGCAGACGTGTCCAGCCCAATCCCATTTTAGCTGAGCTGCTTTTCGTGAGACGTCAGTTTTTCGAGTTCTGAGGCCTTACCATGAGATTGAAATACTATCCTCGCTATCTAAAACTATTGCTCTGTCTCTTTCACATGCACCACATGGGACAAAGCGATAGTTTTCGATAGCGATAACAGTTTTTCAAACTCATGGTAAGGGGTACTGGAGCGCAGAATAGTGTTGCGTATGCGGTCTGTTAACTTCACTCCGAGCAGACTCCGCATAAATAGATAATAGAGGAATAATAAATAAAATAAATTCATAAACCATCTCACACATTGACCTGATCCTGTTCTAACTTAAGCACTTGTGTTATGGATATTAGACAACAATACGGATATAAGACTGAATAAGCCTATACTCAGTAGTGGATGGATGTCGGCTGATAAGCTAATGATGATTCTCTTTCAGTCTCAAGAGGTGTGGGGACCTCTCCCGTCAGTGCTGTTCGGCACCCTGGGCGTGCTGTCGGGGCTGCTCCTCCTCGCCACGCCGGAGACGCTGGGCACCAAGCTGCCCGACACCTTTGAAGAAGCAGAGAATCTGGACATGAATAAAAACAAGATCTTTTAATCCAATTTCACGTTGAAATAAGACTGATCTGTTTTTCGTAAAACTGTGGCATTACTCCAATTTTACGGCACATTTAGGGTAACCACTTTTACCTGTCGATACTCCAAAGTGCAGTTATGAGGACTGACGGCGTGTTAATCCTCAAGGCGAGGCCTCCCTTCATGGGCTTTCTCTTCGGGTCAAAATAAATTTAACTACTGTTTTCTATATATTATTCGTTTTATTTCTTCAGTTAGTTGATGGTTTATTATATTGCCATCATTATTTTAGTAGCGGAATTATAATATCTGTGATAACGGCAAATTCTCGTCTATGAAAATTTGCTCAGTGAGTTATAGCAGTGAGAGTTGGTTTTCATACATTATTTCATTAAAAAAACGCTTTTTTATACTAGCTTTCTGTTTAGATTTAGGTCTCAGTTATTGTTTTCATTTTCTTAAGTGTTCGGGGGAACTTCTGTTCAATAAACACATTCCCACATTGCGTAGCATATTTGCTGTCTTTCATAAAAATATAACGATGTTACAATAACCCGATTATAGAAACAAATCCATCAATATCAGATAAGTAGGTAGGTACTATTACTTAGAATGTTTATTATTCAATTATTAGGCACATTAACATCATGATAGTTTAAGCAGTTATACAGTAATTTACTTTAAGGGTAAGCTTAACAAAAAATATAGGTAGGTAAATTATATTTTTTAATTTTTGACCTAACCATCCCATAGGTACTTAGGTACCTACTAAAAAAATAGAAGACAGTAAAATACTTTCAATTACCCAATTATTTGGGAATTATAATATGTATAAACTTACTTAAGTAGCTATTATAATAGTTATCTTCTTATCTAAATAACGCGAATATTAGTATTAATCGCTTGGTTTCTTTTGTATTAGGTACTTAACTTTATTTACTCATGCGTAACGTTCTCACTACGACATGATAATAAACCGATCAAAGTACTTATGTATTTAATTCTCATTTGAATTTAGTGATAAGGTTTAGATACCTAGGTAGGCTACCTAATCGAAAGTCTTACTTAGGTACTTAACTATGAATTATAGGTACTTACTTAGGTACTTAACTGTGAAAACTAGGTCCTTACTTAGGTACTTAACTGTGAAAATTAGGTACTTACTTAGGTACTTAACTGTGAAAATTAGGTACTTACTTAGGAACTTAACTGTGGAAATTACGTACTTACTTAGGTAGTTAACTGTGAAATAGGTACTTACTTAGGTACTTATTTAGGCACAAAACTGTGAAAATTATGTACTAACTTAGGTACTTAACTGTGAAAATTAGGTACTTACTTAGGTACTTAACTGTCAAAATTAGGTACTTACTTAGGTACTTAACTGTGAAAAAATTAAGTACTTACTTAGGTACTTAACTGTGAAAATTAGGTACTTACTTAGGTACTTAACTGTGAAAATCAATACTTACTTAGGTACTTAACATGTGAAAATTAGGTACTTACTTAGGTACTTAACTGGAAAAATAGGTACTTACTTAGGTACTTAACTGTGAAAATTAGGTAAATTAGAAAATACCTTTTTTGAATGACTCGCTCAGAATTTTTCTTCTTTATTGGCATTCAGTAACACCGCGGTGGGCGATCTCAACGATAAGCCACATACGATAGAAATTTTAGTGTAAGTGTACGTGTGTACACAAACACGTGGTTTCTTTTTCGGTGAGAGGTACCGCCTTGAGGTAACGTTGCGCGGGTCATGACTATCCCAAGTTACAGAAGTATTTAAAATTAAATTAGTATAGACCCTGTGTACGGCGTGACTACAGACTTCTACGGATTTCTAGGCCATGGAGAGTACCATTTGTTAGGGCGACTCGTATCGTTTGCCACAGGGGAGTCTCCGGCTCGTAGGTACTATTTGCTACGAAGGGGCGAATGTCAATCAGCGGTTCATCGAATTAATTTTACAGCGGGTACCCCAGCGACTCGTATAATTTGTTACGACAACCATTATCTAGAGTGGAACCACAACTGTCTAATGTGGGCTTACACCCCGCATATTAAACACAAACAATTGTGCAAGGTCTCACAGAAAACCAGCGTGAAGCAGCACTGCGCTTTGTTTCGCTGCGTGAGTGCTTGTGCACTTACTATCAGGCAATCCGTCTGCTCGTCAGCCTACCTATCACATACAAGAAAATCGAGGAGTCCGTGAATTAATATAGATTAGAACACATAATTAAAATGGATTGTTTTGATATGCATTATTTTTTATAAGTCGAATCACTGATCACGTGTATTTATTAAGGTGATGGGTAGGGCACACTAGCAACGCCATTCGGTTTTAATTTTTAGCTACTAAACCGGACCTATTTTAAATAATTTCGGGGTAACAACCTCTCGGCAAACACTTATACTATTTATTAAATAACCATGCATAAAAGTCGATTCCGTTGTTGTAAAAGAGGCCGCTTTTGGCAGTAATCAATTTTTTGCGTACAAAAACGGAAACCAAACATTTGTGCATGGTTATTTAATAAACAAGTAGACGTGTTTGCCGAGAGGTTGAAACCCCGAAATTGTTTAAAATAGATCCGGTTTAGTAGCTAAAAATTAAAATCGATTGGCGTCGCTAGTGTGCCCTACCCGCCACCTTAACTTCCAGCTTAGTCAAATACCTTAAATGTGAAGTGCCGTACTGCAATCGATCAAATGCAAAGCAAAACGTGATCATCATACTCGTTTTTATCATCGCAATGCTTTCGTCGATACTTCCTTCAGATAACGCGGTGATTTTTAATAATGATTTTTAACCCCCGACGCAAAAACGAAGGGGTGTTATAAGTTTGACGTGTCTGTGTGTGTGTCTGTGTGTCTGTCTATGGCATCGTAGCTCCCGAACAAATGAACCGATTTTGATTTTGTTTTTTTTTTGTTTGAAAGATGAATAAGGAGGGAGTTTTCTTAGCTATGCTGGATAAAAATCGATCTAAGATGGCCGCCGTCGCAAAGATTTGGATTTTATGTTTTAACACAACTCCCACAATATGGGTATCATATAAAAGGGCTTGAGTAGCAGAATATATTAATTGTGAAAAATTTCAAATCCAAGATGGCCGCCGTCAGAAAATGACGAATAACCTATTTGTGGTTCCAATTGCCTCAATATTAAGGAGGCTCAGTCACCCAGAGAGCAATGAAGAGAGCTATGCTCGGAATCTCCATCTCAATACTCAATATATTAATAATTCTCACGACATCTTATACGTTGACCTGATTCCGTACTAAGTAGCTTAAGCACTTGTAATACAGACAACAGAGGAACACAAATATACCTATACTTAAATACATATATTACACCCAGACACTGAACAAACACAACGTATAATGTATGTTTCTCAAGAAACTGTCTACCTCGTACGACAAGACTATGGAATGAACTATCAACTGCGGTATTTCCGGACCGATACGAACCTGCACACTTTCAAGAAAAGAGCGTATTCCTTTTTAAAAGGTCGGCAGCGCACTTGTGACTCCTCTGGTGTTGCAGGTAAAAAAAAGTAGTATTGCGTAATCATATCAGAAATCATGAGATCCGCAGGAGAACTAAGGTGACAGACATAGCTCAAATAAATGCATGCCTTAAGTGGCAATGGGCAGGGCACATAGCGAGGAGAACAGACGGCCGTCGGGGCTTAAGGGTACTCGAGGGGAGGCCATACGTGGAAGTTGCAGCCGTGGCAGGCCCCCCACAAGGTGGATCAACGATCTGGTGAAGATCGCGGGAATCCATTTGATGCGGGCGGCACAGGACCGACCTACGTGGAGAATATCGTTTCGACCCTGGGAGGGCCACTCTTCGGCATGAATGGGCCGGCTCGACCGGAGAAATACCACGGCCTCACAGAAAACCGGCGTGAAACAGCACTGTGCTGTGTTTCGCTGCGTGAGTGAGGGTACCGGAGGCCCAATCCAGAGGAAAGGGTTGTTCAAAGGTTGGCAGCGCACTTGTGACTCCACTGGTGTCGCGGGTGTCCATGGGCGGCGGCAATCGCTTACCAGCAGGTGATCCGCCTGCTCGTCTGCCACCTAGCACATAAAAAAAAATATTGGGTGAGGCCTATGTCCAGCAGTGGGCGTCTATTGGCTGAAATTATTATATGAACACATCTACTTACATCGAAAATATGGCTGGTGGTGGGGAACCCGTATATCTAGGTTGATTTCTTTTTCCCGCGTACCCAATGATCTGTGCTATTGTGGTATCGGGTAAAGGATTTTAGAAATATTGAAGGTGTGGTAAATTTATTTTTTTCATTATGACGGACAAACGAGCAGACGGCTCACCTGACCGTAAGTAATTACCGCCGCCTATGGACATCTGAAACACATGAGACATCAAAAATGCGTTGCCGGATCTTACGATAAAAATAAGCTCTGATAAACGATTTTTTGTGAAATTAAAATTTCATGAGTGAAAGTATAAAATAGCCTTTTGGTTTATTACATTTTACAAATTAAATAATAGTATTGTAAAGGCTTGTCCCATGATTTATATATTAATTAGATATTTTAAGGTAGGTAGTGTAGTACCTATGTCAATACTCGACTGCGGCAAAGCCTAAAAGGAATAAGTGCAATAGTGTTTTCTATAAAATACATAAACACAAGCGATTTAAGCGGATTCTTGTATTCCACGTTGACACGCTGCACATTTTTAAGGCACGCGACATAATTTGTGCACGTGCTTTAAGGTGACGGGTAGGGCGCACTAGCGTAATCTTTTCAATAATATCGAAACTCCAGGCTCTCGGAAAGTACATATACTATTTATTTAATACTTATATATATATAATTTTGATTTTGAAACTGAATATTCTGTGATGATCTTTTTCTCTGTGATTTTATTAAAAAATGATTATATTAGAGCAGCCTACACTGACACGATATTCATACTGATCATAGAAAATTCTGGATCAGTTTTTCAAGATAATAACTGAACGGTTGTGACGTGAATAAATAAAACAATAAATATTAAACTAAAACCTCAAACAAATTTTGAACCCTAATTCAACTCAAGCGAAAACAGGTTTTGGATTGACTTTTTCTTATAATTGCTCGTTCTAATTCGTTGTCTTCGAATGAACGACGAAGGAAGCGAATGAGAGAGAGAGAGAGAGAGACAGTGAATTAAAACGAACAATTATAACCTACTGATCCGGTTTAGTAGCTAACACGTAACGTAGTGTTTCACATTCTTATACATTATGTTAAAATATTTAAGTATATTAAATAAAAACAATTGTTTATAAACATCTTTGAGCAGAGTTACCTATCGGTCTCGCGCGGCTGCCAAGCAGTCGCTGCCGGTATACGCGTTCCCCTTTTCTTCTCTCCGCGATCGTCCTAAGACCTCAGCGGTGAGCCGAGCCGGCTAGTTTTGCACTTCGCTCCTCAGACCAACTTTTAGAAACTACCTTGTCTCTCGGTCGCTCAGTACTTAGCGAGTCGCGATCTATTTACTTTAATATAATTTCGTGAGGTGTTTGGTTTTATATTCCCATATTGGGTAAGTTGTGCAAGTAATTTACTTTAGCTAATTTCGTCTACCTAGTGATTATTTTAGCAGTAATTATAGATGTGTCTTGTGTGGGTAAATTGCGATAAAGAACAGTTAGTACCTTTTTACATCGCAAAGATACTTATTCTGTATTTTAATTGAGTTGTTTATTACTTATAGAATATAGCTTATGCTCTTTTATTTCTGTCGGCTGCCGAGCCGTTGGTGAATTTTATGTCTTTGCCACCTAGACTATATTTGCCTTTGTGCTTACTAAATTATGTAGGACTTGAATGCTTCATAATCGGTAGGTCTTTCGTTATTGATCTCTGGAGTTTCAGGAACACTCCCAGGAGTGAACATTGCGCAGTGGAGTCTTGACGAGAAACTAGAAGACCTATTTCCTGATCTATTCCGGGCTCACGTCGTCGTCGTCGACTCACCCTGGAGTTTGGGAGACCGGGTGCGGTATTTCTGGACTTGGATGGATTACGTTAGTGACCTTGGCTTGACTTCGACCCTCGGCTTTAAGCTTGTTCTTAATAAATAAACTACTAGATGTGATATCTGGACTTATTATTTAATTAGATAGGTAAACAAATATTATGTGACACACGTCGCCTTAAGGTAACGGGTAGGGCATACTAGTGACGCCAATCGATTTTAATTTTTAGCTACTAAACCGGATCTATTTTAAACAATTTCGGGGTTACAACTTCTTGGCAAACACTTAATGCTATTTATTAAATAACTATGCAAAAATGTTGAGTTCAACGCGTACGCGAAAAATTTATTCACGCCAAAAGCGGTCACTTTTGGCGTGAATCAATTTTTCGCGTACAAAAACGGACCCAACATTTGTGCATGGTTATTTAATAAATCGTATAAGTGTTTGCCAAGAAGTTGTAACCCCGAAATTGTTTAAAATAGATCCGGTTTAGTAGCTAAAAATAAAAATCGATTGGCATCGCTAGTGTGCCCTACCCGTCACCTTAAAAATCCGCAGATAACAAACAATAATAACTTAAATGTTTATTAGCGAAATCCAAGCACGGACGAGTCAATACGTCCAATCGCCCGGGTGCAGTTGGACGTAAAATAAGTCAACCAAAAAGGGGATAGTAAAAAACAAAAACACAGCTTAGTAAAAATTTCGTACGACTGCAAAATAAAAACACAGATCATAATTTACACCCTACAACGGAAACAAAACCAAAATGAGTACAGACGACAGCAAAGCAGAACAAGGCTCGACGGAGAACAAGGTGGATTTGGATACCATCCTGGTGGAAGAGGTGGGGCAGTTCGGGTGCTTCCAGATCCGGTCCCTGATCTTGGGGAAGATCGTCACCATCTTCGCTTCTTGGGGAGCTAACGAGTTCAATTGGACCACTGCTAGGATACCAACGAGGTGAGAAGTTCCTTTATGTGAAAATAAAGTTCTACCGGATTCCATTCGGTGAGTGTGCGGAGTCTGCATAATGATCCCCCTTAGCCCATTCCACCAACCGTACAAAAAGGCGTGGCGAGGAGGTTTCATCCATACGTTGTGAATTACCCCTTATCCGACGAAGCGATTTGCCTCCACGTTCATATGCGGACAGCCAAGGATGTAAACTCCTTGCCAACGGTCTGTTTTTACGGCCTGGTGAGGGTGGGCCGAAAATCGGGAGAAGTGGCGTTGCATTAGGGGAGACCTATGTCCAGCAGTGGACGAGTGTGGGTTGCTGATGATGATGATGATGAAAATATAGAATTTCGGAGATGAACATGCTGCGGTAGATGTGTGGAGTTACGCGAAAAGATCGCGCGAGAAACTCACGCATACGTGGGAGCCTTCATATCCTTGACATAGCAGACAACCTGCTGGAGAATTGACTACGTTGGTACGGTCATGTCCTGCGAAAACCGGACAGCTGCGTAGGAAGCAGATGTCTGGCTATGGCACCACCGCCGGGTACCGACAGAATGGGTAGACCTAAAAAGGTGTGGCTTGACATCGTTAGGGATTACATGCGTGCTAATAAACTGACCACTACGGATGCACAAGACCGCGCGAAGTGGAGGAGTCGAAGTAGGAAAGCGGACTCCGGGCTCCAAAGCTTGGGACGCAACCGGGACAAAACGCTAAGATGATGATGAGGCAAACTATAGAATTGTCTCGTCTATATATTGGTCTCCTAACAAATATTTCGGTTATGGAGGCAAATCTCAGCGATCAGCTATCGACATATTATAATGCACAAGTGTGAGCGCAGACACAAGTGCACTCTCTATTCTCTTAATACGTTGAGACTCCAGTTTGGCACGACCGAGGATCAGGCTCAGGGCCAACAGCTTATCTTCTGAGCCACGGGGGTACAAGACCACCAACTTTCAGTTTCCAGGCTGACACTGAGAAATTCTTAACAGAAAAACGCAGATACAAATTTTGGCCCGACCCGGGGTTCGAACCCGGGACCCTAACGCTTTTAAGTGCGCCGCATTATACCTATTGCGTCAATGAAGATTGACTTACTTGAGTTATTATCCTATGTCCCCGAGCTGGGGCAGAGGGCGTCCACAGGGGTCTTACATCCCGTTCGCTCTTGAGCTTCGCGTTTGACCTCACTTCAAGTCCTGCAGCGTCAATGAAGATAGATACTATCAACTCGATAACCCATTCCTACAGATACGGCGCACAGTCATATAAAAAAATCTGCTGTTCCATACAATTACCTGTGGGTAGAAATTTAATTTTGTATGGAACAGTTGATTTTTTTTCGGTTGTTTTGTTCATCTAACATAAATGGTCTTTATTTACGATACCTTTTATGTGGTTTACGGTTTGAAAACGATAAAAAAATAACGGTGATATACGGTACGATTAGACTATGATCCAGAATCTGGCGAGTCTGGTAATTATATTAATATGACGTTCGCAACCCTTATACATCGCGGCGGTGATCACTTACCATCAGCTGTACCATCTGCTAGTTTGTCCGTTAATGTAAAAAAAACAAATGGATTAATGGTCATGGACACGTTCAGTATCTCAACAATTATGATTGCTCACATTTGGCATAAAATTCGAATGAAAGCTATTAGTTGGACAGAAAAGAAAACGAATGAGGAAGTTTTAAATATGCTAAAGAAGAAGAGGTCTTTGTTCGAATTTATAGATATAAGGAGAGGAAATATGATGGGATACCAGGTGCGACATGACTTGTTCATAAAATAATAATGGAAGGAAAGTGAAAGGAAAGAGAGGAGGGGGAAGACCAAGAAGAAATTACCTCCAACAACTTAAGGAAAAAGCCAATGTCATATCACACTAGGTTCTAGCAGAGTCGGGAGAGGAAGGGTGACCACTCCTCCACCGACAAGAGCGTCGCTCTTAGGGAGAGAGTCATTTGGCCAATTCTCCGGAACGTGTCGATTTTCTCACAATGTTCCGACACTGTATATCTAGTAGTCAAATAAACATGATTCAGAAATCTACAGGAGCGCATACGATCCTAACTCCATCTGTTCAAAAGATGTTCTTACCCACACCAATAAATTCTGTACCCACACTCCATTACTCAACAATAAATTCTTATTTATCAAGTTGTGTGAATCAATATGTATGTGTTATAATTTGTGATATGGAAACTTCACTGATTTATGTTTTGTTGGTTCCCAAATAAATAAATACTTAAATAAGCTTCTTAGTACGAAATCAGAGATGTTGTATGCATTTATTATTATTAATCGATCGCTCAGCAGCTAGTCTATAGAACATTTTGAGTACTTGATAGTAGCTCGAACTTTTTTTTTATGTAATCGGTGGCAGACGAGCAGACGGATCACCTGATGGTAAGCAATTGCCACCGCCCATGGAGACCCGCGCCACCAGTGGAGTCACAAGTGCGCTGCCAACCTCTAAACCCCTCTTTCCCCCGGATTGGGCCTCCGATAGCCTCTTATCCTATATTAGAGCTTTGTGCTGTGTTTTGCTGAAGCAGCGGAGGCAGCTGCTTTACGCCGTTTTTCTGTGAGGCCGTGGTATCACCTAATGGTAAAAAAGTCCGAGAAAGCTGAGACAGATACATCGGGGAGATTACTTAATGTGTTCCTTTTTGTTTCAATTAGAAAGACGCATTAAACGTTTTGTTGCATCAACGACTTAGTGTAATCAATCCCGCTGAACCATGACTTACGATAAATATGTCATGGTCATCAATCAAGATTAGAGCCTTAGGATTCGAAAAAAGTACTTAATCGATTTCGCAAATTATCTTCAAGGATTAGCGTTATTACGAACACGAAGAACGATGGTAGCTCATTGGATAGCCCAAGATCAGAGCTCCTTCTATACGGGGTTGTGGTTAGAATCCGATCATGTTATCTGGCTTTTTTAAATCTACATAAGTGCGTATTTTTGCTTATATCTGCTGCTTCGTGTTAGATAGATAGATTAGATATTAGCTAGGTATACAGAGATACAATGTACAACGTAGGTGGTCGACCAGACAACCTTCAGGTAAGGACATTTGATAGAAGAGAGGAGGGTGGTGCAATCCTTCGTGTTGGTGTCTAAAATAATTAATGTTTCTTATTTCTATCATAGCTCGGCGGTGAGGGAAAACATCATGAAGAAACCAGAACGTTTCGGATAGTTTCTGAACCGTGTAACCATGATTTAGTTGGTCTGGTTCCCCTGTCTAAGGGTTGCGAAGGACAGACGGCTGTAGCTTCATTAAAAAGATAAAGATAAAAGATAAAAAATTCTTTATTCAATTTAGGTCCACACAGAACACTTATGAATGTCAAAATAGGTACATAATATCTACCGCTGGTTCGGAATGTCGATTTCTACTGAGAAGACACCAGCAAGAAACTCAGTAGTTACTCTTTTCAAATATTGATGATGTTACAGAGTTTTAATTGAGAAGAGAAAAAAAATACAATTATGAAAGTTAATAGACTACTATGAATAACAACTCAAAAGATTAATCAATTAACATGACCAAGAATCCTTATCATTTAAATAGTCTTGTACACTATAGTAACCTTTCTTTATTAGGCAGGTTTTAATATGAGACTTAAACTTTGTAATTACAAGACTCATAAATAATGAATTATGGTCTAAGCGTATCCTCTGCTGGTTGCGTCCAAAGCTTCAGTCCATCAGAGTCCAGGGTACGCTTACTCTAATATCCAGGATTTGGGAAGTCTGGTAATTAATAAAACGAGTATCGTCTGACTTTTGCAACCCTATAACAGGGTGACCAGACCAACTAATCACGGTTACTCGTTTTAGATACTATCCGAAACGTGCAGCGGCGGAATCAGCATTCCGCCAGCCAATGATTTTTATTTTATTTGTATAAAAAACTGCGGCTATAATTTAAGCGTTCTTTAACAGATGCCACATAAGAGAGTGCGATGCACCAGAGCCAGAGTTCAACCCGAGCTGGCTGCTCAGCGCAATTCCTGGCGAATCCATCAACACCGGGGGCTTCGACCAGTGCAACCGCTTCGTGAACATCAACTCCACTGCTGCGTTTGACGATGAGGTCGAAGAAGTCTGCCCTGCGCACTGGTTCAACCAGGACCAGCTCAAAAGCTGTGAACGACATCTGTACGAGAACACTAACACTGTTGTGTATGACGTGAGTGCTACTAAAAATATATTCTTCTCAAAAGATAAAAATGTTTATTTGCCAGAACACAGGTTATAAAGGTCTTAATAATAGAGTAGTAGGTACAAGTACAACCGACAACCGATGGGGTAAACGAGTTCTGGAGTGGAGACCGCGTCTTGGCAAGCGTAATGTAGGGCGCCCTCTGGCTAGGTGGGGGGACGATCTGCGCAGGATGGCTGGCAAGAGCTGGATGCGAGAAGCCATGGATAGATCACAGTGGCGAACAATTGGAGAGGCCTACGTCCAGCAGTGGACTGCGATAGGCTGATGATGATGATGATGAAGATGATGAGGTACAAGTATTCAACCTGCATGCAGGTGTGCAAAATCAAAAAGGTAGCGTGCAGCAATATTATTTCTTATTTGATTAATTTATTAATATAATTCAATACGTAACGTCGAGCCAAATATGTGAGTACACAATGTTGTTTCACATAATAAATATCGTGTTAATCCCCGTATTGATACATTCAGTTAATTATTAAAGGTCGTTTCCGTTGTGAAATGGCTTAGTGGAGCAGTTGACGCGCTGTAACCAGGCCCTGCTGGTGTCAGTAGCTTGCCTAATAATAGTGAGCACTGGTCACACGGATTCAGACCCGCGGGTTCGAGATTAATCTCATGGTCTTTTTCCGTGCATTTGGCCGCAACCATGTTATCATCATATATGACTAGGATTTAAAAACTTGAATTACTTACTTACACTTAACTTGCCAACAATTTTAAATGTCCATGAGAATATCGTTTACCTCTATATTTGACCAACAACGATGATCTTGAGAACTAAGAATCTTGTATGATTATGCGAATACCAATGGTTTTTGAAGTGTGCACTTACTAATGTCTAATGTGAATTTATCTTGTTCTGGTCTGATCTAGAGGAGGCCTGTGCTGTGGTTTATTTCCGACGGAATTTTATCCAATCTAACAATTTGCTTGTTGTTCTTCTCGACAGTACAGCCTCAGTTGTGAGGACTGGCCATGAACTTCTTCATTCGCACTGTAGTAGTCCTAGCCACCCTGCCCATTATGGGTTACGTGCTTGTCTGTGATTGATTTTTGATTTACAAAACGATTGTCTATTATTGACAGTACGACCTTGGTTGTGAGGACTGGCCTAAATTGACTTCATTCGCTTATTGTCCTAGCCGCCCAGACCATTATGGGTTACCTCCCTCATCCGTGATTGGGTTTTTATTCACCTAACTGAATTAAAACCCAATGACGGATGAGGGCCTACAACAGTGCGAATGAAGAGGATTCATAGTCAGCCAGTCCTCACAACCGAGGCTGTACTGTCGAGAAGAGCAACAAAGTAATATGTAACAGGGTCTATAGTGGTTGCTTTGTTATACTTTACCATCTGTTATGTACACTATGAAAGCAATAAAGAATTGAATATTGAGTATTGATATTGTGTATTGTTGACAGTACGACCTCGCCTGTGACGACTGGCGTCGCTCTATGATCGGGTCCATCCGCACTGTCGGAGTGCTGGCCGCGCTGCCCATCACGGGCTACGTCTCGGACCGCTGGGGCCGGCGCACGGCGCTGACCCTCAACGCCTTCAACACGGCCTGGCTCGGCCTCGTCAGATACTTTGCTAACACCTACATCGGGTTCGTCATCTCGGAGTTTGTTGAAGCCATGTTCGGGTCTGGAGGGTTCTCGTCTATTTATATTTTGAGTAAGTGGATGTTCTTCTCGTAGATATTCTTTGACATTAGTGTCATACTGTTGATATGATCTGATTCCGTACTAAGTAGCTTAAGCAATTGCTTGCTTAGTTGTTGTAAGACCGTGCGAAGTGGAGGAGTCGAAGCAGGAAACCCCGGGCTCCGATGCTTTCTTGCATAGCTTGGGATGCATTCGGGACAGAACGATAAGATTATCATGATGTCTGAGTTGTTATATGAATTTGTTTATTATTTTTATACTCGAGCCAAAGACTCGAGGCAGTCAGTGTCGTGTTAATTCATTAATAACGGATGATATATGCTACTCATAGTAACTTGTTCAAAATGCTCAGGTTTAAGGGGAAGTAAAATTAGTTATAACTGCCATATTATGATACCGATTGCCATGAGTTTGTGCGTTTAGTATAGAAGAACTTAAGAAACTAACTTAAGAATTCTAACTTGGTAATATTGTTTGCTTGTACGTGGGAGACTAAAAATTAATATAGCATCAACACATTACTAGGTACCTACTCTTATGGTCATATTCCGAAACCTCACCATATGACAGTTATCGCAAAATTATTGTTTTGAGTTACAAGAAAAGATATCCCATATTTTTTTCAAAATATGTAAACAATGAAGTAAAAACACAATACATACCTAAAAAGGTAAATAAATAATAAAAATAGCAGCTTGGCTAATCCAAGATTATTTCACTTTACTGATATACATATTATGCATTATCCACACACACGAGTATCGGTCGAATCAAAGATATTTTTATGGGTTTTTAATGTAGACGAGAAAGTCGTGTTAGTTACACTATATATAACAGAAGAAGAACAGCTGGACGAGTTGGCTGAAAATAGGTAGAGAGGTAGAACTTAGAACCAAAAGACGGACATATTATGATACTTTTTATCTCGTGGGAAAGATAAAAACGAATACTACGCGAGCAACGCCGCGGTAGGAAGCTAGTAAGTCATCAAACAATAAAATTTCAAGAATTCTAGCGTCTCATCTACACTTAGCTATATCTTACCCTATGATTTTTTGTGATACGACAGACAAGCATTTAACCTCAATCTCACCTGATGTTAAGTGAAGATAAGGTTTCATGGTACGGTCTAGTCCCGCCGTGGGGTTTCCGACCGCGATTGCGCGGAGATGGATACCTCAGGGGTTTAAGTTAGGGTTTGAGTCCCACACACCACCTTGTTCCCTATATGTAGCAAGATGACGGCCATGATGGTTTCCCCTGGGAAAAAAAAGATAAGGTTTCATACAAACGTGCTCACTATACGGTTTCAAAATTAGGCTCCGTTTACAGTAGGACTCTCATGTAAGTCAACATCGGCGAATGACTTGCCCTTGGGCTAGGTCTACTGTGACTTTAGTCTGTTTCAGGGTGTCTGAGCTATAACCATCCCTATTACACTCTTAAACTTTCAAGGCTACCTACAATGATAAATGTGGTTAAAGTCTTTATTAAGTTTGAAATACATTCTTAGTCAGTCTTGTACCCCCGTACCTCAGAAAGCACGTTAAGCCGTTGGTCCTGCGCCCGATCCCTCTCCAGTCGTGTCAAACTGGTGTCCCATCGGAATATGAGGGTACTTGTGTTTGGGCACACACTTGAGCACTATAATATATCCTGCGTACGTGGCTGATCAATGAGATTAGCTGCCGTAGCCGTAATCGGTTGGAGGGTGGTGTTTTCTAAACTTTTTCCTTTCCACAGTCATGGAAGTAGTGGGCCCGAAGTACCGCGTGGGCGCCGGCGCCACGCTGAACACGTTCTTCTCCGTGGGCCAGATGCTGTTGGGTCTGATCGCGTGGGCGGTTCCCAACTGGAGGCTCCTGACGCTGGCTCTCTACGCGCCTATGTTGCTCACTATCTCCCTCTTCTGGATCATGTCGGAGTCAGTTCGTTGGTAGGATATTTTTATATCTATTTCAATTTGCTTTTATACTATGTCACGGCAAAAAGCGTGCGGGTTGCTTGATAGTAAGCGATTACTGCCTTATGGAAGTTTGCAGCTCATATGATCTGCAGTGCAGTGCTGCGCTAGTACGGGGTCCCGGAGTCCCAATCCACGGTAAAGTGGGGGTTTCAAGGTTGCCAGCGCACTCGTGACTTTGCTCCATCAGGCTATCCGTCTGATCATCTGCTACCTATTACACAAAAAAACGGAATTTTAACCCTTTAAAAATGTTTTTTGAAGAACTTCATACATCAGCCCCCCAGGAAACCCTATTAAATAATTTAAAATGTCTTTGAATTTTTTAACTTAATACTTTTGGCCTAAGTTTTAATACAATCATAGTTGAGTTTACGTCAACGTTTACTTAGAATTCTCAAGCAATAACAAAACAACTCGTACATTTTATTAACAGACTTCAAAAACTATATTCTTATGTTCGCGATATTCTCAAAAACTACTTATCTAATTTGGATGCAGGTGTCGTTATTTTCATTTAATGTCATAATAACCATTTGTGTAACTGCCCTTTGCATATTAATATTTTCAGTTTAAGTTTTAAAATAAGATAATGCTACTCATCCTCAGGTACATGAGCAAAGGACGCTACCAAGAGTCAGAAATGGTTTTGAAGAAAATAGCAAAGGTCAATGGAAAAAAGTTATCTGACAAGTCTCTGCAAGCCCTGAGGGACACCGCGGAAGATGAGAAGCAAAGCCAAGCTGCTTTAGAGGTACCTTAGTATATACCCTAGAATAAGAAATCTTTTATCATGATGATAAGAGGCACACAGGTGACATCATCAGTGGAGATACAAATATTATTTTATATCTCATATTCTGTGGGAGATAGAGCGATGATAACTTTTTTATGGCATAGGTGGCAGACGAGCAGACGGATTGCCTGTTGGTTAACAATTGCCGCCGCCCTTAGACACAATGTTAGTGGATAAGAACGCGCCTTCCATGCAGGGGGTGGTTCAGATCTGTCAGTCATCCCAAATCTTGAATAATGGTCTGCGTCTGCAAACCCTGGTCCTCAAGCGACAGCTTTGGATGCAACCGGGAGCTAACAGGCGGATTCAGTGGCAGCTATAATATTTTTCTGCTATATCGAAAATAATTTTGTATCGACTGACCGGATGGCGCAATTGGTAGTGACCCTGCCTCTTACGCCAAAGGTCGTGGGTTCGATCCCCACCCTGGACAAACATTCGTGCGATGAACACTTGTGTTTGTTCGGTGTCTGGGTGTAATATATGTATTTAAGTATATATTTGTGTTCCTCTGTTGTCTGATATCTGTAACACAAGTGCTTAAGCTGCTTAATACGGAATCAGGTCAACGTATGAGATGTTGTGAGAATTATTATTTATATTATTATATTATTTTCTAGGAGGCTAGAAGGAATGAGCCCTGGCTCATAGTGTTGGTATTCAGACACAAGCCGGTGCTGCTCCGGTGCTGCATATCCCCCGTATGGTGGATCACCACCACCTTCATCTTCTATGGACTGGCCATCAACGCAGTCAACATGTCCGGGAGCCGCTACCTGAACTACATCGCCGTGGCTGCAGTCCAGATCCCTGGCTACTGGACCGCCGTGTTCTTGCTGGGCAGGATCGGAAGAAAACCGGTGCTCATTATCACCTTCTGGCTTTGCGGAGCGTGCCAGCTTGGATATGTCTTCATGCCTGAGGGTAAGAGCTTTGACAACGTTGTCTTTTTTAACAGTGACACAGTAAATTGGCTCGCCTCAGCCCGATGGTAAGCAAGAGAAGAACTCACCGCATCAGACAGCAGCCAGGCATCACCTCCGTTAGGACTGCCATACTGGCCCGCGAGATGCTTCTTCACGCTTCGTTTGAAGGAATCCATATTGTAGGAAGGAGGAAATATATGCGCCGGCAACGAGTTCTATTTCTTACAAAAATAGGAATTGACAATTTTTTTAGCCCGTGTTGGAATGTATAGTTCTGTGTTGTAAGGTGTTTAGGGGAATAATTTGGTCATCACTAGAAGCTAACGCCCTGTTATATATGATGTGAGAGAGAGTTGCTTGAATATACTCGTAGTACGATAAAGTTGAAGTTATTAAGATGACGCTTGAAAACTGCACTTGAACGAAGTTATGAAGTTTTTTTATTAAAAGCTTGTTGTTTTGAGTTGATTACGCTTATTAATTACAACCAACTATAAATTGACAAACATGTGGTTCATTGTAAGTACCAGACTCCCTGAATACTCAATACTCAATTCTATATTGCTTCCATAGTGTACATAACAGATGGTGAAGTATAACAAAGCGACCACTATAGACCCAGTTAGGGTACTGAATCCTGGACCATAGTCCAGACGTACCCCTGAACTGGGAATTACACACTAAGATGAGGAGGATGAGGTCTTATCTCAATTTAACAAACACTTATTCCAGGTCAATCCACCCTCTCCCTGATCTTGTACCTGGTGGGGACCTACTGCATCGCGACGGTAATGACGTCCATCTACGTGTACACGGCGGAGCTGTACCCCACGCGCTACCGCCACAACCTCTTCGCCTTCTCCTCCATGATGGGCAGGTTCGGCTCCATCCTAGCTCCACTCACTCCGGCCTTGGTGAGTACCACTTTATTGTTTGAGGCTTTACAGAGTTGTCTGTGACAAGTTTGGTCTATTGTGTGTGACGGATTGTGACTGTAGCGTATGCGCTACAGATATGATCTCCTCACTCCCACTCACACAGACAATAACTGTCTCGTTCGCACCACAGAGTAGAGGTGTTGGTAGTTTGGCCATTAAGTGCGTGCTCGAGCCTGTGATGCATTCCCTGTGTAGAACTGGTTCTTACAGTGACTTCCTCTCCTCACGTCCACGACTAACCTTATGATAGTCTTGGGAGAAATCCTTTACATCCTTCGAGCAGATATGTTAGCTGTCTAGGACATAGCTCCTTATTATGTCCGAGGATATCACAACGACAGAGGATGTACACAGGTGTCTCGTCTTCTGCTTTATTCAATCCATGGTAAGCCTGTCTTTGTTCCATCGACCACTACTTAAGCTGCCGTCACGTGGTTCATCAAGTCTGCTCAGTAGCAGTTCCGCAGATTAGGTATGAGGCTCCCTCTCTGCTCCTTTCCTTCTTTCCTCCCTCCCTCCTTTTTCGATTAATTCGAGGACTGCCACTGTTAACGCAAAAGGATTAAATTGGCCCAATAGCGTCCAGGGTTCGATCTCCATTGTGGACAAACATTCGTGTGATGAACGCTTATGATAGCACAGTGTCTTGGTGTAATATATGTTTTAAGTATTTATTATATTTATAATTCCTCTGTGGTCTGATATCCGTTACACAAGTGCCTATCTACGTAAGTACGGAATCAGGTTGGTGTATGAGATATTGGATGAAATTATTATTATTTATTTATTAATTTCCAGGGAGCTGCAGTGTGGGATAAGCTTCCCTTCCTGCTGTTCGCTGGCTTCGCCATTCTCTCGGGAGCGCTGGTCTTCATCACCCCGGAGACGAAGGGCACCAAGTTCCCTGACACCATGGAAGAGGCTTCTAATCTCGGCAAGAAAGATTACCCAAGTAGTTAGACTATTTTCGGCTTATACTTGTAAATAGGTACTACTCACAGTCTTGCCAAAGGATAGTTATTATTTTGTAGAAAACGTCATTAAATTTTGTTATTAGAGTCATTACATCAAAGTATCGTACTCTAACCAAGTACCAAGTTCATCTCCCTTCTATGTCGTCGCACTCTTGACAGAGTGCTGTTGGTCGTCACATCAGTGTATAGAGCCTGCTTGTAAACCTTAATGTTAACTAAGTGGAAGTCAAAGTTAAATACGTTTATTGCATTCATGAATGAAGTTAAGGTGTTATGAAGAACCACGCTTTGACATGGATGGGTCGGCTCGATTAGAGTGATACAATGGCTTGGCGAAAAATCAGCGTGAAGCAGCACCCGCGCTGTGTTTGGCTGAGAGTGAGGGTACCGGAGGCCCAATATGGGACGCAAGGGGAAAAGTTTGGCAGCGTACTTGTGACTATACTAGCGTTGCACACACCAAGGGGTGGCAGTAATCGACCCGTCACCTATTACATAAAAATAAAGAAAGAAAAGCGCCATTCGCCATATCTCCTACTAATGCTTATTTTGTGCATCAACGTATAAAAGGACGTCCTTATGATATTATTATAATGAATAAATTATTTAAATAAGTTCATTGACATTATGCCCCCATATTTCTAAACTAGTGACCCACCCACAATGGATTTTTGAACCCTATTTTGGAACTTGTCCAGATATTGCCACACATCTGACCAGATATGATCACATCATATCTAAGCCTGGACGAGCACCCTCGTGTGACAAGTGTGTAGATTTATTTGTAAAAAGTTTGTCTTAAAAAATCTACCGAAAAAAATAATTAAAAATTGACGTATCTCATTAACGGAATCAAAATAAATATTTGTAACCGTATAATACTGTACACATTATTAGTGCTTAAATTTCAAAAATATTATAGGCATCCTAATTGATTTAATTTGGGAGAAATTTGTATTTTTATAATATTTTTTTTTATAAATCCTATCTCTCACCTTGTTTCGAGGCATTAGTTTTAAATTGTACACTTAGATGGCGCTGCGCTTCGATTACATCGCACTAGTGTTTCGCTTTTCGGTTTGCCTTTTCGTTGTCTTATAGAATTAACAACTTTATAAATAGTAAAGAAGAGATAATAAAATAACCAATCTATCCCATTATTGTATATAGTAAACGTAATATCGCCTGTATATAGTAAATAAATGTATGTTACAATCATTATTTATTTTTTAAGGTTTGTAAAAAAAGGTGATAAATAAAGTGTATCACTAATAATTTTCGTATTCCTTCCATCTTTCAATTTCGCATTCCCATACTAATCTTGTAAATAATTTTATTTACCCAACCCAGCCCGATTTTTACCACCCGTTTATGCACTGGTTTGAACGCCGTGGCGTTGAGACGCAAGGGCCGCGGGTTCGATTCCCGGACTATCACAAATGTTTGTTGATGATTGATTTGTGTTGGGTCTGGGTGATGGTGGTACTTTCGTTATTCCTTGTTTCTATAGTAGGTGACTGCCTCGGTGGCGCAGTGGTTAGTGGGTCGCACTTTAAAGCGACGGCTGCGCAAGAGATCCCGGGTTCGATCTCCGGGTCGGGCCAAAAATGTGTACCTAAGTTTTCGGTAAGAAATTTTTAGTGGCAGCCCGGAGTCTGGAAGTTGGCGGTCTTGTACCCCCGTGCCTCGGAAAGCACGTTTAGCTATTGGTCCTGCGCCCGATCCCTCTCCGGTCGTGTCACAGTAATGTCCCATTGGAATATGAGGGTAAGGGAATAGAGAGTGCACTTGTGTTTGCGCACTATTTTTTTCCTTTCTTGACCTGATCCCGTGTAAATGATTTTGTGAATTGAAACTCCTTCTGTCCCAAGCTAAGGGAATACACTATAAAATGAGGAGATGTCTCCCATCTTAGCGTGCATTTCCGGTTACGTCTAAAGCTTTCGCCATAGAGCCCGGGGTACGTTTGGACCATGCATGATTCAAAATTGGGGAGTCTGGTAATTACAATGAAGCGACTGCCGTCTGGCCTTCGCAACCCATTAACAGGGAAACAAGACTATACTTAATTGAACATTACAGTATTTATACCACAACCGTGATTTTATTAGGGGAACCAGACCAAATGGGTCACGGTTACACATTAAAAATCATTACCTCAAATATGATAGGTATCAACAATTTTTAGAAACTCCCAAGCGCACATTAGCTATCTCTCTGATTTTGCGGATGTTCATGAACGGCGTTGATTACTTTCCACCAGGTGACCCGCTTGCTCGTTTGTCGCCTCTAGACTGCATTTTATTCCTTTATACAACTACTTACTTATCTTTCTTTTACGTATCTATGACAAAATAGTGAAGCCATCATTCCTTCACTAAGTACCTACATAAGACAGCGACGGAGTCACGACCCGCTAATGGTTCCGTGACTGAACGAGCGAGAACAAAGGTTTCATCGTCCCCCAAGGCCAGAGGACTTCCATGGTTTTTGTGCGGGCCCTCCCATTTCTGTCGCAGGTCGCCTACAAACTTTTAGTTCATTTGTATAAATCAGTAACAGCTAGATTCTCGTCTACAAATTCCATTTTAAATATTATAAAGTTTTATACAGATGTCTGAAAACTATATTAACGGGGTATTGAAACCCAGACTATTAAACGAAGAGGGCGGCAGCGGCCGACGAAGCGTCAGAGAAAACTTTAATGCCAGCCAGATGATTAGGTAACACACCCACAAGTTTTACAAATTCAAAATTTTAAATTTCAGGATATTGTCCGTTCGGTTATTAAAACATCGACCTTCTTATCTTTGGTATTTCACATATCGGCATTTTGTACTTTCGGTATATTGATTTTCGGTCTTTTCATCGTAGGCATGTACCCGCGTCTTATGTATGTACCCGCGTGCAGTATCATCTTATGACTTGGCATTTTGTGTGTAAACAGGTGTTGTAGCGGTGTCACGTGGCGCCCGCGCAGCCGGCACGCCATTTCCTGTTTGTTGTCACAACACTTCACTCGAATTACATGCATTATGCACTACTTGTGTACTCTAATTTGACACTAATATCTAGAGAAGGGTAATGGAAAATGAGAGAGGAAAATTTATTTGATACGAGGACTTGGCAATGAGTATTCACCATAGTAGGTGAATTTATCTTTAGCTGAACAAAGGGGGTTATCTGGGATGAACGATCCCAGATAACCGCCTCAATATTTGGTTTCTTCTTCTAAAATTCTTATGTCCCTGTCTTTTATCGTTGAATCATCCTTTTCGATCAATTAATTCGTCACAACAGTTCATTCATCTCTTTTTCAGATGTCCTAAGCTTTGTTATTTCTCCCGCTAATAAATAGACCTAGACGCAAACAGGCAAGCCAGCCTGCGTTTTTATAGCCTTTTCTTTATGATTTCTGCCAATAAACTCGAGTTTAATGGAATGAATAAAACAGGTGTTACTCGTGTATTGTAATGTTTGGTTTCGTTGTACCTAGCTGTTGTACTGGCAACATGACAATATTACCTATACTGGCCCACAAAAATACCTTTTTTTGGTAGCTGCATGAATAGAAATAAGAATGATCCCCTATGGGTATTCCCAATCATCGAATAATTTACCTTTTCCAAGTTTCAGTAAATTGTTATTCAAAGAATAAATTAAAACACTTGACTCATTCTAATTGGAATGTTGTGATATATTAGCATATTCTTACTATTAATTAAGTTAGTGTGTCTAAGTAGATAATGCGTAAAGTAGGTACCTATAGTAAGTCTTGCTTGGATAAATATCCATAATAATAATAAGATCCTCCAACCGATTACGGCTACGGCGGCCTATCTCAACGATCAGCCACGCAGGATATATTATAGTGCTCAAGTGTGTGCGCTAACACAAGTGCACTCTCTATTCCCTTACTCTCATATTCCGGTGGGACACTACTGTGACACGAGCGAAGAGGAATCAGCCGTAGGACCAACAGCTTAACGTGTCTAAATTAAATATCCATATTATTATGAACATCGATCGTCATACTTAAATTTTGAGAATGCTGATGAAAAATGAGAAACAAATTATGCGTAAACACACTTGAGTGATATTGCTCCTATATTGTTATTGTGATAAGGCAGTTTTATGGGAAACTGCACACAAATAGTGTCGCCCACGTTGCTGCACCGTGTGCGTTATATTAAAGATTATGCTTGTAATGCAGCTCAATTACACATGTAACCCATTGTTGCTGTTCGATACCGGCTCATTGCTGTGTACTCCGCAGGCTAAAGGCGCGGCCAGGGCCTTCGCTGAACTGCAGCCATTAACTGACTCTATTATAGCAGATTGATTTATGACGAAATATAAATAAAATTAATGTGAGACATCTTTTTTTATGAAACAGGGAGGCAAATGCGAAAGCTTTACGTCCTATACCTCATCGTCACTTCCCCCTGATTAGATTGTGGTCAAGCGTTGGCCTATAGTGCATACAAAAATGTACCACAATACAATGTACAAACATTTGTGTGCATGTACATGTCTGTTTGTATTGGTCTGGGTGTTTCCTATGTACTATAAGTATGTATTTACAAAAGAAAAAGTATTATATGTATATATTTGTAATCCCACTGTTGATTCTGATATCCGTAACACAGGTGCTTGAGCTACCTATCTTGGAGTTAGATCAATGTATGTGATGTTGTGAAATATTTATTATTATTTATTTATTTATACTATGCTTTATCTTAGCCAGGGCTGTAACGTGTAACCATGATCCAGTTGATCTGGTTCCCCTGTTAAGGTTTGCATATGTCAGACGGCAGTCGCTTCATTGTAATTACCAGACTTTCCAAATCCTGAGTCATGGCCCAAGCGTACCTTGGGCTCCAGAGCGACAGCTTTGGAAGCAACCGGGAATGATACCCTAAATAATAAATAAATATTTCACAACATCACATACATTGACCTGACTCCGAGATAGGTAGCTCAAGCACCTGTGTTACAGATATCAGAATCAACAGTGGGATTACAAATATATACATATAATACTTTTCTTTTGTAAATACATACTTATAATACATAGAAAACACCCAGACCAATACAAACAGACATGTTCCATGCACATAAATGTTTGCACTGTGCGGGGATCGAACCCGCAACCCTTGGACCAAAGGCAGCGTTCACTACCACTGTACCAAACGGCTCGTTCTACGATGAGGAAGGATCCTTAACAGGGTGAAAGGGACCTAATATACCCAACAAAGCAGTAGTTTTTAAACTACAAGTGTTATAATTTTGTTATCGGTGTCAAATTAATGAATTAGGGAACTATGCTAAGTAAACTCACATTATAATACATTCTAATAATATACTGCTCACAGAACGGTAACCTAATCTCAGTGCTGGCGCATGCGTGGTTATCGTTTTAAGAGTGGAGATAAGAGAGGAGAAGCAAATGTTTTATTGAAACTGTGTAGCATTTGCGTATGGTATATTTTTGCTGTAGCAAGATGGAATCCTACGTGTTTATCTTTCAGAGTTTTTAACTGATCTGTATCATTATATCTTTTTCAATTTGAAAAGAGTTAGTCTCATACTATTGCAAAATTTAAATAAAGTAGGTACAGGTGAATGAAGAGAAATAGAAAAGATGTGAGCTACAGGATTATGTTGGAAAAATGACCCCAAAATTGACGCATATATAACTTTAATGCTCAAGATTTCAATGAGATATGAATGGTTGAAACGCGAGAGTCGCAGGTTCGATTCCTCACTAACACAAATGTCTCTAGATGAAACAAAAAAATGTGTTGGTTCTGGCTGTTTGTGGTGAGTATTTTCGTTCTTCCTGGTTTCATAGTACAAGGGAAAATCTTAGTTTGGGATCATGTTGTATAAGTTTTTTAAAAATATACAAAGTCATTAAAGTAGTCCCGAAAAATCAAATGAGATGACAACCATAATGTTGGTCTACCTAATAACTATTAATAAATTAAAATTTGAAATCTAAAGGCAAAGAAAATGCTTCAACACCTAGCTTCTGCAGTCATAACCAGCAACCCTTATAACCGTCCTCTTGGCAAAGCGTATGCCCGCGGCTCTAGTTCAGTGCCTAGCGTTACGTGCGCAGGCGCACCACGCAGCTGCGTCGCGCGGGACTCTTTGACGGCTCATTTGTTGAACCAACTCGAAATTAATTCTAACTTCGTTTATGGACGATGGTGAAACACTAAGGATAGTTCTGTGATGATCTGTGTATCGCTAGTGATCACTTCTGCGTTTAGTTGTAAGTACGATTTTTAGTTGTATTAAGGTGTTCTTTAAACCTTTATGAACTAAACCAGGTTTTAATAAAGCAGTTATTTTTCTCATACTTTTCTCTACAATTTTGTATGAACATTTTCGTTTCAAACGTTAAAACTGCTTTATAACACCGATTTACCTAAGAAAGGTTTATTGAACGTTTATGAATAAATGCCGAAGTGTTTTGTGTTTGAGATGTTGCTGAAACATTTATCTTTTCTTTTATTATTATAAGTATTACTTATTAGTATTCTCTATAGCTAAAGAATATTAAAGTTCATAGCATTCGAAATAAATCATAGTTTGTAAGACAATGGTCTATTTAAGAAACCTCGAATTTGCCAACAATATTGCGCTTGAGAAATACACGTGTCCAAGTGATTTAATTGTTAATAACATGAACCATTTCAATAACTATGAAAATGGTTGTGGTTTACTTGAAACGTTGTTCAGCGGCTAAAGAATTACATGTTTATTACGATAGTAATAATTCAGGCTGGATCCTTTTTTGATATCTAAATTATTTGAATAATCGCAGATCAAAAGTGTGCATTTTAGGGCAAAGCAATACGTACTGGAGAGATGAATGAATAAATGTAGCTTGTATACCTACAAATTGTTATTGGAAAATGATAAAAATGAAAGATTAAATATCATTGTTCATGGGCTTACTCTTGGCTTGATACTGAATCACAAAGTGGAAGAGAAGCCTTCAACAGTGTGAGCTTACCCAAAAGCAGCTTATTCATTCTAGCTTTTGAAAAATGGGGTTTGTGAATTGGGGGCATTGTTGTTAATGCAAATATTGAATGAACGAATGGTAAGTTTAATCTCTCTCATGAAAGGGTTACATTTTTAGGTATATAAATTACATTGTATCTTCAAGTTTGGCACCAACCCGTGTGTGAAGGACTGGAGCCTGATAGGGACATGATAGGTTTCGAAGAGAACCCGTGATATATTGTAAGTGATTTTTGGAAAAAAAAATCTCTTGTTGCGTTTCTTCTATTAAAGCCTAGGTGAGTGGGACATTTGCTTTAAAACAACGAGATTTGATTAAAAACTAAGTCATAATTCGTAATTATAAATTCTTAGTTCAGTTGACTTAGTCTTCGACTTCCATTCTAGAACCATAGATTTTCTATTGTATTATGAGTTGGATTTAGTATAGTGAGTACTACGTATTGAAGTCCGGCTGTTCCATAGAAAATGGAATATTTACCAGTACTTTACAATAATTCATGTAATCGCAGTTTTGTTGTCGCCCATGATATTGTTGATCTTATAAAAATACTTAAATAATGTTTTTAACCTCTTAATAAAACGGGAATAAAATTAAATAGTCTCTAATCATCTAAATGGAGCTTGCTTTTAAGTCGTAAGTATTATGTTCAGCGTCAACTTGTATCATCTCGGCCAACTTGTAATCATCTAAGTATTAACAAAAGGCAATTTTTACCCGAAACAAGGGTTATGATTTTGACCTGTTTGTATGTATGTATGTATTAATGTATGTATGGTTGTTCATCTGTTCCCTCATAACTTCTAAACTACAATTTAAACAAATAAGGTGTCGTTAGAAGCGTCTTGATTGTCTTCTGGTGAAGGAACTAAAAACAATTTTTGCTTGATGGTACCGTGTGGGGTATCAAATGAAAGAGCTTTTATAGCACATTTCAAATATGTTATTTTATTTACATAACTTAAAAATATGTTAAATAAAAATAAAGTTCCAAAACTCAACGTTTTTAAAAAGAGACTCGCACAATATATTGTGGATTTCGTCGAATGAACCGCACTAGTATAATTGTAAACTACTTAAAAATTAAACCTAATTAATATTCACGTAAACTTAAGACCATTATTTGGTATAATCAAATGTACTCGTATTTACATACCTATGTGTCAATCGGACAACATTTTTGAGCTAACTCTTTTTATAAAACTGATCGGTGCGAACGACCACTAATACAAATAAACGGATTTGTTAATTCTATTCTCAAGTAACTGCCAAAGAAAGTCGTTGATTAACTTAGTTGCCTACTTAAGAAAAAATATTAACACTTATTTTGATACGCATAAAGATTACCGATACTAAAGTTAATGAACATTAGCTTAAATGACGTCTCTGAGTGCGGCCGTAAGTGACAATTATGTTTTTATTGAGAAATAAAGAATTTTTAAACCTAAACCCGACTACCAATAAAACATGCTCTAAAAAGTACGAAACAAAAAATTGTCTCTGCTGAAATTATAATGCCGTATCGCCGTGTTCGTATGCCACATACTGTAGCAAAACATGATATACGACTACGGCGATACGGCATAATAATTTCAGCAGAGACAATTTTCTTTGGTTCGTACTTCTTAGAGCATGTTTTATTGGTATTCGGGTTTTAGTTTTTAAACTTTATTAAGTCAACTTTTAGTAGATGTAATTTGTGACAATAACTTTTAGTAGATGTAAAAAAAAACAGTTCTGTGACAAAAACATTACCTATATGACGATCCACGTTTAATATACAAGTTCATAAATAAATTTAATCAAATCTAAAATTTCTTGATATTCATTGGTAGGCTGCGAAATAGAAGTAGGAAGGTAAGAACACAAAATTTATTAATGCAGTTCAGTTCAATCACATACTGGAAGCGAGTGGCAGTAAAGGAACTTCATATTGATCTTGCAAATCGTTGTAGCAATTGTTTTACTGGTAACATTTTTACAGTACCTATATACACTGATATTTTTTATCATTTACATCCCGAAATCATCAAAATAGGTATCGTGAATAAAGTTCATTTAGCATGTTAAATCAACAAAATAAGCGAAATAAAAATCAGCTGTTCCATACAAAATAGAAAATATAACCCGGCATGAATGTAACCATGCTAAATGGACTTCATTCACGATACTTATTATGAGGTTTTCAGGATGTAAATGATATTAAAATAACTGAGTATACTCATTTACTCTGTTACTGTACAAGTAACGTGTTACTATGCAATAACGAGTTTAAAGTATGAAATTGTAATTTTTCGGGTTCTAATACGGCGCAAACCTTGTTCTTCTATAGGTACCTTAGGACCTATAGAAGAACGAAAGTATGAAATTTGTCAATTAGGCAACTAGGTTTAGAATAAAAAAAATGTAAAATATCTTTTGAAATTAAGGGTCTGTTTCATAAATGTCTGTTAGAAATGTCTGTTAAAACAGTTTTATAAAGCAGTTTTATTCTTTTTTCGCACATTCTGATGATTTCTTTTTTTGGTCAAAATTGCTCTATAACATCATTTTATCAAACAAAGGTTTATTAAACGTTTATAAATAAAGTCCTTAATCTTTACAAAAGGGTTCTGTATTTTACAGGGGGTCGAAAATTCTAATTGCAACAAACAAAACATTCCAAAGCCATCTCTTGATTTAAAAGAATCGACATTGCTTCTACGTCATGTGGTAGCTTGCAAATAGCTCTTTGATATTTTTGGTATTGTTATTTTTTATGTGAAAGTTAACGCCTCGTTGGTCTAGTGTTTTAAGTACCAGTTCGATCCCCGGGTCGAGCAAAGGTATGTTTCGAATGTTTCGAACATAGCTCGGGTTTGTGATCACCAATCCGCATTAGGCAAGCGTGGTGATTAAGCCTAACCCCACCATAGTAGCGATGACTTCTATGATGGAAGCCTTTGCCCTGCAGTGGGACAATATATAGGCTGATACTTTTGGTCGCTATCCTAACAAATAATTAAATTGCTCTACTGTAAATGTTTGCAATGTCTCGGTCGTCGCCGAGCCGTTCCGGTTTTCACCGGCGCCGACGCACGCGTGCGCGCAGCGTTGCGCGCATCATAAAGTCCTGTCTGTCTCTTCGTTTTTACTACACTTTTTAGCCGTTCATTCTGTGGTAATTTAATTTAGGTTCATTTGATATTTTACTTCGTTACCTATATCGTGCATACCACACTCTAAACATGCACTACACGTTTGTACGTACTACACGCCAAGTTTCTTTTATGAAATAGGTAGCAGACGAGCAGACAGATCGCCTGATGATAAGCGATTGTCACAAGTGCGCTGCCAACCTTTAAACGCCCCTTTCCACCGGATTAAGTCTCCTCTACCTTTACTCCTGCAACGAAACACAGCACAGTGATGCTTCACGCCGGTTTGCTGTGAGGCCGTGGTAACGTATCACTCCGATCGAGCCACGGTCGATGTTTTAGAAAGTACTTGCAGACAAAAAATTTAGAGCGTATGTCCACTGCTCTAGTCCTAAATGTGAATTTCCAAACACAATTATTTTAGTGCTAAATGCACATGCAAATGAATGTAAATATATAAAATCTTAAATAGATACGTAATTTCCTGTAAATCATGTTACCCTTTTGGGCATAGCATAATATTATGAAATGGATTAAAATTAGTAGGTAGGTACCTACCTACTGATAGTTATTTATTAGTTACTTCATATGTTATTGAGCCATAGGGGACATTTACATTGGTTGATCTCGTCCGTCCTAGATTTGAGCATCCCCGTTACTATAACCAATGCAAATGCGCCATTAGCTCGAGGAATTGCTATAATGACGTCACAGTCCGTAGTGTACGCGTTATCTGAGGTGAATGAACACGCCAATATCTCACGTTTCGCGGGGCGTCAAAACAATGATACTACTTAATAGTAACGCAACTTACTGGTTAGTGTTAACGACAGAAGGTCTTAGCTCAGTGCATACGTTTATTTACAAATGAATTGGGCCTCAGAACAGTAGGCAAATTATCTTTTTTTCCTTGCTTACAGGCAATCAAGCACAGAATGCCTTTAGAAATTTACACACATTTACTTCACTAGCTCTGGTGATTAAGCCCAATCCCATCATAGAAGCGGACTTGAGTTCTATGATGGAGGCCTTTGCCCAGCAGTGGGATAGTTTATAGGCTTTTTTGTGTGATAGGACCAGACGAACAGACGGAATCATCTGATAGGTACTTTACTAGCTCTGAACTCGTTGTGAGAGAGAGAAAGAAAGAAAGAAAACATTTATTTTTATAGACATCACAACACAGAACATACAGCAGTTGTAAACAGAACATTATTTGGCACAAACAGAAAACCATTAAAAAATATATATAAATAAAAACAAAAGAGAGTCACATTACTGCAAGAATGGGCCGCTATGACCAGAGTTATGTCATGGCATCACAGAAAACCAATTTGAAGCAGCAGGCCCACCTACAACCAGGGGGAAGGCGAGTTAAAAGGCTAGCACCGCACTTGTGACTTCACTGGTGTGTCAGGTGCTTACCATCTGATGATCCGTCTGCTCCTTTTCCACCTATTACATATAATAATCTCTTTGGAACGCTTGAGTGTTCTAGATACGTATTTAATCATATTAGTTATGCTACTACGCATTTACATGTTTACAGTCAAGTTCATTTAAGTGATATTATAGTTTCTCCAATGAACATTCGTTTTGTTTGAAATAAAAAAGTAAAAAATTAGCACAGCATTTTAGTGAAGATGTTTTGGTGTGGTTATTTGATGTCGTCCTGTCTTTTGGGTAAACATGAGCCGGAGCACCGAACAATGTCGCTCTTTGTTTGTTCAGCTGGATTTTTGGAATTTTTAAGACGTGCGACTCGAAAAAAGTAAAATTATTGCTAACAATACCGTGCTTTATTGATTTACTCAGAAATATTGCCAAGAATAAGAATCTATATTATTCTTAATACCATGTTTTTTCCTAATAGATAAAAATTAACTTCAAAAGCAAAAAACCTTTCAACATTCATTAGATATTAACGAATAAGGGATAATCTTTGATTGATACTATAATTATTGTGTGAGAATTTAGACCTACGTTTATTTAAAGAAGACTTCAAAACCAGACCGTCTTCTTCGACTTGTTCTTAGCATGTAAAGCAGTCGTTTTGGAGCCCAGGGTAAGCTTAGACCATAATTCAGAATTTGAATAGTCTGGTAATTATAATGAAGCGACCACCATCTTTTTTTTTGATGACCCAGGAGAAATGCGTTAAGCATACACGTCCGCCTGGGGGTGAACGGGTTATGTCGTACTCTCCTCTGGCGACGGCTTCTCCTAACGAGAAGCCGGCCACAGAGATACCGACTAAAACTCCTGGGGCTCTCCCTTATTTGTCCATGAGTGGGTGAGTGTTATGGGACCACAGCTAAGAACCTTGCACCATAGCTCGGATCCTGGCACCACGACAAGTGACTGCCATCTTTAACAGGGGATCTAGACCAATTGAATCATGGTTACACCTTTCAGAAACTATCCAAAACGTGCAGGTGAACTTTCCAGTTGCGTCCAAAGTTGCTATCTAGTGAGATAACATCTAGTGTAAAATACTTTGTACCTAGAATAATGTTTGTATATGGTCTCCACCAACTTTAGTCAACTATCCGTTCTGTGTTCTAATTGTATACGTTTGCACACTGTATCAGTATACACACTTAAATAATCCGGATAATTTGACATATAGCATGATTTGTGGGTCACCCGGAGTTCAATTGACGCGTGAATATGATAACAAAGTTAATTGGAACTAGACCGAATTTATCAAAAAGAGGTTCATTATTTAGCTGTCCTTTTAAAGAGAAAAAAAAGGCCAAATGAGAATAGACTCGTGCACGAAGGGCTTCGTACCATTCGAGCCGGCCCATTCAAAAAGTTATAGCTACTACACTTTTTATTTTACAAAGCGACGCCTGCAATATCTAGGTAGGCATTAAAAAAGTGATTCATTGCTCTTCTTTTTATCGTAAAGTCTATGAAAAATAAAACCAGTGATGACTAATTTACGAGCCTTTTAATTCTAACTTTAATTGCAAATGTAATACACAGTAAAATAATTAAGTAATAAGATTGGCTTACTTATGCAAAACTTTTTTTTATGCTAGAGGCGGCAAACAAATGAGCAAGCGAGTCACCTGATGGAAAGTAATCAACGCAGCCCATGAAAATCCTCGAAATCAGAGAGATTGCATAATAAGTGAGTTTACTGGCGGTTTACCACATCACAAATTTCATTAGAATTCTATCTCATCATTGATCCTTGTACAATAAGCGTCATAAGTAGTTGATATTAAGCGTACTATGAGGGCCAAAAAATGAGACACTTGAAAAGTTTGAAAAAAAATTCTGCGAAAAAAAATCGCCTTCAAAAACTACGAACTAAAAAGTGTCAAATAATATTTTTAACACATTATACACTTACTCACTTAAATAACATTTTATAATATAATTCTCACAACATCTCATACGTTGACCTGATTCCATACTAAGTAGCTTAAGCACTTGTGTTACAGATAGCAGACAACAGAGGAACACAAATATATACTTAAATACATATATTACACCCAGACACTGAACAAACACAAGTGTTCATCGCACGAATGTTTGTCCAGGGTGGGGATCGAACCCACGACCTTTGGCGTAAGAGGCAGGGTCACTACCGGTCAGTTATAACGGTAAGTAATGACTGTTGAAAAATTGAATGTTGTATTAAATTACAAGATAGTATTGGGCGCCGACTTCGGTAACACCTTTTCTCGAGTGTACGGTTATAAAATGTTATTTGAATATATATAAAGTCTTAAAAATATTATTTTACCCTTTTTAGTTCGTGGTTTTTGAAGGCGGTTTTTTTTCGCAGAATTTTTATCAAACCACTAGTTTAGTTTAACTACGGATAAAAAAATCGGCCCTTAGTATCTTCTTCTTAGTTTGTGTGCATCTCGCAAGATCTCTGTGACAGATACGATTAGCTACACGATCCGATCGTAGCTATCACGACTGAAGGCGGATGTTTTCATTTTATACTGCGTTATACATTGTTGATGTTACATTCTACGTTTACACCACATTCTTTAAAGATGATTATTACTTGTTGTGTTTTTTATGAACTATGGGCCAACGCTTGACCACAATCTCATCTGATAAAAAGTAACGATGAGGTCTGAGGATATCCAGATTGTAGTGGTCCGGAACAGATCTCGGCAAGGAGTTCCATTCCTTAGTCCGCATTATGAATGTGCAAGCTTATCGCTTCGTGCGGATAAGTATAAAATACCTTTTGTCATTGTAATATAAAAATAACTTTAATTAGGTATTTTATTATCTACTTCCTGAGTACCTATTTGAAGCTGGTTTCTTCTCGGTAGCATTCAGGATTTTGAACCTGGCAGGGTAGTCATAGTCATATTATTTATTGCTTTATGTAGTACATTAGTTTCTTAAAATTATTTACAATAGTTCTAAACATGAACCCCGCAGGCGCACTGCAGGGTATGTAATGTATTATTGGTTAGACATGTGAATTTTATAAAACGCAAAATTCAAGTGAGCTAAGTCAACGCTAAAAATATTTTAGCCGCTTAAGCGGTCAAAATGTGTAATCATTTAAAAATAAATTAAGTTTGCCGTCGCAAAAACCTTTTTATGGTATTCAAAACCGTAGTAGTGTAAATTTTCATTTGGATAGTAAATAAATCAAATTAAATTATGTTGTTTAATACATCATTTGTTATCTAGAATAAGAACCAGTCATTTTGTAGATATTATTATAATAGAAGCTACAATTTTTTTACGATATGGTTGAAGTGTTTATTGTTAGCGATTGTTGAAATATAATTTTAAGAGTTTTGTTACTAAAAATTATATCCATTAGGCTGTATGTTTAGAGTATAAGCTCAGTGTACTATTTTTAAGAGCTGTGGATTTGGTGTTTCCATAAATAAAATAAAACATTACATTATTTTGTCCTGGTCCCAAACTAAGGTTTTTTCATATACTACATTAAAGTTTTCCCTTGTACTATGGAACCAGGAACAATATAGATACTACAAACACAATTTCTGTTTTATAAACTAAGTTTTTTTTTTTGTTTGATAAACAAAGTTTTTTTATAGCAATATGTTGGAACTGATGTTAAGGAATATTTCGTTTTGCTGAATATCTGCATTTATATTCTAAAATTATATCTGTTAGGTATACTTCTACTTAATTTCTATCTGTGTGGACCTACAAGTGATTTCTCTGTAACCATACTGATGTAAACTTACATAAGAAATGTAAATCCTGGTCAATCGTTTATAAGATTTCTGTTTAATTCCAAGATGTTTCAGCTACTTCTAACTTTATGCGGTTAGGTAACGTCGGCGCCGACTGTATACCAACTAATGGGTACTTCGTGCTCTTTGGACGACGAATCCTTAAAGTTGGTGTATGTCATAGTAGTTATTGTTTCCCGTGTTGTTAAATAACTATTGTTATATTATCACACAGCTATTTAACTCTGCAACTAAGTACTAATCTGTAGTAAATTATCGTGAATTATTGCCACTTACACTTGTTTACTTTCTACCATTAATATTGTAAAAACTAGCGTTGTAGCAAACAAATTCAACGATTACAATGGAAATTTATTGGCTTGTTTTGTATCTGGTCCCACTCATTGATTTGAATTTCTATATTGCTTCTTGAATAGATCCGTAAATACGAGCTAACAACTAGATTTTTATCTTGACAGTAAAAGTAGTTATTTTCTCGTAGTTTATTATCAAGACTGAATAAAAGTTAATTAAACTTCTTAACACGAAGGCTTTTCGGTCCAGTGGCGTGGCCATTTGATTTTGATTAATTATAATGAATTTGGTTCATGGAAATTTAAGTTAAAAAAGACCACTACAATCTTAAATATTCAGTACGATGATTGTGATATGAATGTTACAATAAGCTTTTTTATTTTTTATTTTCTTTTTACGTTTTTTGTCTTAATTTGGTTACAATAAATAAAATCAGGTGGTGGCGCCACTGATCCGTTAAAGGGCTCGTAAGTAGGTAAATAATGCACTTAAGCATTGTGGGCCACGTGACGCGCCTTCTTTACCTTCCGATTCGTACAATCTTTATCCGTGGATAAATCTTTTGTATAATTTCAGATTTGTATAGAATGACAGCGCTATACTTTTAAATTTTTAACTTTATTTTATTATGTTTGTGTCCATGTGTACCTACTAATATAATTATAAGTCTTTTTGTTACTAACAATCTATGGATCAAAACACTGTATGGTCTGAAATAAACAATTTTATTTTTTATTTATTTTTATACTATAGATTTAGTATCGGATTAAGATTTGTTGAATCGGCCCTTAGTCACCACGGTAAGCATAGGTCGATTACTTCTATCATGTGAACCCTATATTGCATGTACCCGATACGCAAGTGGCCTATTCGTTGTGACGATGAAACACAAGACTCGCATTAATTTGTAACAATAAAAAATTTTACTTACATAATGGACCAACAGCGCACGTTGAATGACCTGACCGGGACTCGTGCAGTCATTCAATCCGTAGTTTGTGGCGTATTCATCAGGCATCATCACTCATCATCCGCCACAACCTAGTAACACGATACGATTCAATCATCTACATTGACACGTGCTACAAGACAATGCAACATCATACATATTGTATTAGGTAATCAAAAAAGAAAGGAAACATTTATTCTTTCAGTAGGTTACACAACATAAAAATCTTGGTCTCCGTCGTGAAAGTCGATAATTCCCGCTGTCCACCCCCTGCTTGTCCACTGCGGGTGGACAGCGCCACAAATGTTCTAAAAGTTCTCGCTGTCCACCCCTGGGAGACATTAAGAATTAATTTTAAAATAATTCTGTTGACCACCCGAGTGGACAAAGACTTTTTTTCACTTTAATGGTATTTATATTATATTTCGAAATTTCGTCGGATATTGTTGATTGCAAATTGTGAGAATTAGGTAACGCAATGTGAATTAAATAGGCTATTCTCTGGGTTTTGACAAAAAGTGTAGTTTTAATATTATTACTTGTGTTATTAGTTTTGTGTCAATTATTTACACCCAAATCCAGAAGGGGTGGAGGACATCGAGAATAGTCAAATTAAGCTCGTGTCTTTGTCCACCCGGGTGGCCAACGGGACAATTTTAAAATTTATTCTTGCTGGGGACAGCAAGAATAAATTTTAAAATCCCCTGGGGACCAGGGGTGGACAGGGGTAATAATTAACCATTTAATTCGGTTCTGTGCCAATTCCCCCCAATTATTTTATTTTATTTAATGAAATATATCGCTTTTTACATATTTAAACATACAGCTTTTTACATATTTCATCCTGAACGTTTGTGCTTTGAGGTCCTTAGCGATATTTTCCTTCCAGCGATATCTCGGCCGACACACAGGGCGCGTCCCGTCGGTAGCCCTAGATAAGCTCTTTTGGCCACTCGACCCTCTCATTCTCCCCGCATGTCCGAGCCAGGGTAGTCAGGATGTGACTGGGAATTACACGCTAAGATGAGGACTAAATCCGAATCTACAGTAGAAACAAAACCTAAATACTTCATGGCAATAAAACTACAAGTATAACAAATCATTTGTAACTGGACAACTATTATGAGATCTATAGATGACATGACGTAACGTGTCAAAGCAGAAAGCCTACGCAAATTCAATGTCGCATATCGTCAAGAAGTCCATCAACAAGTTTATTTTGCTTGACAAGATGGAAATATGTAATCGCCATGGAAGACTTATGGGACTATTATCCCATTTGCGTCAAACGCATTCTAACAATGAATTGAAGTAAAGGAGATTGCCTATGACGTCACAACAACGCAAGGCTGACAAATCAATCAGTGATTTCTGATTGATTGGCAAGTGTCTCATTTATTAAACAAAAGTACAAAAACACAAGGAAATTAAGACAATAACTGAGAAATAAAAATAAGCTAAAAGTAAATAAAAAGAAAAGTTAAAACAAAGTAGATCCCCGTGGCAGTGTCCCCAAAATGCTGGCAGCATTACCCCACTGGATCGGGATGGAAATTCGCTGTGCGAGGTAGCTGCCTTCTTTGGCTCTCCTGTGACTTCGAATATACGCTTAGCTAAGTCACGGAAGAAAGAGAGAGCGTCTGTTGATTCTGATATCCGTAACACAGGTGCTTGAGCTACCTATCTCGGAGTCAGATCAATGTATGTGATTTTGTGAAATATTTATTTTTTTATTTATTAAAGTGGTAGGTACCAGATAGATGCCTGTGCTTTGTTGCTTTCAGTCTCTCTGCAGCGTCGGCCGTAGCTCCGGTACTCCTCGTAGTCCCGGGAAGATGAGACAGTGCTAGTATTGAAAAGTTACCTCCGAATCCTTCTTATTTTAGCTTGTAGTTCCTGGTTGCATCCTAAGCTGTCGCTTTGGAGCCTACGGTACGTACGCTTAGACCACGATGCAGGATTTAGTGAGTCTGGTAATTACAATGAAACGACTCCCGCCTGACTTCGCGACCCTTTAACAGGGGAACCGGACCAACTAAAACAAAGTCATAGTCATGTTCTTTATTGCATCATGTGGTGGTTACATAGGATCTTAAATTAATCAGGTTCGCTACATGAGCCCCGTTGGGGCACTGCAGAGATTACTTAATTAAATTATTTTAAATACTGTGAATTAAAAATTAAAAATGTCAGAACATAAAAAACTACAATTAAAAATTACTTAATTACATTATTTCAAATATTATAAACTAAAAATAGTTACAAGTTTCAGAAACTATCCGAAACGTGCAGTTTTCCTCGCGATGTTTGTCCTCACTGCCGAGCTAATGGTAGAAATACGCATGTAGACTTGAAGGAATGAAGGATGGCACGTTCTTTTCCATTGAGCTACCTTTGATTGATTGATTGGAGTATTCTTGAATAATAGTTGGTCTAATCGTGCCTTATACAGCCGATTTTGCCAGAGTTAATCAGGAAAAATCAAACGTATATGTATTACACTTCATTAGATTAATGAATGAGCACCTGTAGTAGTTAATTTTGTTATCTACGGTGTCCACGATCGAGACAATTGGTGTTTACGAAAGCTGCGCGGGCGCCGATAACGCGGTCATTCGCCATGTAAACCCATTTGTAGATATTAGTCATAGTGTTTATTGCTTTCATGTAGTACATTCGGTTTTAAAATCATTCATATAATAAATCTAAACATGAACCCCGTAGGCAGGGGCGGCTCTAGCCCAAGAAGCGCCCGGATGCAATCAATAACCTGGCGCCCCCTTGTGTCAAATAGGAACAGCCAGGAGCGCCCGGCGACACTAACACTAGTTATCTAATTAGGGATATCAGTGTCCCTACGGGCAGGGGCGTCTTTACCTTTTGTGCAGGGGGCGCGGTGCACCCGGGCGCCCGGAGTTAGAGGGCGCCGAGAGCCCCTCGCTACACATAGAGCCTCCACTGTAACGCTCCACAAGGAGCGGGCGCGAGTACTGATCGTTTTCCTCATCTTAGCGTGTGAATCCAAGGTGCGTCCAAAGTTTGTCGCTTCGAAGCCCGAGGTAAACTAGGCTCTACACAGGCTGAGTCAGAGGTCCCCTTTTTATAACTAGTGTTAGTGTTCACACGTTAGTGATAGTATGATAGAGTGATGGTAGCTCAGTGAATCAGTGGGCTGAGGAAAAACATTGTGAGGAAGCTTACTGGTTTCGGATAATATTTAAAAATTATGGATACAATTGTTCAAGATAATGATACTGGCTGTGTAACCATGGTTCAGTATGTCTGTTCCTGTCTAAGAGATGCGAAATTAAGACGGCAGTCGTTCGATTGTGATAGGGTATTTGACTAAACTCGAGTTTATACAAAATATAGGTCAATAGCAAACATTCTCAAAGAAATAATAAATAAATAAATAAATATTTCACAACATCACATACAATGATCTGACTCCGAGATAGGTAGCTCAAGCACCTGTGTTACGGATATCAGAATCAACAATGGGATTACAAATATATACATATAATACTTTTCTTTTGTAAATACATACTTATAATACATAGCAAACACCCAGACCAATACAAACAAACATGTTCATGCACACAAATGTTTGTACTGTGCGGGGATCGAACCCGCAACCCTTGTATCAGAGGTAGCGTTCACTACCACTGTTCCAATCGGGTCGAAATATATAACGTCTAGCCGGTTTTATGGTCATTCAAAGATTCATGGGCAAGTCCATTTTAAAAGAATGAAATTATTATTAAATAAATATACTTACCATTCAATAACCCATATATAGCTACTAAGCAAAATTCAAAAGAAATGCATTCAAAATACATGCGTGTGACGTCACATACCAGTCACCGTTTGTATGGAACGTTTTAGGTTTGCCCAAAATAATGTGATTTTAAAACTGTAGTATCTCAGGTAGTTTCAATGAGAATCAAGTAATTCTTTCAACGATGTTTCTATAATTGAGAGATCTTTTGATTACAAAAATAAAAAGAATAGTCAAATACCGTATCACCACACTTTTCGAGTCCTGGATCATAGTCTAAGCTCTCTCAAGAAGCTCTGACTGAATAACATTAACATTTTAATGAATGTGCATGCTAATCAATTTAACCAATTCTTTTAATTAAATTTTTATTTAATCTAATTTGTATGCCATAACTGGCAAAACATGGAGGACACATTATTTTTTAAGAACAATTGTATTTTTAACCCCCGACGCAAAAACGACGGGGTGTTTGTTATAAGTTTGACGTGTGTGTGTGCGTGTTCGTGTTCGTGTGCGTGTGCGTGTGCGTGTGCGTATGCGTGTGCGTGTGCGTGTGCGTGTGCGTGTGCGTGTGCGTGTGCGTGTGCGTGTGCGTGTGCGTGTGCGTGTGCGTGTGCGTGTGCGTGTGCGTGTGCGTGTGCGTGTGCGTGTGCGTGTGCGTGTGCGTGTGCGTGTGCGTGTGCGTGTGCGTGTGCGTGTGCGTGTGCGTGTGCGTGTGCGTGTGCGTGTGCGTGTGCGTGTGCGTGTGCGTGTGCGTGTGCATGTGCATGTGTGTGTGTGCGCGCGCGCGAGAGTGCGTGCGCGTGTGTGTGTGTGTGTGTGTGTGTGTGTGTGTGTCTGTGTGTCTGTGCGTCTCTCTAGCAATTTTGTTTTTTTTTTGTTTGAAAGATGAATAAAGGGGGAGTGATATTAGCTATGTTGGATAAAAATCGATCCAAGATGGCCGCCGTCACAAAGATATGGATTGTATGTTTTAACACAACTCCCACAATATGGGTATTATATAAAAGGGCTTGAGTGGCAGAATATATTTATTGTGACAAATTTCAAATCCAAGATGGCCGCCGTCGAGAGTTTTTAATTTTTTTATTAACTCTGGTTGCGAATAAATAATTTTTATCTTTATCAAGCTAAGATAATGATAATGGAGTAGTAAGTATCAATAACACTTTGATGTGAGATTTTATAACCCATTTGCAAAACAATCGCTATCAAAGGTCATGGTGATGTGGACACGAATCGCGACGAATTGATGAACGATATTTATGGGATAGAGTAACAACATGGAACGACATTAATATTCCACAAAGTCAAGGCACTAAAATAATGCATTTAGAAGTATGCACGTACTACTACTAAAGGTAAAGGAGAAAGAAAGCGGACATATTGCATTCGCGGATTTAATTATAGCGATAGGAAAATTAATTTACAAATATCTTCTCAATCATCATCATCATCATCAGCCCATTTAAGTCCCCACTGCTGGGGCACGGGCCTCCCTCAATCACATGCCATACTCACCACGCTTGGCAGACGGGTTGGCGAGGGTTTTGATATAAATGCAGAGTTTTCCTTCTCTGGGTGCTGATGATCATGCCAGCAGCTTTACCTTAGTCGCCTTTTACGACACCTCGGTAAGAGTAAGGGTGGCCTATTCTACTCTGCCGGGGACCACACGGCTTATCCTCTCAACCAATGTTTAAAATAATGAACAATTTTAGTAAATGTAATCAAGTAAATGGTTTACCTATCATTGTAATAACCAGCCTTCCTAAATCATGGTCTAATTAAGCGTAACCCCCGGGCTGTCACAACTGCAAACCTTCAAACCCCCCTCTCCCCCAGATCGGGCCTCCGGTACCCTCACTCACGCAACGAAACACAGCACAGTGCTGCTTCACGCTGGTTTTCTGTGAGGCGGTGGTATCACTCCGGTCGAGCCGGCCCATTTATGCCGAAGCGTGGCTCTCTCACGGTAAAGTTTGTGATATAGATGGCAGACGAGCATACAGATCACCTGATGGAAAGCGATTGCCGCCGCCCATGGACACCCGCAACACCAATGCAGTCACAAGTGCGCTGCCAACTTAACTTGGGTTTTAATAATCATAATGTAAAAAATACTTTTATTTACAGGTGTTTTGTAATTGATTATTGTAATAATACCTACTCGTGTAAATGGTTCAGACAGTTTTTTTTTTATGTTATAGGTGGCAGACGAGCAGACGGATCACCTGATGGTAAGCGATTACCGCCGCCCATGGACGCCTGCAACACCAGTGGTGTCACAAGTGCGCTGCTTACCTTTTAACCCCTCTTCCCCTGGATTGGGCCTCCGGTACCCTCACTCACGCAACGAAACACAGCGCATGCACTGCTTCACGCCGGTTTTCTGTGAGGACGTGGTATTACTCCGGTCGAGCCGGCCCATTCATGCCGAAGCGTGGCCCACTGTTTTAGATGGTTCTTAACGATGTCTTGAAAACCAAAAGAACTGGAACAGTGGTGACTAAATATAACTGGATTATCCATCGGTGGCGCATTAACAATAATAATTGTTAAGCTATTAAAACTAATATTTGATTTTTTGGTTCTTTCCTTCCTCAATCTACAACAAAAAGTTGAAACGATGAGTGTCCCGATAAATAGAAACTTGGGACAATAGCGATTGTTTTACCCTGAGGCACCAGGCTTGTCCACTTGTGACTCATGGTGGGTAGTTCGCTACACCTGACTCACTATTTTACTCATTGGAGTTACAATCTGATTAAAATACAAAAACAAGAAACTTCGCAGCCAATTCTTTAAAATTCAATGTCCGTTGTTAGATGGGAAACAATATGATGAACGGCGTGTCAAATTCTTTCCTTGAAGTAGTAACTAACAAATGAAAAATGTAAAAGAATAAAGATACAAATGCCTTGATTGCTTACAAGACTGCGCCTGCGGCGTTCCTCACGCAGTTTTAGACAATTATATCAAAATCCTGTTTATATGTGTAATTAGTGATTATATGTGTTTATATGATGGATGGCGGTCTAACACTGTGCGTTTTTCCCGGAACTTTCTACCACGTACCTCAGTTCTGTGGAACGGTTTGGCTGCAGGAGTATTTCCGGACGGCTACGACTTAGGGACCTTCAAGAGAAGAGCGTACTCTTTTCTAAAAAGGCCGGCAACACATTAGCGATCTCTCCGATTTCGCGGATGTTCATGGGCGGCGATGATTACCTTCCATCAGGTGACTCGCTTGCTCGTTTGTCCGCCTCTAGCATAAAAAAAATATACATAAACTGTGAACCTTCGTCACCCGATACTTTAACTCTTAAAATGACGGGCCTTAATTTTTTTTATACCTGCTCCTTTACCCCTATATAAATATTTTTAATTTCAAATTAAAGCACCTACCTTTAATGACTACAAGTATGTTTCTGTAAAAGTTATTACGAACAATGTGTCATCCTTTATTTTGGTTATGATTTCTAGCCGTAAACTGAAGGTCGTCAGACACGACGCGAAGAAAATTTCAAACCAAAGCATGGAGCGAGTTATGACCGTTACATAAATAATGTGGTAATATGCGATACGACCAAAATACTAAGGTTTCAGTGTTTTGAATGGTAACATAATACAATATAAGAAGATGTAATTATTGCTAGAGTACCTATTCTGAGTCATGATTTGATCGCCTCCACAGTCGACATTTCGACTACGGCGACTAGATAGTTATTTCAGAATAACAATACATGCATCTTTAAGAATGCGTAATATCTTGGACCTCATCATCATCAGCCCATTTAAGTTCCTCACTGCTGGGGCACGGGCCTCCCTCAATTACATGAGGGGTAATTGCCATACTCACCACGCTTGGCAGATGGGTTGGCGAGGGTTTTGATATAAATGCAGAGTTTTCCTTCTCTGGGTGCTGATGATCATGCCAGCAGCTTTGCCTTAGTCGCCTTTTATGACACCTCGGTAAGAGTGAGGGTGGCCTATTCTACTCTGCCGGGGACCACACGGCTATCTTGGACCTCATCGTCGCCATTCATCGTTCCCATTGTGTTGTTTCTTGACAATTTTTATTTTTAACCTAGTATGTCTAAAACAAAGGTCTCTTCTTAATATTTGCGAGAACATATATTACTATAATATATAATCACACATCGTATGTGTGGGTCATACACCCAAATATATTCTTACACACACACAGACACACACACACACACACACACACACACACACACACACACACACACACACACACACACACACACACAAACACATACACATATCAAAAATGCCTTCATAGAGTAAAATACTGGTAATATTATATTTTTACATTAAACCCGTTCGGCCTATATTATGAGTACAGCATTTATATACTTTACCATGTGTTTGTAAAACTTTGTTTGCAATAAAGATTTTATTTATTTATTGTGCGATTGTGGTCAAACATGAGCCTATGGTCAATAAAAATAGAATGGTATCCGCCGTAATAGTGCCGTAGTAGCAGCCGTAGAGACCGTAGCTGCTTAGAATGGCCGATTCATGAGTGTACAAGAAAAAAGACAAGAACATTCCTGATTGATAATCTGGAATACTTTGTCAAGGGTGAAACCACTAAGAAGAAGAAACCCGATTAGTTTTGTAGCTAGAACATAGCAGACAAAATTCTGGAAAGTCGCCTACGTTGGTACGGTAATGCCCTTCGCAAACTGGACAGCTACGTGGGAGACAAGTGTCTGGCCACGCCACCACAGCCGGGTCTCTACAAAAGGGGCAGACATAAAAAGGTGTGGCTTGACATCGTAAAGGATGATATGCGTGCCAATAAACTGCTGACTCCGGCTCTACAGAGATAGCTTCGGACGCACCCAGTACAAAAGACTAAGATGATGATGCATGAACGAAAAAAGTTTTCGATCTAGAAATGCAATTGTGAATTACAATGATAGTTGTTTTTCGCTTGATGCAAACCTACTGCAGAGGTAAATGGTATCGGCTAATATATTATACGGTAGATTACATGTGTATTTATTTGACATTCTTGTGTTCTGTATGGACCTGAATTGAACAAAGAATTCTTCATTTCGTTGACGCAACGGATGATTTTGTAATTCATCACGCTCAGATGTTTGGTTCAATATACAACAACGAACAAAGCTGATAAATAATGCATATTGTCCCCTCTTTTTTACGACAGAGAGAGGATATCGGGTAATCACGAGGTGATTCTGCTTCAATTTCGACAAATTCTCATCATATACATAACCGGTATTTTTTTTTATTTTTTTTGGTGACCCAGGAGAAATGCGTTACGCATACCCATTCCGTCTGTAAACGGATGGGTTATGTCGGACTCTCCTCTGGCGACGGCTTCTCCTAACGAGAAGCCGGCCAGAGGCATACCGACTAAAACTCCTGGGACTTTCCCTCATCTGTCCATGGGTGGGCGAGTGACATGGGGCCAAAGCTCGGAGCCTTTCACCACGTCACCCCCCGGACAGGGACGCCCGCCTACACGGCGGGCACGGCGCTTCTCCCCCCGGGGTCGGGAGGAGGGATGGGGACAGCCGAGAGAGTCGTGCCGTCCCCAACAGGCGTAGGAGGAGGTCCGTGCAATGCAGGTTGTGGGGTTACAGCCCCACGCACCAGCGGACCTGCTCCTCGCAGGAGAAGGAGACGCAAGTATTGGCGTCGTCACCTCCCTCTACGTGCCTTGCGGATCGCGGGGGCGAGAGGGTCAGCCTCCCGCTCGCGTTCCGCCACCTCCTTCGCCTCCATCACATGCTCGCAATATGCGGCAAAGGCCTTCCAGGCATCCTCAGTCGCTAATATAGCTCTCGCTATATTAGAGAGTGAGAGGTCCTGGCCGACCTTTGCCACTAATGCGTGGCGAGCCTGTGCCCACGGCGCACACACCGCCAAGGTGTGCTGCGCCGTGTCCACAGGGTATACATAACCGTTATACATTAACCGTCTTTAACTATTATTTATGTATATTAGACGATTTGAACAACAATAAGATTAAGTTCAATGTATATATGAATTTTAAGCCTTCATTTAGTAAGTGGATTTAGTTAGCAACCCATGAAGGGTTACACATACTCATTAAAAACAACACTTACCTTTTTATTATTCCGAGGAGCAAGATACACTTATAAAATGTAAAGGCACCAACCTACTTGAAGGCAATAGTCTCATCAAAGTTTATCGATGATGTCGACTGTATTGGTAGGTACCTAATGTACTCTTTAATTTATAATTAAAATGTCTGTCTGTATGTTCGGACACTAAAATTACTCAAATTTCCTCAATTGATAAATTGAACCAAATATTTTCGACATTACTTTGAAAGTTTATTTAATATAATTTCCATGTGTAGCTGCATAACAATTTCTTTGATCAGTGATATATATGTCACCGGAAAATAACAAAATCCGTAAGTTTATCAATTTACTAGGAAGTTTATAAACTTTCGTAGGATTCTAAACGGGAGATAAATTGTACTATTTTACGTCCACATATTCGTACATTGATAAACTTACTGAACTTACTTGTAAAATAATAAGTAAGCAATATCCAAACGCTATAGGCGATCTGATTGGCATTGCCACTATGAACATTGACCAACCAGAGGGCACTGTATTATTTTACGTATTTCAAAGATTCGTATATTTAAAAGAGTTTCTGTGATTGGTCGAACCATATACAATTTTACGAATAGATAATCCGTTAGTTTATAAATTTACCGTGTGACGTCGGAAATTGATACATTTACGAAAGTGTGGACGTAAAGTAATACAATTTATCTCCCATTTAGAATCCTCGGAAAGTTTATAAGCTTCCTAGTAAAATGATAAACTTACAGATCTTGTTATTTTCCGGTGACATATACATCTATTAAATATGTTTAATTTGGGGCCAGTATCGAAAATTCAAAACAAATAGTTTACAGAATTGTGGCAAACTGATTGCACTTGTAAACAAATCTAGCCCATTCTGGATAGAAAGGTCACATGAGCCTTTCCAGGCCCCTTCCATCTATGCTGAATTTTAATAATAATTTATCCTCCAACTGATTTCGGTTAAGAGGGTCAATGATGGCCAATGTCAACGATCAGCTACTTACGCAGGATATATTGTAGTGCTCAAGTGTGTGCGCAAGCACAAGTGCACTCTCTATTCCCTTGCCACCAGGGAGTGGATGGGACACCAGCGTGACACGACCGGAGAGGGATTGGGAGCAGGACTAACGGCTTAACGTGCTTTCTGAGACACGGGGGTACCAGACCACCAACTTCCAGACTTCGGGCTGACACTGAGAATTTCGTAACCGTAAAACTCAGGTGCAAATTTTGGCCCAACCCGGGGATCGAACCCGGGACCCCAAGCGCAGCCGTCGCTTCAAAGTGCGACGCGCTATCTACTGCGCTAACGAGGCAGTCAAGGTCTCTCTGCAATACAATACAGGTGCATTAGCGGGTGGCCGGAAGGAAGGTGACCGGACCAGACGAGAAAGTCCTCATCCTCTTTAGCGATCATTTGAGCCTGAGAAGGCTCCCTCCATCATTATCAATGAAGATAGGAAGGCCCAATGTGTCCCAAGCCGCCGCTTCAGAGGTACCAACGCTTGGTCAATATCCAGGAAATGGAAAGTCTGAAAGTTATAATGAATGAACTGCTATCTAAGTAATTGTCTGTGAGATGTAGGTAGGTATGTAATATTTGAGTATGGAAACCTGTGCATCAGAAGACATTCAAGTTGATAATTATATCTCAGCCGTAATTAGTTTCTCAGATAAATAAATTATATTTTAACACCTCACCACTTCTAATTATTAAAACATTAATTAATAAAACCGCCTTATTTCATAACTCTTAAAATACCTACCTTCTTATTTTGTAGTACCTATACGATTAAAGTATAATGGTTCATTAATAAAATAGAGTGCCTACATAAATAAGCAGAGTAAGTACGGAAAATGGTTATATTTCATAAAAAAAATCATTACAATTAATTGGAATTGCTTGGTTGTCGCATATTTTTTTCCTGCCATCCCCCTATATTCCAGATATCCTCTGATGATTTGGAGAGTACGTTGTTAGTTAAAGTGACGCGATATTGTAACGATGATGTATGCATGAATGAGCAAACAATAGCCATAGAAGTTATGTAAGTAATTACGGGTGTAAGCGCTTAACGGCGATATAAAAGTAGAGGCGGAGCTGTACGCGTTTTAGTCAAGTGTTGGAAAAACTGACCGCTGTTTTTCGCGGTTGGTATAGTTCGCGCGTTCAGCTTTCGTGTGTGGGTACAGACGTGGACTTGACTTTCTGTTTGTTTACAAGTGAGTGCATGGAATAACAATTAATTGGAATTGCTTGGTTGTCGCATATTTTTTTTCCTGCCATCCCCCTATATTCCAGATATCCTCTAATGATTTGGAGAGTACGTTGTTAGTTAAAGTGACGCGATATTGTAACGATGATGTATGCATGAATGAGCAAACAATAGCCATAGAAGTTATGTAAGTAATTACGGGTGTAAGCGCTTAACGGCGATATAAAAGTAGAGGCGGAGCTGTACGCGTTTTAGTCAAGTGTTGGAAAAACTGACCGCTGTTTTTCGCGGTTGGTATAGTTCGCGCGTTCAGCTTTCGTGTGTGGGTACAGACGTGGACTTGACTTTCTGTTTGTTTACAAGTGAGTGCATGGAATAACAATTTCAAGTAATAGTGAATATAGTTAATAGGGGAAAACCAATATTAATAAAAACAAATACTGCTGAGCACAAATCGAAGTTCAACATGGACTAATTTAACCAAAAATAATAATTTCGTTTCTTTACCTATTCCTTCCGTCGCATTATAATTTTTATTTTAAAAATTTACAGTAGCTTGTTCAATTATCTATCAATTAGAAATTAATTTATAATTGGTTATCTATTAATATTTTTCAGTCAAACTACCGCTTTTCAATTGTAAATCTATGCAATAAACTGCTATGCTATAAAGAATTTAGAATTCTCACGTTTTATGCATGAAATATTTGATACGTGAGATATTTGTCAAAGAGCTAAAGTAAGACAATATTTAAAAAAAAACACTAAAGATCCTGATTCGATACCCATAATCAAAATAATAAAGTAAAGTATCAGCCTATATACTGCCCCACTGCAGGGCAAATGCCTTTACCATAGAGATTGAGTTATCCCTACTATGATGGGATTAGGCAATCAATCAAAATAATACGAGTACTTAAATACTAAAAATCTTAAGTGTAACTTTTGAAATATAGCGGTAATTTTAGAAAAGCCTAAGTTGGATAAGACTGATTTTTAATGTGACAGGTGGCAGACGAGAAGACGGATCACCTGATTAGCATATAGTAGCGGAAAGCAGCACTGTGCTGTGTTTCGCTGCGTGAGTTAGGTACCGGAGGCCCAGTCCAGGGGAAAGGGGGGTTTAAAGATTTGCAGCGTACTTGTGACTCCACTGGAGTCGCGGGTGTCCATGGGCGGCGGCAATCGCTTACCATCAGGTGATCCAACTGCTCGTCTGCCACCAATCACAAAAAAAAAGTTTTTGAGTTAATGCTATGATTAACTCAATTTTTTTTAAAGAAAGAAAATTATTATTATTACAACACAGGGCAAACAGCAGTTGTAAACATTGTTTTGAGACTGTTTAATTAAATGATTACATTTGAATCTTACTTCATTGATGTCCCATTATCTTGTTGTTGTAACTCTTAACCTAACATCGATGATCTTATATTTCCAAGTCAGCTGCTTATTTACGGTTTTAGATTTTAGGTATGTACATCTTTTGGGGGAGGGCCTGGTGTCTCCCACAGTGCACACAATAAGCAAGACAGATCAGTCTAACAGAATAGATTTATACTGTTTTTTTTGTTGCTGTTGGTGGGCAAATTTTTTTTGAAGAACTAGAGGCTAACGCCTAATCATAATCTCACCTGATGGAAAGTGACGATGAGGTCTAGGATGTAACGCGTTCGCCTAGAAGATGCCTGTTCACTCTTGCCTTAAAGATGTCCAGATTATGATAGAAAATGATTTTATTATTATTTATTAAGTTCAATAGTCCAGGAATAAATATCAGCTTATGTACTGTCCCACTACAGGGCGAAGGCCTCCATCAAAGAGTTCAAGTCATCGCTACTATGATGGGATATTGTACATTGACCACAAAGTAAACTCACCACATTTTGTAAACTCCATACATTGAAAGTAAATTCACCACATGCATTAAAAATATGTGTAAGTTAGTCACAAGCGGGTGAGGTTTGTTGTAAATTCGCCACAAATCCTCAGTTCACATATTTTTTGCTTAAAGTAACGATAGCAAACAATCTTTTGATTTTTTTAGAGAATAATTATATTGATAAAATTAAGAGAGTACCTATAAGTTAATATCCAATGAAAACTAATACGAAATTAAGAATGAACAGTAATGCACATCTTTCTTTTTTTCTCCTGCGCTTTTGCACACTCTATCACCCTTGACCTTGTCGATGCGCGTGTGGTTATTTGTTCTGTTAAGTGTAACCTGTTGGATAACAGTCAGACCAACCAGTCGATTGGTTTATATCCAAAATAATGGATCCCAATCTACCAAGCCCTAGTTCCAGTGGACATGGTGTAAGTACTTATTTTACATTACAATGAATTCAAATATTATACAAAAAATACTACTTATATTTTATTACCTAACCTCCTGATTTTTCCCATATCGATTCCCTATAAATTAAAGTAAAAAAAATACTACTTACCTACATCATCGTCATCGTCAGCCCATTTAAGTCCCCACTGCTGGGGCACGAGCCTCCCTGAATCACATGAGGGGTAATTGCCATACTCACCACGCTTGGCAGACGGGTTGGCGAGGGTTTTGATATAAATGCAGAGTTTTCCTTCTCTGGATGCTGATGATCATACCAGCAGCTTTAGTAAGAGTGAGGGTGGTCTATTCTACTCTGCCGGGGACCACACGGCTACATACCTTCCTTCCTTTCCTAATCATCCTTACCTACATACTTGTACATATATTTTATTATGTAACCTCCTGATTTTTCCCATATCGAAAAAATAAATATTTTTTTATTCTACTTGTTATTTGATTTTTCTGCAGACCTTTTCACAAAAGCAATGGTGGTGAGTTTACAATAACCAAAATTATTAATAAACAATTTACTTCATAAAAATAGAACTGTGGTGAGTTTACACATACTTTTTTCTGTGGCGAGTTTACTTTGTGGTCAATGTACAATAACCCGGCTTAATTACCACGCTTGCCTAATGCGGATTGGTGATCACAAACCCGAGCTATGTTCGAATAACTCGAAACATTATTTTTGCTCGACCCGGGAATCGAACCCAGGACCCCGAGTTCACGGCCCGGTATTATACCACTAGACCAAACACGGCGTCCAGGAATAAATTAATATGAATAAATTTCTAAGCTAAGGTTCTAAGCTACCCCTCCACAAATTTTCAGCCAAATCGGTCCAGCCTAATGCAGAAAGGCTACTGTAAGTAGATGATTATTTGAATGAACAGAAATCTTGGACATGTTGATCTCTTTGCCTGTCCTCTAATGTATAATTCATTTCATAATTTTTCTTTGACGATTTATCTAAACGACATTGATTATAAGCATTGTATATCATACTGTCACTGTAATCATAATTTGTATAAGAATCAAATTTGAATGATAAACATATTGCAAACAAAAAAATTGTTATGTTTAGTGACGAGTTAGGTAAAGATATGGGACACCTTTTATTTTCTTCCGGACAGTCGATTATCAATCATTGTGTACCGGGTGCATCTTTTTCTGACATAATGAATAAAATTATACAAACAACTTTCCATAAGAATACCTCAATAGTAATTATGGTAGGGAATAGGGGAAATGTAAATAAAAACATTTTGTCTAAGTACCTACACTCTCTTAGTTTATTAGATGTAAATGAAATTGTATTATTTACACTTCCCTATAATAACAGCTTGCCACAGGTAGAAAATACTTATAGATATAATTTAAATATGACATTGAATACTTTGACATATAATGTAAAAAAAATCCATGTTATTGACATAAATAATTATATAAAGTCATACTTTCATTTGACAAAGGATAAATATTATCTTAATAAATACTGTAAACGACTAATAGCAATGTCGCTATCTTATTATTTAGATTGCTCAGCCAAAAATTTGGCTACCATATCTGCTCCTATTGAGCAGAAAAAATATGACATGTGTAATCAGACGTTGGAATTAGTTCCAATGAATTTAAATGTAATTTAGAGACAATAGAGAACACCTCTTGCACACTAGATTTAATGACAAAGGGGAAGTCTGGGCATTTAAATATTGTTCATCAAAATATACAGGGCTTCTCCGGTAAAGATTTGGAATTGGAACTTTTTTTAAATAAAATGAATATACATGTCCTCTGTGTAACTGAACACTGGTTAAGGCAACATGAACTTATTATTAATATTGATAATTATAAAGTCATAAGTGCGTTCACAAGAAAGTCGGCCATTAGGGGTGGGTCACTTATATTATTACATAATTCATTAAAAGCAAAGGAGCGCAAAGACATAGTCGCACTTTCAACTGAACGAACTATTGAACTTTCTTGTGTAGAGATTGAACGGTTTATCATTATTTGTGTATACAGACCTCCCTCTGGTAACTACAATAACTTTGAGTCTGCCATGGAGGAAGTGCTGAGAAAAGCAACTAATTGCAACAAGCAAGTAATTGTATGTGGGGATTTCAATATTAACATCTTAGAACACAGTCAAAGCTCGGGTATGCTTCTTAATCTATTTAAATCTTTTGATTTACGCCATCTGTTTAATGACCCTACACGCATTACCCCCACATCAGCTACTTGTATTGATAATATTTTCTGTAATTGTAAGGCAATTAAAAAATCAATAATAAATTTTATAAATTCAGACCATACAGGACAGATAGCTGTTTTTGAACACCGTCATGCAACTGCTTCCTCTTCTTTTGTCTATAGGCCAATCACCACTAGTCGTGTGGAAAAATTTAAGGAAAATGTTGAAAACAACGTTTCCCTGATGCAAGTAAGTAAGTATGCTAATATTGATGAACTATACAATACTTTGTTTAATGTTATTGAAAAGGAGTTTGAAGTAATTTTTACTAAGAAAAAAGTCAAAGTAGACAATACTAAAACAATATTTAGCGAATGCGCTACTCAAGGCATCTTCAAAAGCAGGCGCACTTTATTTGAATTATATGACATTAAAGCTAACTCCAATGATCCTACAATAACTGAACATGTTAGAAACTATTCCAAGCTATTTAAAAAAGTCTGCGCAATAGCAAAAGCTAATTATTTAAAAGATAAAATTAAAAATTCAAATAATAAAATCAAAGCCACTTGGAATATGATTAATAAAGAGACTTGTAAAAATACTACTCAAGACCTCAAGTACTCTTTGAAAATTGATAATAAACAACTCAACGAGGACGTAGAAATAGCAAAGGCATTTGAATCTTTCTTTGCTAATATACCTCTTATTACCACTAGTAACTTAAATTCTAGTCCTCAGCTTGCTAATTGTCTTCTTCAATCGAGTGTGGACGAGTGCCTGACTTCTTTTAGTTTCCATCACATCAACCCGGAAACTATACTTAAAACTTTTAAAGAGATCAGCGTAAAGAAAACTGAAGATTTGTGGGGAATATCAGTAGAAATATTAAAAAATATAATAAAAATCATTGCCCCATATTTAGCTGTAATATTTAATGAATGCGTAGATATTGGTCAATTTCCAAATCTGATGAAATATAGCAAAGTTCTACCACTTTTCAAATCAGGTGATAGAAGTGACCCATCTAATTACAGACCAATATCCATTTTACCTGCCCTTAGTAAAATATATGAAAAAGTTATATTCCATCAATTATTGGGTCATTTTAATCTAAACAAATTATTGCATAATAAACAATTTGGATTTACTAAAGGCAAATCTACTACTGATGCGGGAGTTGCACTCATCAAGCACATTTTTGATGCATGGCAAAATAAGCAAGATGCTGTAGGTATATTTTGTGACCTATCCAAAGCATTCGACTGCGTTAATCACCAAACATTATTAATGAAGCTACAGCATTACGGCCTCACAGATAGCTCTCTGAGCTTAGTACGGTCATACCTAAGTGATAGAATTCAAAAAGTCAATGTTAATGGAACTAACTCTTCTGGCGCCCTTTTACAGATGGGAGTGCCCCAGGGCTCGATATTGGGGCCCTTACTGTTTATTATATATGTAAATGACCTACCTTACTTTACTAAAAACTTGTGTGACATAGTATTATTTGCAGATGATACTTCTTTGATTTTCAAAACTAATAGACATAAAGATAACTTTGACGATGTAAATAATGCTCTCACTCAAGTGCTACATTGGTTTACTGTAAATAATTTACTTCTCAATGCTAAAAAAACTAAATGTGTCAAATTTACATTGCCCAACGTAAGACAGGTCAGCACTAGGGTTAATATGAATAGTCAAAATGTTGAAGTAATTAATTCTACAGTATTTCTAGGCGTCACGTTAGACTCAAAATTACAGTGGGGTTCTCATATTGCAGCCCTGGCAGGGAGACTTAGTTCGGCTGCATATGCAGTCAAAAAAATAAGACATCTGACCGATATTGAAGCAGCCAGACTTGTGTATTTCAGCTATTTCCATAGCGTTATGTCTTATGGTCTGCTGTTATGGGGCTCTGCGGCTGATATTCAAGCTATTTTTGTGCTACAGAAACGAGCTGTCAGGGCCATATACGGACTAAGACCACGAGACTCGCTTAGAAACTTGTTCAAAGAAATTAACATTTTAACATTAGCATCACAGTACATCTTTGACTGTATTATGTATGTTTATAAAAATTTAGAAAACTTCCCTCGAAAATCCGACAACCATAACCTAAATACTAGAAATAAACACAAGCTTGCTGTTTCACATCTCAGACTTCATAAGATTGGTAATTCATTCGTAGGAATGAGTATTAAAATATTTAATAAGTTACCACAAAATCTTGTTGATTTACCAATGCCCAAATTTAAAACACATGTTAAAAATTATTTAATGGCAAAAGCCTATTATACAGTTAATGATTACTTAAATGACAAGAATTTGTGGAAATGATAAACTGTTCGCCTACACCCATGACACTGTACTTAAAAAAAAATTTGGTGATTAAAAAGAGTAACTGGCGAGTTTCTTGCCGGATCTTCTCGTCAGAATCAACTTTCCGATTCCGGTGGTAGAATCACATTATATTTATTCATTTCTTAGTATATTTTTTGTATCGACATATATGTTTAATAACATGTATAATATACATAGCTATAATTAATATTTTTCATGTATGACGATTTGTAAGAGCTGTATATAAGCCTATGCAAATAAAGCACTTTTGAATTTTGAATTTTGAATTTTGAATTTGAATTTTGAATTTTGAATGAATATTGTAATTACCATATTATTTGAAAAGAGTAACTACTGAGTTTCTTGCTGGTTCTTCTCGGTAGAAATTGACATTCCGAATCAGCGGTAGATTACATAATATTTGACATTCATAAATGTTCTGTATGGACTTAAATTGAATAAAGAAATTTTTGATTTTGATTTTTGTAACTAATACGACTTTCTTTTATAAATATAGATTGTATTATGCCACGTAGTCTTTCTCTCTCCTATATTCCTATAGACTAGTTAGTTTGTTATTCATTAGTGGTTCGGCGGTTGGTCCACGTGCGCGTGTACACATTTCTACGTTATTTAATTTCGTTTTATCGTTATTACCGCAGTTACGTTTTACGATTGAATGGAGTCCGCCCTCACCGTTCACGTGACTCGTGTGTTTGTGTATGAAATCGGTTTCACTGAAAAAAAATGGTGGTGATGTACCTAGTCATCATCATTAGCCTATCGCAGTCCACTGCTGGACGTAGGCCTCTCCAATTGTTCGCCACCGTGATCTATCCATGGCTTCTTGCATCCAGCTCTTACCGGCCATCCTGCGCAGATCACTTAAGCTTGCTAATCCGGTGAGCAATGTCGATGACTTTGGTTCTCTGCCGGATCACCTCATTTCGCATCTCTTTGATCTCGGAGAGAGACGCCGAGCATTGCTCGTTCCATAGCCTTGTGGACCAGCCGTATCGTAAGTGTCCAGGTTACCGGAGGCCCAATCCCGAGGGAAAGGGGGTTTAAAGATTGGCAGCGCACTTGTGACTCCACTGTTGTCGGGGGTGTCTATGGGCGGCAGCAATCGCTTACTATCAGACGATCCGTCTGCTCGTCTACCAACTAACACAAAAAAAAATATTTATAATTTACACACTAGTTGTAATAGTTTATTAGGTAACGACTCATTGAAATATTCATTTTGCATTTTAAATTGCCCAGCCACAATATTTTAACAACTACGCACGTGGACAAAGTAATGACTATGACGTTTCATTAGATCTACAGTGTGACTCAGAGGGCCTATAACGAAAACGTCTTTAACGCGATACGTAATTTTTTTTTCATTGTTTTTTACTTTTTTGTGAAAAATAAGCAGACGAGCATGCGGCCCATCTGATAGGACGCCGCTCATAGATAGACCTCGATAATGCTTGTCGCATAAAACAAAAGGGACCAGTACAGATCGCACACTCTGTGCGATAAGCACGGAGATAAAGATTCTTTATTCTAAAAACTATTAAGCTACTGTTACAAATGCTCATTCGTAGTATACTTAAAGAGCATGCTACAAAATATGAGCATGCTTAAGGAACTGGCCACATTTGCTATCAATAAGCATGCTTGAAAATAAACAGACATGTTTACACGTGCTAAATCACTCCGCCACACTCCCCCTTCCACTCTCACTACAGCTAGCATGCTCAAAAATCGACCGGCGAGCTATTTCTGAGCATGCTCAAAATTAGCATATTAGTAGCACGTCCGTCCACACAAGTATCACTTGCTCAAAAGTAGCAGGGTTTAAGCATGAATATATATATGAACAGTAAATTTAGGTTGACGCTCGACCACAATCTCCCCTGTGGAAAGTGAGGATGGGGTCTAGGATAATGTTAATGTTTTTGCCTTAAGGCAAGAGAAACTTATACTATTTATTAAATAACCATGCACAAATGTTGGGTCCGTTTTTGTACGCGAAAAATTGATTCACGCCAAAAGCGGCCACTTTTGAGTGCAAAAGCAGACCAAACAGTTAACTATAGTATCAGCCTATAAACTGTCCCACTGCAGGGCAAAGGCCTCCATCATAGAAATCAAGTCATCGCTACTATGATGAGATTAGGCTTAATCACCACGCTTGCCAAATGCGGATTGGTGATCACAAACCCGAGCTATGTTCGAAAAATTCGAAACATACTTTTCGCTCGACCCGGGAATCGAACCCAGGACCCCGAGATCATGATCCGGTACTTAAACCACTAGACCAACAGGACGTTAGTTAACTATAAGTATGAAATAAATAGTATAGGTTTTTGCGCGAGAGGTTGTAACCCCGAAATTGTTTAAAATAGATCCGGTTTAGTAGCTAAAAATTAAAATCGATTGGCGTCGCTAGTGTGCCCTACCCGTCACCTTAAAGATTCATTAACAGGGCATTGCACTGTAAAGTTTCTATAAACAATAATTGACAACATTAAGCTGGTAAAAGTTCTTAAGTTCGATATTTAAAATGTAGAGTTTAAAATAATACATATGTTAATTTAATAATTTTAAATTATAATGCTAAATTATTATTTAAATTGTACCAAACCATTGAATAATTGAACCATTGTACAAATAGTTTTTTGAATTTTCGCGTTGCATTATAACTATAATTAATCAAGACGGGAATTAACACGATATTTATTATGTGATACAACATTGTGTACTCACATATTTTACTCGACGTTTCGGCTACGTTACAGATGCCGTGGTCACGGCTGCTGTAACGTAGCCGAAACGTCGAGTAAAATATGTGTGTACACAACATTGTACAAAACTTAACAGCTTTTATACCTACCCATATTTTGCAAATAAAGAATTTGTCTTTGTGAATTCCCGCTCATTCAAAAATGACATAAGCACCTTTATGTGCATCGCTTAGTAATTTTCGTGATGGCTGAAAATACATTATTTGCGATGGTCGACACATCTTGCTGGTCAATTTTGCACCATTAGGCTGTAGCAGCGTAGAACACGTGATTGATTTCTGGATTATCATCTTGGTGAGATCTCTGAATATGTGTTTGTCAATGATGTGAATTTATTATTATTTCTTTGTTATAGAATAATGAACATATTCAACACTGCAAACAACCTTAAGTGACCAGTAGAGTGGCGCAATGGTCTCCAACGAAAAATCCCTCAAAATTAGTTTCGGCTCCAAGGAATCTTCCGTCAAAGTAAGTTGTTATTTATTCATCATTACTACATTTAAAAGTAACTATCAATGTAGATCAATAATATTCAGAATTTGATAATGTGCTATACACAGAATCTTGCATAATGTACACTACAATAATTATAAGCATCTTCATACTGGTGTCCATGGGCGGCGACGATCGCTTGCCATCATATTATCAGGTGATCCATCTGATCGTCTGCCACCTGGCACATATAAAAGATGCAGTTCTATTTATCGCTATTATAAATAATCGAATGTTTTCTTTTATTAAACCGTGCTAACTTAAGGATTTAAGTTACCTTCCAGGGGCCAAGGTTTTCCCACCCTGTAGGTATATTATAGGCTTGTGTCCAATTTTTTGCTCTTGTTGGTAATATAAGAACCCCTCAAAAGTGAAAATTTCGGAGAAAGAATCGATTTGTTAGCTTGGAAACTCTTCGATATAGGACAATTTGTCCAAAACGTTCCATACAAAAAGCGACGCGAGGCGTGACGTCAGTCCTCACTAGTTATATGATATAGTGCGTTTATGAAAATGGTTTCTTAACAAACGTTGCTATAAATTGAATAAGATATCGATTGCTATATAAATATTTCGTAAATTTAAGACTTAAAATTTACTTGCCTATCTTTGCCTTTGAGGGCTCATAACAAAAATAATACATAAGGTTTCAAGCTGAAATTTTGTACATAGCTCCTTTTGACCGTTATTTCTCAATGCTATTTAAAAAATCTGCCAGTCTCTGACCTAGTACATAAGCCGATTGTGGTTCCTTCGTTGGTTCTGATATCCGTAACACAAATACTAAAGCTATTCACATCTGGTTCAGGATGATGTACTTACGTATAAGTTGAAGTGTGATATTTTGTATTCTAACTTTGTCCTCTCTCGCTCGCTGTATTATTGTTTGAAGTATGACGAATTTTCGAATAAAAATAAGCAATTTGACAATCAACACCATTTCCTAAAACACGCACGCAACCGTCAGCCAATCAAAACGTACCCAAGTCGAGCTCTGACGATTTTCATGTGCAAACAAAATTGAAATGTAACTGAATGAAAATGGCTACTTATAGCATCAAGGAACAAATGTTTTCAAGTTATTTGCTCGTTGCTTATTTGTACATGTGGCCGCTGGCGTCAAGCGTTGTGCCATAAGTAATGTCTGTGGCTCAAGATTCACAATAGTTTGACGGATCACTCACATAGCTGACAGTTCAAATTTATCAGTTAAATTAGTTCATCAAACACTTTTTTAAGTGAAGATTTTATTGTGATTGATAAGAGGAAAATTGTAAGTGTTAGTTAATATGACTATGTGAACTTGCTTAGACGGGTTATTGAAAAAAAATAAAGAAAAAGGCAAACATTATAATCATAATAAATGTCCGCCTTATTCTTTTCTTTTTTTTGAGCGTAAGGAAAAGTGTTCTCAGCGTTTTATTTATTTATTTATTAATCAGAACAACTGATTTTATGATGAACTCTTTGTCTAAATTACGTGTTCAGTGAAATATTCATAATCAAGTGTGTAACAAACGTTGAGTTTTAGTTTAGTTTACTCGTTCTGAAAATTGTGCTTACACATTTTGGGAAATTTGCATAAAATACCAATTATTATTAACTTTTTATCTAACAACACGCAAAACAATTAACCTATTATTTTAGAACACTTTTACTTTGTGGTATTTTTGTCCTATTATTTTATTTTGGTAGTATTGAAGCTAATGAGTTTAATGACAAATATGTCGTACAATTGCTTAGGGTGAGTCAAAGTGCGCAGATGTTATTGAATGAAGCAACTCAACGATACAAAGATTTTAAATATGATAGTTACATAAAAGTTTTAAACAAATTCTACCTTTTTACAAAAGTTATTGCCGTACTAAAGCTCATGCCATTCCGTCTCGACATGCAACGTTAAAAGGGGCTGGAACGAGTTTTGTTCCGGGACTATTTTAGATCTCGTTTTGTAATAAGAGAGTACCTATCTGTTTCATATGTTTAAAAAAAAACAGATACAGAGTAAATTGAATGCATTTGGTTGTATTGAAATCAGCCAAACCTCTTTCATATACACTGGTCCACTGCTGGACTTAGGCTAGTAACATGTTAATGCTTGACGCTATTTTAGAATGGAGTAGTGATAATCAGCTGCCTTTTAATGCAGATAATTGTATTTGTTTTAAATCATGACATGTATAAACACATAATAACTCTGCCAGTGTCGAGTGATTAGAGAGACACGGCATTTTTATGGTTATTGACCGGTGTGGCGAGTTTAAATCCTTTTAATATTTATTTTAATTGAGTTTTGCACCAAACACCATCTAAAACCAAGACAGAACAAAACATACACAAAGACCACACAATATTAAAGGGAGATTCTTATCATATTTTTAATTCTTAGTTTATTAACTTTTGAAATATTTTAATATAATTATTCTTGACATTTTTATGGTATTTTGTATTATGATGATTAATATTGCTTGCTATGTCCCAGACTAATAAAAAATTGTAAAAAATAGGTCATAAAACTTGTCCGTTTAAGAACTCCAATAGTACATACATACACACATATGCAGGTTTTTTAAAAAAAAACCTCAACTTATTGTATGCCTAAAATGGTAAATTGTATGAGACGCAAATACTTTATAATAATAATAAATATTTCACAACATCACATACATTGATCTGACTCCGAGATAGGTAGCTCAAGCACCTGTGTCACGGATATCAGAATCAACAGTGGGATAATAAATATATACATATAATACTTTTGTTTTGTAAATACATACTTATAATACATAGAAAACACCCAGACCAATACAAACAGACATGTTCATGCACAGAAATATTTGTACTGTGCGGGGATCGAGCAACCCTTGGACCAAAGGCAGCGTTCACTACCACTGTTCCAAACGGGTGGTCGCTTTGTAACACCTACTTCATGTAAACTACAATTTTGACAATAGAGTATTTTATCATTATCATGATTATGATTATGATCAAGTAAGTGACATACGGGAACTAGGTTTAATATAATATACTAAATCGGGCTTCCATACACATCATCGTCAGCCCATTTTCCCCACTGCTGGGGCACGGGCCTCCCTCAATCACATGAGGGGTAATTGCCATACTCACCACGCTTGGCAGACGGGTTGGCGAGGGTTTTGATATAAATGCAGAGTTTTCCTTCTCTGGGTGCTGACGATCATGCCAGCAACTTTATCTTAGTCGCCTTTTTTGACACCTCGGTAAGAGTGAGGGTGGCCTATTCTACTCTGCCGGCGACCACACGGTGGGTGACAATATATGTAAAAAGGCCCATATGACAATGGTATGTAAAAAGGCCAGCAAAGCTCTTGGTTTTATTATGAATATTTAGAACCGCGGCTGAATTCAATAACAAACGAGTTGCTAAAATGCTATATAACGCTGACGTGCGTAGTAAGCTCGAGTACGCTGCTATAGCATGGAATCCAAATGAAGAAAATATTTCTTGTTCTGGAACGAGTCCAATGTAAATTTTCCCGTTTGCAAATCATTTCATTTCCCCCAATGATCTCCGTACAGATCGGTCCAGTACCACCCGCATCCAAGGGATTCCCGCGACCTTCACCAGATCGGCTGCCTCCGACCTCCGCTTAGTAAAAAACCTTCCTTACTCCTGTCAAACTCATGTATCATTAACTTTTGTGACTGCCTCGTTGGCTCAGTGGGCAGTGCGTCGTCGTCTTGTACCCCCGTGCCTCGGAAAGCATGTTAAGCCGTTGGTCCTGCGCCCAATCCCTCTCCGGTGTCACACTGGTGTCCCATTGAAATATGAGGGCAAGGGAATAGAGAGTGCACTTGTGTTTGCGCACACACTTAAGCACTATAATATATCCTGCGTACTCATAAGTGGCTGGTCGTTGAGATTGGCAAGCCTTCGCCGAAATCGGTTGAAGGATATAATTATTAACTTTTGTGAATAAAGATTTTTCCCTCACCCAGATGGCTGGAGACGCGGAGTCAGGCAGTCCCGAGGGCCACTTCAACCTGGACGGCATCCTCAGCGAGCTCGGCAGCTTCGGCAAGTACCAGCTGCTGCTGCTCCTGCTGCTGGCCTTCCGGGACTCCTTCCTCCAGATGTGCAACTACAACTACATCTTCACGGCCGCTGAAGTCAACTACAGGTAACATCATAATATTGAATACTTTATTTGCTCCACAATATGTAACATTGTCATTGGCCTCCATCATTGATAAATTGAAGACAAGTCGACTTTCCTGATATGGCCATGTAATGAGAAGAGGGGAAGAACATGTAACCAAAAGAGTGATGAGTGAAAATGATAGTGGGTGGAGGAACAGAGGACGGCCGAAAAAGAGATGGAAGGATTGTGTGAAGGATGATATGATGGGAAAAGGGGTGGATGATTCGATGACAAATGACAGGGACGTATGGAAAAGGAAGACATACTGCGCCGACACCAAATAAACTGGGAAAAGGGCAGGATGAATATGTAACAGTGTCGGATGGGACAGGGATGGTTATTAATTTCATTAAGGAACATGATTGTGGGCCGTGTAAGGCACTGCAAAAGATATATTTTTAGCTAGTAGATGGTGCTACGTGAATTTATTAAATTTTTATCACATTATTCGCTCTCAACCCAATTCCAGGCTATTATATGACATCTGCAGCAATAAATATGACTGCAATGATTTAATAAATCGTATCAGCTACTCGGTACCAACACGAACACACAAGCGAACTTCACGCACCAATCCGTTTTCCCCACCGTGTCCGTTAGAGGGAGCTGTGCTTTTTTCAACCACGCAATATGTATTTTTTTCCGGAATGTATAAGGTCGCCCTTATAAAATACCTTGTACCTTTTGTGTGGTGCATATGAATATGTAATGCTTACTAATTTACTCTCTTCTACCCACTTTTCTTAATGCTTTTTTGTAACGGCATCTGAGATGTTCAGGAAGCCGTAGAATGAAATAATTTTCTCCCCTAACTTCACCATAATAATGTAAAACACATTTATTAATTCAAGATCAATTTAGCAAATTTTACACTGTCTTGTCACGTATGGTCGGAGCTAGTAGAACCCGAATCCCGGATTATGCCTCCGGTATCCTCACTCGACGCTGCATCACGCCGGTATACATACAATAGCCAACATCAATCGCCTAATCATTACCGTGCAGATGCTACGTGCCCGAATGCGAGGGTTTCGACCCCCAATTCAACGCGTCCTGGGCCCCCTTCGCGCTAAACAACACGAACACCTGCCAGCGCCGGGTGCCGCACGAGCCCCGGCGGTGGAACGCCAGCGAGGGCCCTCCTCAGTGTAACCCTGAGAGGTTCCACGCTCATGAAACCATGCGCTGCGAGAGGCTCGTGTATGAGGAGCAGAACAGTATTGTCGCTGAGGTGAGTCAACTTCTGAGTGCTTGTTTACTAACCTCACGACTTCCTTGGTCAGTAAGACGCACTTAAATGTCATCTCGTGTTTAGGTGGGAATCGAACCCATGTCCTCCACATTCCGGGTGGCTATTGTACTAATTGAATTACTGAGCGTAATAAAACCTAAGTTTTTGAGTAGCATTTTGCAGTTCATTAGCTTTTCACTCAACTAATAGAAAACGTTTGCCGGAAACTATGGAAAAAACCGGCCAAGTGCGCGTCGGACTCGCCCATGAAGGGTTCCGTAGTAGCAAGTAAGATATATGTAGGTAATAAGATGGATGGAAGTAAATTAAGGAAGTAAGTAAATTAAATTAAGTTAGAAAAATAAAGTAAATTGCGGTTTTCGGTTTATAACGTAATAAAAAAAAAACTACTTACTATATCTAGTCCAAACCCAATTTTCGTTGTTAGGTTTCACGGTAATGTATATCACATATTCTTTTTAGTTTTATAATTATTTTAATATAGAAGTTAGAGGGGGGGGGGGCACATTTTACCACTTTGGGAGCGTCTCTTGCGCAAAGCATTAAGTTTAGAAAAAAAAATATTGGAAACCTCAACATCATTTTAATACCTATTCATAGATACCCACACGTATAGGTTTAATAAAAAAAAATAGAGTTTCAGTTCTAAGTATGAGGAACCCCGAAAATGTAAAAATCGTAATGCAATAAACAAAATACATCTACATTTACCGAGTTTCAATAGTATAGTTCTTATAGTTTCTGGAAAAAGTGGCTGTGACATACGGACGGACGGTCATATGGACAGACAGACAGACATGACGAATCTATAAGGGTTCAATTTTTTGCCACTTGGCTACGGAACCTTAAAACACGTTACCTTAAGTACACAGTTAATGGGAACTTACCTTAAAAGATCCGAAGAAATTGTTTTTTTTTCCTGCACTCACTTCGATAAGAAAAGGATTACAACAATTTGATATTTTTAATTCGGTAAAATCGAAAAGGAAAATAAAATACGGATACGGTGCAAATTTTAACGGTTGAATACACAAATTAACAATTTAAGTTCATGTCAAGTGTTTTTTTTTTCTTTGGATCTACCCTACACATCGACGTAGTATCTTCTTCTTCTTATTTTATTTGTGGCAATCAACTTCTCGACTGAGAATTACTCCTGCCATTATCATGTTTTAGATTTTAGGCATTATTAAGCGGGACAACCGAAGATAATTCGCCAATGTCAAGTAACTTATTGAGAACAAGTAGGTAGTCAACAGTCGAAGTCAGTCAAAGTCACAGTCACTCAATAAAACGCCGGTGTTTTGCGTTTTATCGACCTACGGATTCAGCGGATATCACTCCAAAAGCAATCGCGGGTTTTAAGACTCTATTAGGTCCAAGCAAGTTGTCACGAGACAACGCACTCGACACACAATAGCAGTGTTAAAAACGATACAATCCAACGATTCTTATTATTAGGATCACTTTGCGGCACTTCACTGCACAAATAAACACCAAACTTGCACACTAAAAACCACTAGACACTAATTTAAAACCTTTGAATTGCATCAGCCCACGCGGCTTCTTTTAGCCCTACCCGCCGAATCGACGTAGTATCTGCCCTACACAAAAATGTATTATGACAAAGGAAGTAAAAGCTATTTAGCCTATCCAGACTTCAGTGCAAAATTACTTTAAGCAGTAGAATCTAAATTAGTAAAATCGTGAAAATATTTTAACTGCTAGTACTTATATGACTGACATTAACTATAGTCCGCGCCACGAAAGAAGTCACACGGAAAAACACAGAATTAAAATTTGAGATTCCTTGTGTCTATGACCATAAAGCTTAAATTTGAATGTTGATGGCGACTTGAGCGTGATTTTCACGGGATTTCATACTCTTCATAGGATTCGGCGGGTAGGGCTAAGCCACGGACAAGCCGCGTTCAAAGGTTTTAAATTAGTGTCTTGTGATTTTTAGTGTACTTAGGCGTTTATTTGTGTAGTGAAGAGCCGCGAAGTAATAATAAGAATCGTTGGATTGTATCGTATATAACACTGCTAATGTGCGTCGAGTGACTTGTCTCGTGACAACTTGCTTGGACCTAATAGAGTCTTAAAACCCGCGATTGATTTTAGATTGATATCCGCTGAATCCGTAGGTCGATAAAACGTAAAACAGTGGCATTTTATTGAGTGACTGTGACTTTGAATGACTTCGACTGTTGACTACCTACATAAGTTCCTTGCTACCTACTTATTCTCATTAAGTTACTTGACATTGGCGAATCGTCTTCGGGTAGAGCCATTATAAAAAAGATACTTCTTTGGTGACGCGGACTCAACGTCACTTATAGGTAGTTAAAATTGAATGTAAGTAGCCTTTTTTTAAAAACGAACTCGTAATTTAGATAACAGAGATATTTATTAGAGGTGTGTCACACCTGTGAGTAAGAGTTTTAGATACTAAATTACCATAGAAAGGTAACACAAGTCAACAAGAAAACACAACCTGAATAAAAATATGATAAATATGAAGAGCTTAATATGCTGAATCTATATCTGTTATCAGAATTTTCATATCACGTCAAGTTATTAAGTTACAGAGGGTTGAAAATCTGAAAAGTGGCACTTAGTGTTTTTTTTTGGGATTTATTTAAATATGTATCAATTGGGATGTAACAAATTTCAATAGATATTTTGAAAATAAAAACCCCAAATTACGAAATGCTTTTTAATTTATAATTTTACCTGATTTCCTAGCAACGCTACAGCCAATTAAGCTATCTTATGTTTTTTCCATTACAAGAATTAAGTGATGATTTGTATGCGCTATAAGTACACGGATATTGATATGAATATTACTCAATATAGATTAAAGACTACAAAATAAATCTTATTGATATATATAATTGAGAAAATGAGCTTTACTGATATGCCGAAAACATTTTTTTAAAGTGCTTGTACTTGTTTTGAAATTGCCAATGAAAAAGAACCTAAAACCAAATTTTGAGATATTTGACTCTCTATAAATCAAATACTAGACGAGGTATCAAAATTTTAAAAACAGATTCATTATCAGAAAGTGCAATTTAGTAAAATTATGGACCTCTGTTATTTGTTACGAAAAGAAGTTAAAAATTTGTTGACTAGTGAATTGAAGGCAGGTAAACAAAATGAGACGAAAATATCTTATGAATATTTTTACATAGAGCGAGATTTTGAACCTAACGGTGTTACTTATTGAGACAACAAGTAGATACGTACTAACTACACAAAGACTTATAAAAATACCAACAACTAATTTAAAACCCTCAATTTAAAATTGCATAGCCAGCCACTCATAATATTTTGGGTTCTTTGAGTCCGTTAGCACAGTTGGTTCGGCCCAACACTAAGTGCAGTCTGGTTGAGGTGACTTGTAGGGCACACTAGCGACGCCAATAGATTTTTATTTTTAGCTACTAAACCGGATTTATTTTAAACAATTTCGGGGCTACTACCTCTCGTCAAACACTTATACTATTGATTAAATAATCATGCACAAATGTTGGGTGCAATGCGTACGCGAAAAATTGATTACGCCAAAATGGCATAAGGGTTTGTTGAGAAGTTGTGACCCCGAAATTGTTTAAAATAGATCCGGTTTAGTAGCTAACAATTAAAATCGATTGGCGTCGCTAGTGTGCCCTACAAGTCACTTTAAGTCATGTCACGGCCAAGGACCGAGCGTTCGTTGCGTTGCGTCTGCGCAACTGAAGGAAGGTAAGTAGATACTTCTTTACCTAATAACAGAGATGCGAGGGTGCGACAAACGAATTGTTACCTTGATATCCTTTACATAGACTTCGTTATCATCATCAATATCGTTTTCAATGGTGTCATTCCAGTTGCAACCAAATTATGTCGCTTCAAAGCCTGAAGTCCGCTATTAATTGACGTAAAAAAAGGGCCCCGCCCATCCTACTCTATCATTACCGAATATTTATACAAGTGGTTATTGGCAATTAATATTGACACTCACCACATTATTACAAAACGCGATATTAAATTATTACTGTACTAAATCTCATGCCATCCCGTTCCCAAACGCAATGTTAAAACGGGCTGGAACGAGTTTTGTAATAAGGGGACTGAATTCTTTTTCACATCACATATTTGTTATTCTACCTACCAGATCGACTTGACGTCAATATTGGGCATTTCTATAATGACAAGTTCCAATTCTGCGCCACGAAAGAAGTCCCACAGTATAAGATGGAACTAGAAATTGACCGTGGGAGAGCCACGCTTCGGTATGAATGGACCGGCTCGACGGGAGTGATACCACGGCCTCACAGAAAACAGCACTGTACTGTGATTCGTTGTAGGGTACCGGACGCTCAATCCGGGGGAAAGGGCTGCCAACCGGCAGCGCAAATGTGACTCCACTGGTGCTGCTATCCATGAGCTACGACAATTGCTTACCATCACCGTCGGCTCGTCTGCCACCTGTCACATAAAAAATATATATTTAATGTATAATAAGTAACAAAGGTGCAATTATATTTCTATTAATATTTATCAGGGTGTATCTGTGAACATTTTTATCTCTTTAACCACGTGTTCTACCGACCATTCTGAGCAACAATTTGTTCTACGACTTTTCGAAATTCGTCGAAAGTTTTTTCGACTCCCCATACAAACTGATCAAGTCACGTGACCGACTGCATATAAAAAGTTGAATTTATACACCCTGTATATAATTATTTTTTCTTTTTTTTGTATAGTTTTTTGTTTTTTTTTCACGTTCACGTAATCTGCTTTCACCATTATTCTGTCTGTACCCAAAGGTTGACTGGTAGAGAATGCCACTTTTCATTAAGTTAGCCTGATGTATGAACTTTTTTTGCCATTAAGTTTTAAATAAAATAAATAAATAAGTTGAAATTGAAAGCTCTAATTGAGAATTAGAATAAGAAATCGTTTTTTCAACACTTAACATAGAAAATTACAAAGAATTTTAATGTAGATGGCCATTGAAGCATGCTTTTCAAGGGCGTTCTTTGGTGGCGTGGACTCTAATGTAGACTTTAGGATACGTAGGTCCAAACAATTATCTTATATTATCTGTTAGGGGCCATTTTCATAGGGCACGTCGACCCTAAGGGATATTTTGTACCTTCCGTATCCTCTACACTCATACTCACGAAATATTCGTTTCATAAGCGTCACGATATCTTTCGGATTGAAGAGCTTGTAGTCTTCTGTTTTAGGATAAGCGTTACCTAGAAAACACATTTGGCCTCTGGCTAGTGAGTGAGTCACATTCACATAAAAGATGTTCTATGGTTTCTGTCTCCTCCTTGCATGCTCTGCAGTCGCTGTTATGTTCATCTTCATCAGTATTTTGTTCGTTGCATAACGCTCCTATGAGCATCCTTGTCTGTTATCAATTGCTTTCAAGAAGATGTTTTTTTTTCCTTATCTATTAAATGTTGGGTTAACTTAACCAACCGATTTTTATTCCTCATCGGTTCAGTGGAAAAGAAGTAAAAGTATGGCACGATTACCTAACCGGTAAGTTGTTTCATATTCCAGAATCGTGACATACGATTTGATAACACCGAACGTAACACCGTTCGATCCCCATAACCTTGCATCTACTAGTGTTTCCGATCAATACTCTATCGATAGTTGACATTATATCGTTATTATCTTAAGTCAATCGATAGTTTGAAACCAGGCAATACTATCTATCGATACTATTGATAGTATCGTTGCTCATAAACAAAATTCTAGCAGTATCGCTACTATAGATAGTTTTTTCAGCAAAACTATCGATAATATCAGTACTATTAGTATTGCCGTATTCTGAGTTATCTATATAGCTTAACTGAGACCTCTAAAGTCCTACAATGGTATTGACACATAGATATTCTTGGACTTGAACCAGCTAAGTTTAAAAACATATTGAGAGCGTTTGCGCCTCGCCCTCTCCCTCCCGTTCCCTCTCACTAGAGTTGAGTCGCAATTAATTACAAATTTCATATTATCTTCTGTAATTCTCATAAATTGTGACATAATGAGCGATGGTGATCAACGGTACGGTTTGGTAAAATATGTACTTTCACCTTATATTTCTTAATTATTTTAGCGAAACATATGTCCACTGATTTGAATAGTATGATAAACATACCTACTTATTGAGTTTTTTTTTTTATTTAAATAATAAACATTTCACAACATCACATACATTGATCTGACTCAGTTAGGTAGCTAGAGTTAGTACGGATATCAGAATCAACTGTGGGATTACAAATATACATATAATACTTTTCTTTTGTAAATACATACTTATAATAATACATAACAAACACCCAGATCAATACAAACAAACATGTTCATGCACACAAATGTTTGTGCTGTGCGGGGATCGAACCCGCAACCCTTGTGTCAGAGGCAGCGTTCACTACCACTGTTCCAATCGGGTCGTCAGTATTCAATCGCATACAAATGTAAAACTTAATAGTGAAAACTATTTTGGCAAATGAGATGTGTATATTCTTCAGGCTATTGTGTAAAATTTGCTGTTTGTTTTCCTAATAAATAAATAAAAATAAAAAATAAACATAGTTACTATAGTTTTAATATTGATGGATTTGCAACACTAATCTCTACTATAATAGTACAGCGTTTACGCCGGCGTCACGACACAGTGATTGGTGGATGACACAGCGGTCACTGCCAGGGCCAGGGTTCAGCAGCGACAAAGGAAATAACCATTTTATGGCTTTTATACGGCATTTAAATCAAATGATTTAAATATTGAGGACTAGAAATGTTTGAGTAAATTGCAGTCAAATCATCATATTTGTTATGAACTATTATTACACACTAACTCTAGGGAGGCCTATTGCCTTGAAAGCGTCAGCGATCTACGGTCACTTACCGTCAGGAGCCCGCTGGCTCGTTCGCTCACGATCGAAGTGATAACGGCCACGGCCTTACAGAAAACCGGCGTAAAGCAGCCCCTGCGCTGTTTTTACGAGTGAGTGAGGGTACCGGAGATCCAATTCGAGGAGAATAATAAATAAAATAAATAAATAAAGACAACATCACAAACACACCGTGCATTTTTAACCGTCTTACTTATCGAGGGCATTATACTGATGATAACAAACATTTTCCCCCGGGGAAATAGAGTCTAATCTCAAAAAGAATGCCTTCCCATACAATTTGCACTAATCAGCTGATTACTTTTGAAGGTAATTTTATGGGAAGGTGATTTTTTTTTCTGAGATAATACCTTATATTTCTTGGGGGGAAATGTTTGTTATCATCTGTACAATGCCTTCGGCAGAATCACATTATGTTTATTTATTTCTTTGGTATATTTTATGTATCAACATATATATGCATTAACATGTATATTATTAGTAACATGTAAATTAGTGGGCAGGCCATATTAGCCGCAGAATCGACAACCGATGTCGTAAACGAGTTCTAGAGTGAAGACCGCGTCTTGGCAAACGAAATGTAGGACGCCCTCTAGCTAGGTCGGGGGACGACCTGCGCAGGATGGCTGGCAAGAGCTGGATGCGAGAAGCCATGGATAGATCACAGTGGCGAACAATTGGAGAGGCCTATGTCCAGCAGTGGACTGCGATAGGCTGATGATGATGTAAATTATACATAAGTACTTATAAATAGTTTTAAGTCATTCAAATGTATGACGAATTGTAAGTGCTGTGTACAAGCCTTTGCAAATAAAGAATTATTTGAGTTTGAGTTTTGATTTTGATAACGGAAAAAGACGGTTAAAAAGCACTGTGTATAATGTTCTGGTCCCAAACTAAGATTTTCCTTTGTATTATGGAAACCTGGAACAAAGAAGGTACCACAAATAACTAAACCCAACACAAATATCTGTTCCATCAACAAACATTTGTGTTGGTACAGGTATCGAACCCGCGACCCTTGCGTCTCAACCGCACCAACCACTGCGCTAGACGGGTCATCATGAAGATGAAAAGGTTTGCAGCGTACTTGTGACTCCACATGTTGAGTCCTGTTCATAGTCCCCCTAGGGCAGCGATGGTGGCTTTACATCAATCAGTTGATTCGTTTGCTCGTCTGCCAATTTTCACATAAAAAAGTGGGCACTCGGTAGCACAAATTACTTTCAAATTAGAAATTTAGATTTGATGAAGCAAATGACGTGCCATGTAACTTGCGCGAGATGCAGCTCTTTAGTCAATGTCAGGGCTACGGCCGTACGTTGACAGGCGGCGCGAGCGCACGCGGCGATGCGCGAATATCAATGCCGTGTTGTACAATTACGTTTGTTGTGGTCGGGCCTTCCATTCAAGTCAACTAGTACAGTCAGCAGCAATTAGATAGCGACATCCAATGCTGTCAAATATTTAGGTACAGCCAAAGTGGTCAAAAATATCGATACACCCGTGATTCTCATATGGATAGATATTTCATGAATATTAAAGTGACGGGTGTATCGATATTTTTGACCACTTTGGCTGTACCTAACTATTTGAAAGGTCGTTATCTAATTGCTGCTGACTGTGCCAAGATTGTCCATTTTCAACTTTTCAAAATTGACTGTATTAATAACGAAATTACAGAAACTATAACTCCTATAAATATAACATTTAGTGGGTTCCTTATAAGGTGTAGACATCTACTAAGGACGGATATTATGACCGAAAACAAAGGCGTTTATTGAGTGACTGTGATTTTTACTGACTGTAACTGTTCACTTATTTTCAATAAATTACTTAACTCTGACAAATTTGTTCGGGTAAAGCGATATTAAAAAAATAATAAAAGAAAGCGTGTTAAAACAAAACTTCTCATCCGATTTTCATATCTACTTATTGTATTGTTCGATGTATTTAAAATAATATTTCAAATAATTTATGTCTAATACACCTTTTGATTAATAAATCTTATATAATAGTACACATATTTGTATCATACTTGTTTTGTTTCTGTGCTATTAAGATTATCTATGTATCATGTCTAATATCACCAATTGATCTTCTCTTTCCAGTTCGACCTGGGCTGCGAGCCCTGGAAGCGCACCATGATCGGAACCATCCATAACCTTGGCCTGGTGTTTTCTTTCCCACTGTCGGGGTTCATTTCTGACAGGTTGGTAATTTTCTTAAAAGTTCTTTATTTCGACTTACTGTTTACAATTTTAACAAAATATCATTTTGAAGTTCAAACATTAAAATTAATTATCCTATAATATCAAAGTGACACATACAAGTAGAGTAAAAGTATCTAACGGTGTCGTAGCACAGATCATTTAATCTATGTATAAGTGGTATGGAGGTCATAGGTTCAAATCCGTACACATTCGCCCATCACTACAGTACTCCAGTCCATTCAGTATGTGAAGGTGAATAGGACAGTTCTATTTTTACCCGACTACGGCGAAGCAAAAAGGAGGGTTATGATTTTGACCTGTATGTATGTCAGTATGTATGTATGGTTGTTCATCTGTTCCCTCATAACTTCTAAACTAGTTATCATATTTGAACAAATGAATCTTGATTGTCTTCTGGTTATAGGCGACATGACGTCAGGTTAAATTGACTACAGCGCCCTCTGGGGGACTTGAGTAAGGAACTAATAAAAAATTTTGCTTGACGGTACCGTGTGAGGTATCAAATGAAAGAGCTTTTACAGCACATTTCAAATAGGTTATATAAAAATAAAGTTTAAAAACTAAAACCCGACTACCAAAGAGTATGAAACAAGAAAATTGTCTCTGCTGAAATTATTATGCCGTATCGCCGTGGTCGTATGCCGCCTACTGTAGCAAAGCAGATGTATCAAATCAATGTGGCATTTTCTTGTTTCGTAGTTTTTGGTAGTCGGGTTTTATTTTTTTGACATTAAAAGTGAAACGCTCCTTTTAAATCTAACCGATATTTTTAAGAATCGACAATATTTTCTTTAGAAATTTAATCGTCTTTTTATTTGTTTGATTTTTAATTTTAATCAACATTTAATCTATGAATTTAAATTATCTGGCTATTAAATACAATATGATAAAATCTTAGTGGTACACACGCAATAAATCACTTTTATTTAAATAATATGCATTTTATTCATATGAAAAATAACAAACTCTCGCTTGACGTGTCGGAACCACCTTCGTCCCCAAAAGAAATTACTAGTTCTTGGTCCCTAATGCAATCGATGCGGACATATTTTGCACGAGACAATAACCGTGATTCGATGGTAATTATTGCGATTGTTTGTGTTGATTTATCCCTATGAACAAAAATTCCAATTAGAGCATTATGCAATTCATAAAATATTTTTTACAAATTTTATTGGTAATAACTCTTTTAAGTTCTTGTTCAAATTAATTGAGAAAGTTTACTTGTTATTTTGGAAGAATAAGAACACAAAAAAGATAATGATTTTTACAACTTAATATTTTTATTTGTAGAAAGATGGATGCATGATACGAAATGTTTGAACTGTCCTATTCACCTTCAGATAATGAATGGACTATACTTACTGATGTGTCTAATTTATTTCCAGATACGGCCGCAAGGTGGTGATAGTGTGCACGCCACTGATGGTGGGCATCGCGGGGCTGATCAAGTCCTTCTCCGTCAACTACTGGATGTTGCTGGTCTTCGAGTTCCTGGAGACAGCCCTGGGATACGGGAACGCGTCGCTAGTCTTGTGTGAGTATCCAACAATTTCTTAGCAAGTTTTAGTAGAACGGAACGGAGGAGGTCCAGATCACCTTCGGTTCCTTGAGTCAGCGTGGTAGTAGGTAATAAGATTACCTACTATAGGGAACTACTACTGCAGGATAAAACGTAACGAAATAGGTACTCGTGTATACAGGGTGTATTGAGTTAGACGACCGTTGAAGTGGAAAATGGTAGTGAACGCTGCCTCTGGTGCAAGGGTTGTAGGTTCGTTTCCCGCACAGTACAAACATTTGTGTGCATGAATGTGTCTGTTTGTATTATGTCTGACTGTTATGTGTTATAAGTATGTTTTTATGTATTTACAAAAGGAAAGTATTATATGTATCTATATATTTGTAATCCCACTATTGTTTCTGATATCCGTAACATAGGTGCTTGAGCTCCCTATTTCGGAGTCAGATCAATGTAGGTAATGTGATGTTGTGAAATATTTATTTAAAGAAAATTAGTTGCATCTCCTTGCAGCGTTAGAGAGTGTGAGCCAAAAGCAGCGCGTGATCTTCTCGTGCATCGCCGACATCCTGTCCAACTTTGGCGCTGCATTCTTCGGGCTGATCGCGTGGAAGATCCCCTACTGGCGGCACCTGCTGCGCGCCATCTACGCGCCGCTGCTCGTGGTGGTCTTTTACATCTTCCTCATTGATGAGGGTGTCAGGTAAGTCAATAGTGAATCATCATTATCTTAGCGCATCATTGTCTGGTCACTTCGGAGCCTGGAGCCACCTGCAGCGTGCCATCTACTCGCCGCTGCTCGCGGTAGTCTTCTACATCTTCTACAAGGCAAAGGCTAATCATCATCTCAAGGTATCATTTACGATTGCGTTCACCGTCGTTTCGGAGCCCGAGGTATGCTTGAATGAGGTATCCAGAATTTGGCAAGTCTGGTAAATGCAACTGCGACCTTGACAACCCTATACCTATTATATTACCTATTATATCTAAATATAATTGATAACTAGACATGGTTACGACCTCAACAACTTTGGATATTCACAGTATGTGACTCTAAAGAAAGAAAGAAAGAAATAATATTTATTTAGTGACGCAAATAAAGTAATAAAATTACAAAATATTATTATAGAAATAGAAATAGAAAAAGGTTTATTTGGCACCAAAAATACATATAATAAAATATAGATCTATACATTACTAATTAATTTAATCCTAATCTAGGTATCTAAATTCTAAGTGGCGCCAAAAAGGTCCCCGCTCAGCTATTTGTCGAGACACAGAGCCTCGACGCTGATATTCTGCGGATAACAAAATACATATTTCACATACAAGTTACTTAGAACAGAAACAGAGATCGCTTCAGAATTCACCATACATCATGTTTAAATCTAATACTCTTACAAATTTAATATTTGTATATATATTGAGTTAAAGTATGTATTAAGTATAGACAAATTAAAAATTAATTTCGAATATTATGAAGGCGGCATAATATAGGTATATGTTATTTATACGAGTAGTAGGTAATTTTGTAATAAAGATGTGTAGGTATGTATGTGATAAATACACATACATACCTACCTGTGATATTACATCTATAAATATTAAGGTTAGGTACTGTAAAAGAGATAAAGGCAATAAATATAAAAAAATGTGTCACCAAAAAGGTTTGCACTCAGCATATGCCAAAGGGACGCTTCGACGCTGGTCTCTAAATGCAACTTGTTTTCTAAAGATTCACTAAATTGTGACTTATCCAACCAAACAGTTCGTCGACAGTACGTACGTACTTACGTGTACGTTATACATTTGAACTAATAAAATATGTGTGCGAAAGTACATAAACCTACGTACACGTACTACAACCTGTGCTTCTATTTACTTCACGCTCGCACACCCACGAGTGCGAGTATAGACGCAAATAGTGTGCGAGCGAGAAGTGAATAGATTCGCCGCCATTTCTGATCCCATTCTTTATCCGCACAGGTTGTACGTACCAGTATTTACTATCAATAGCAGTTCTTTTTATTGATAATAAATACTGGTTAGTACCTGCAGCTACATCGTGGACCCTATTATTTTGTTTCAAATAAAACTTCTATTTATTTTTTAATCCAGGTGGTTGTTGGCTCATAACAAGAAGGACGAGGCCGTGCGCGTGCTCAACAAAGTGGCTAAGATCAACAACATCACGCTCTCGAAGGCAGCTAAGGAGATGCTCACCAAAATCACTGACCAGAGGACTAAGGTTGATCAGGTATTACGCTTGCTGTTTATAATTTAACCACCTTATTCCTGCAAGCGTTTTATCCTTACAGCGATACCGTCTGTCCTTCGCAACGCAATCTGCGAACGGTGGAAAATCAAGTCCAACTGGATTTTGGTTACTGTTGTAATTAAATAAACGATGAAGACTTTGAATATCCACGAGATTTATTTTAGAAGAATTATAAATTTTACATGGATGACAAAACCGGTGACAGGTCATAGAGAGAGCTGTTTCCTAGAGCTACTAGCGACGTTTGCGTTCACTTCATCACCCTCTCCTGCACGCAAACCCATCGCAGTAGTGAGGAGGCGAAACTTTGGACTTAGAAGCCCTTTGGTCAGCGCATCAGCAACCATGCATTCAGTGCTCTACTTCACGCATATTTTATTGGCTGCAACCTTCTCCTTCACAAAATGATATCGGACGTCGATATGTTTGCTCCGGGCATGATAGGCTCCAGAACCTGAAATACTAATAGCGCTTTGATTATCGCAATACAAGGTAATTGGGATATCCGCCAAAGAATACCAAAATTCTTCCTCAAGCTGCTTTAACCAGAGTGCTTCTTGAACAGCAGAGGCCAACGACATATATTCGGCCTCAGTACTTGATAGGGCCACTGTGGCTTGTTTTCTTGAATTCCAGCTTATACAAGCACCCTGAAAAAGAAACAGGTATCCGGTGCAAGATCTTCGATCTGATATGTCGGTTGCCCAGTCAGCGTCGCAGTAACCAAAAATGTTTTCATCATTCCTCTTGAAGGTGAGTTTATAGTTGATGGTTCCTTTTAAGTAACGAAAGATTCTCTTAACAGCGGTCCAGTGCTGCGCTGTGGGATTATTGTTGAATCTGCTAACTGAGTTGACGGCAAAAGTGATATCAGGGCGTGTCCCCTGTGATAGATATAACAAACAACCCACAGCCTCTTGATAGGGAATATTTCTTAATACTTCGTTTTCATTTTCAGCTTTCTTTAAAAGAGTTCCAGCTTCATACGGTGTAGGTACAGTTTTGCAGTCATAAATTTTAAATTTGCGTAGTATTTTCTCTGTATAGAAGGACTGGTCCAATGACACTTCTTCTAAATCTTCAGATTGTGTTATTTTATATCCTATACATTGTCGAGCAGCGCCAAGGTCCTTCATTTTGAATTTCTCTTGTAGTTCTTTCTTCAAGTTTAATGCTGATTCATCATTGTTATATAAACAAAGTAAATCATCCACATAAACGGCCATAAAAAATATATCATGTTCATTTACTATTCTATAATATACGCAGGGATCTAAATTTGACCGTTTCAAACCAATCTTTAAGAGAACAGCATTAAGCTTTTTATTCCATTGACGGCTGGCTTGTTTTAAGCCATATATAGCTTTGTTCAATCTACAAACTTTGTTCTCTAGTTCATAACAAGGTGGCAACATCATGTAGATTTCCTCATCTACTTCTCCTTGTAAGAAAGCCGTTACAGCGTCCATTTGGTTCATTATCAGCTTATGCTTTGCTGCTAGACCGATGAGGTATCTTATTGACGTATGGCGCACAACTGGAGCATAAACTTCATGGTAATCGATGCCCTTCTTTTGTTGAAAGCCTTTAATGACAAGGCGGGCTTTATAACGTATTATTTCTCCAACATCATTCCTTTTCGTTTTAAAGACCCATTTACAAGGTATGGCTTTTCTTCCTTGTGGTAATTCACAAACCGTCCAGGTGCTATTTCCTAGTAGTGATTTATATTCGTCTTCCATGGCTGCCTTCCATAAGTGAGAGTTTTCTCCATTTAAAGCTTCTAAATGATCTATTGGATCATTATCCAACAAACACATTGCTGATTCTGAATTTAAGCATAAAAATGAATTAGGCTCTGATTGGTCTTTGTGATTATTAATCTTGTTTTCTTCTTTTTGCAGGTTTCCACGAAGTCTACTGTCCAAAATAAGTTTATCATTACTTTCATCACTACTGTCATTATTAACTATTTTTTCTGTTTTTAGGTTCCTTCCACGAGGTCTCAAATTCATATTACTAACACCAGGAGAACTGTCATTAAGTTTTGTAGGTTCATACGTCTCATCATTTGGATCATCATATATACTTGAATCATCATTATCATTAGTTATACTTGTGTCATTAGTATCATCGCTAATTTCATCATTTAATCTATCTATATCAAAGTGTACTGTCTTTGCCTGTTCTGTTACATTGTCTATTTGATTTTGCATTTCATTTTTCTTTTGTGTTACTTTGGCTGTTTCAATACTACTTCTAATAACATCCTTTTGATTGACAGATTCTTCCAAAAATGTAACATCTCTACTCAAAAGTATCTTTTTGCTCTTCTTGTCAATGAAGCGATATCCTTTTGTGCAGTCGCTATACCCAATAAATATTAATGAACGCGATTTAGGATCGAACTTGCGTCGCTGCTCCTTTGGAATATGAACCATGGCTTGACATCCAAATATTTTCATGTTACTCAAATCAGGCTTAGATCCAGTCCATCGTTCTTCAGGAGTGACATCTGGTAGTGAGCGTGTAGGAGATCGATTGATGATGTAAGCAGCGGTGGCTATAGCTTCTGCCCAGTACTCCTTCTGTAATGAAGCATTAAATAGCATACATTTTGCTCTTTCTACCAAAGTGCGATTCATTCTCTCACTGACACCATTTTGTTCTGGGGTATAAGGCGTACTACACTGATGTTTAATGCCGAAATGCTTAAAACATTTGTCAAACTTGTAGTTTTTATATTCCGTTCCGTTATCGCTTCTAACTATTTTTATTTTACTGTCCAATTCATTTTCAACTCTATTTTTGAATTCTATGAATTTCTCAAACACTTCTGACTTTTGTTTTAAAAAATACACAAAGACTTTTCTGGAGAAGTCATCTATGAATGTTAAGAAGTACCTTGCTCCTCCAAGAGACGACGTCTCCATCGGTCCACATACATCGGAGTGGATAAGCTCTAGCAATTTCATTGCCCTGGAGCCTTCATTTTTAAACGGTTGTCTAAACGGTTTGTTTCGCTTCCAGACAAGGAGTGCAGGAAAAATCATTCTTATTCTTTTGCTGAGATAACTTCACGCCTAATGTGCAATCAGGAATCTTCACTACATCGTACATGGATGACAAAACCGGTGACAGGTCATAGAGAGAGCTGTTTCCTAGAGCTATTAGCGACGTTTGCGTTCACTTCATCAGTTACACGTCAGAATCTTTATCTAAATTTAAATAGTACTGGTTACTGAGTGGACCGTTTTGTAAATATCAAGCGAATTATTAGTGTCAATAGGTTCGATTGAGTCCAATCTTGCGATCTATGATAGCACGTGTTTATTTGAGATGTTGCTAATCTAATTTAACGAATTTAATCTAAAACTAACTTCACTACCAATCACTGGATACTATCAACGTGGTGTAACAGTAAATTTAGAGTTAGAAACGTCCAATGGACACTGAGTAGCAAGCGCGAACCATTTACGCGTCGCCTGGTGTTATGTCAAGGACTCACAATATATGTAAACTTGCGTCCAATTGATTTAGTAACAAATGATAAATACGTGGGTGTACAGGATAGTGATATCCTGAGATACAAAGAATCCAAAGAAGGTTTCTCAGCCTAGTGTAATCTAAGCTGCACGCCGAGTCATATAAGCTGTTCCACGTAAAACACAATCATATATTTAAAAAACAAGGATGCTCATAGGAGCGTTAACAGGGCACTATGCAACGAGCCAATGCTGATGAAGATAAATAAAACATTGAACAGCGGCTGTAGAGCATGCAAGGAGGAGGCAGAAACCTTAGAACACCTCTCATGTAAATGCGACTCACTGGCTAGAGGCAGAATTTGTCTTCTAGGTAAAGCTTATCCGAAACTAGAAGACTATACAGGCACATCGTGACGTTGATGAAGTGAATCTTTCGTGAGTATGAGTCAAAAGATAGGGGAGGTAAAAAGATCCCATAGGGTAGACGTGTTCTATGAAAATGGCCAGTAACAGATAAGATAATACCAGTTACAATCGATGGTAACATAAAATCTTAACTTTAGAATGTAGTTGTTAATTTTGTCGCGTTTAAATTACACAAATCATGTGAGTTATCGGCCTTATATAGGTAGAAGCTAGTATGTAAAGACTGCCTTAATTAGGATTTATATATTAAGCTCGCATTTCCAATATTCGATGTTGTGTCATTCAAAGTGAAAATCAAAATCTGTATATACCTACTCGTTCAAACGAGTTTTATTTTACTGTTACCAAACTACTTAGTAGTTTTTTAGATTTTTGTTATTTTTTATGCCTTCTTATTTTCGTGAAGTTTTAATCAAGGAAATTACATTTTTTATATCAACCAATCAATTTGATATCACAGATACCATTTTTATCATCAGGCAGAGTAATTTGCCCATTAATAATGTATATCTAGACATTATTTTTGATAATATAAAGAAACATAAATAATTTGAGTAACTGTCTATTTATCACATTTATATAAATAATTAGATGATAAAATGGCTAATTCAAGGTTTTGAAAATTGAGATTTTTGAAAGAAATATAACATCCTCTAAAATGGTCTCAACTCTAGACTTTTTATGACGTCATACTCATGATCTTCACGTATTGCCCCGGTTACATTCAATACTGTATCTTTGGAGACCAGAGTCCACTTTTCTGCAGTATCTCAACCAAAACTCACGGTCACGCAGCGTTCATACTGATAATCATGGTGGCACGCATCACATCCGTTACAGCCTTTTTATATCTACCCGGTTTTACTAAGTAACTATTTTCTTTATTCCTTAGGAAAATAAAAGCCCCGCTCAAAGCGCGCCACTGCTCGTCGTCCTCAAATCGAAGAAGATCCTACTCCGGGTAGCCCTCATCGCCGTCTGCTTCTTCTGCTGCCTCTTCATCTACAACGGCACCATCGTCAACACGCAGCTCTGGGGCAGCATGTACCTCAACTTCTCGGTGTTGATGCTGGTTGCCATCCCCACCAGGATCGTGACTGCCATCACGCTCACGAGGTTCGGGAGAAAAGCCCCGATCTGCGTCGCATATGTCCTATGCGCTATTTTCTACATTGCGTCTGCATTTATACCTCATGGTAAGTGTATTATTGATATTTTCTATTAGTAATATGTCTCATCGTCAGCCCATTTAAGTCTCCACTGGTGGGGCACGGGCCACCCTCAATCACATGAGGGGTATGCCATACTCACCACGCTTGGCAGACGGGTTGGCGAGGGTTTTAATACAAATGCAGAGTTTTCCTTCTCTGATGATCATGCCAGCAGCTTTACCTTAGTCGCCTTTTACGACACCTCGGTAAGAGTGTGGGTGGCCTATTCTACTCTGCCGGGGACCACACGGCACTAATACGGTAACATGTATAATGGAAACAAACATAGGATCATGGAAAAATAAAAAATCACTGGATCATTGCTCAAGGGGAAACAGTTAATCGTTTTTTTAGTTGTTTGTTTGAATGGACCACATAAAGTTTCGGCGAAAGTTTTTTTTTTTTAGGAACTGTAGGCTAACGCTTGACCACAATCTCACCTGATGGATAGTGGCGATGAGGTCTAGGACGTAACGCGTTTGCCTAGAAGATGCCTGTTCACTCTTGCCTTAAAGATGTCCAAATTGTAGTAGTCCGGAAAAATAGACCTTGGCAAGGAGTTCCATCCCTTAGCTGTCCGCATCATGAACGTGGATGCATATCGCTTTGTGCGGATAACGGGAAAGCCAACAACGTATGGATGAAACCTCTCGCCGCGTTTTGTTGTCCGGTGGTGGAATGGGCTAAATTATGGTGTAGTAAATTTTTAAATAAGTACAAGCAGTACATAAGTACCTACATAAAATTTAACAAGTACTATCTACTGCACGTGTCTACCCTTTGTCGACCATTTTTTATTTATAAGCGGATTAAAACTTAAAAATGACATTGAAATGAGATTACCTGCCAATTAATTCGCTTTGACATGGTCCTAAAGTTTCGCAACCGAGTATATAGTCGAGTATTTACCCATGAAAAAGCAAAATTGATGCGATTTTCTTAAAGTTAATAGAAAAAAGCACAGTAAAAATGTTGACATTATAAAATGGAATAATTGATTAAGAGATTATTATAAGGTCATGCATGAGAATCGCGTAGTACCTACGCCATCTAGCGGATTTTTCACATACGATAGTCAATTCCCACAAATTGCACCCAAAGATGTTTGTTTATTTTATTGATGATGGGCTTACTCTTGCTTTGACTCTAAACTCTGGAGCTGAAACCTAATGATGATGGAGTGATTTTATACAAAAAAAGCCAAATCTAGCTTTAAAAAAATATGTATATAAGTATTTTACTTTTTAACCAGCCAGGAATTATACGCTAAGATGAGGCGGATATTTTACTCTTTGAGTTTGATACAAGAATTTTGAGTTATGTCAGGTTCATTCTAAAAAGGTGTGACATCACTTTTTCAACTACCTAGATATCTGGTGGGTATCAGTCGTCCTGTACGTGATTGGCAAGATGTGCAACACGTACGGCGTGTTCTCCCTCACGGTGCTGGCCATGGAGGTGTTCCCCACCACGTCGCGCAACTCGCTCGTCAACACCGCCAGCACCATCGGCAGGCTGGGCGCGGTGCTGTCGCCGCAAGTTCCGTTGCTGGTAAGTCCTCACTGACGATAACATTTTTGGAAGAAATCACAATAGAGACATAGGGCGTTAAGAAGAGATTACCACTATTCTCTGGTTTTGCGAGACAGCTTCTAGGTATGTCCTTCCAACTTTGACCAGGTAGGCAATTCGTCGTGCACTCGACATTGAAGTCTAATTTATAGATTCCGTACATTCGTCCATAAAATCTCTAATTAAATTTCATTGCCGAGTGGACAATAATAAGACCCCTGTTAAAATGAAAACCTCCGAATGTTGTGAGGGCGATCTAGTCTTCTTTTCCCGTGTACCTGCCATTAAGAAAACAGGATGCATAACATAAACATTTTTGTCTCCAGGAGAAATACATGCACGGGCTCCCAAGCATAGTCTTCGGACTGGTTGCTCTCTTTCCAGCGTTCCTCGCCCTCCTACTGCCTGATACCAGCAAGGTAGCTCTGCCTGATGACATCAATGATGCCGAGAGACTCGGCGAAGAGGCACAGGAGAATGAATGGGCTGACAGAAGAGACGAGCCCACCGAAAAAAGAGGCAGCATCATCGCCTGTCAGCGATGACCAGTGTCAAGTGCTTGAAACGTTACAAGAACATTTAAGACTGTACTGACTGAAGGACCAAATCGATCTGAATGCCATTTCGTGTATTATATTAACGATAATGTTAAGTAATGTTTTGTTTAGTGAAGTTGAATTCGTTTTGCATTTATATGTGGTGTATTAAGTGATGTATCATGACATATAATGTTCAGTCAGAAATGTCAGCAAATCTCAGGAAGAATCTCAGTGAAGAAAATCATTGGAGAAAACTTTTCGTGTATGCACAGAAAACAATTTTATATGTTTTTTTTTGACAGCATTCATTGTTGGCTTTTATCAAGAATGGTCGAGAATATTTGGCGCTTAACCACCTCAAATGCAAAAATCGGTTGCGGCTAGTATATGAGTTGTTAATAACCTTGGCCAATAAATCAGTGATAAAAATAAGTAAACGATTGCTATAGGAACGAATCTGCTAATGACATACCTACTATCTACGATGATTAATCATACATACTTGTATGATGCTTGTAAATGTGATACTGTTTTCTGTAAATATTAATAACCTTTATTATGGGGTATTTATACCAAAATAATTTTACAGTCAATTAATAGAAAACATATCAGCATTTTATTTTAAAGTACTGTACTTATAGATGAGACTATGTAAGATAATAACTAGTATGTGAATTTTACATTAAAATTGTTCGATACTGGATATCTTTCATAATCTACCTACATTTTTTTTTAATTTTAGTAACTCTTATAGTTTCTAATTACCACAGAACTATTATATCTGTGGTATCTAATCTTAATCACCCTTCAGTTTACCAATCTGTAAAAAACTAACATGTGTTTTGATAAGATATATGTATCAATTCATAATATTCTGTTAATTTACACACCTTATCGCTGTTTCTTCCAAATGTAGATATATTTATTTCCCGTTACTTGTTACAAAACAATATGTTTAAAACTACACTTAAAAGCTAAATTGTTAAAACTAGAAATTGTAACAATAGATACAGGAGATCTGACCTGTAGGTCCCACACTGGGGAGTCTCTGTATCGTGGGCGCCTACTTGGTAAATACATCGTTTTGTTTATAAAATATCTTGTTAATGCTAAGATTGTTTCTGTATAGCTCAGCAACCACGAGTCTGTGATTTATTTTGTAGTGTACACGTCTGAACAAGTTGTATGGATGGATACTTGTTAGCAACGTGTGAAAGTTTAAAAATATTTCCGTTAAGTTTTTATAAGCTATTTACTATAAATCCTCGAATACCCCTTTGAAATCTTTACTTATAATACTATAAACACTTTTGTTCTGTGAAAAGTAATCAGGTTTATAATATTTTGTAACTATGCTCTTAAAAGTAAATAGAAACAATCTTTATTCAATTTACTCGTAGGTCCATGCAGAAGTCTTTTGAATCTCAAATTTAATTAATGGTTGTACTTTTGTTTCCATTTTGTAAATATCTAGCTTTGTTTGTATTAGATACTCAACTCATAGTATTCCATTTTATTTCATGAGTCATTGTGTATACAAGTAAATAGATAATGTACGTACCTACTCTTATATAATTAGAATCATATTTACCTTTCTTATATCTTGTAAGTTATATTATTTTCAGGGCGCACTTGTGGCTCCTCTGGTGTTACAGGTCTCCATGGGCGGCGGTAATCATTCGCCATCAGGTGATCCGTGTACTCGTCTGCCCCTTTTTTTATAAAAAAAAGTAGAATGTCAAAAACGATAGATAGCCCAATTTGTAAATATTTTGTAAATAAATAAAACAACAATGTATTCTTACATATTTTTTTTATTTTATGAACTAACCTAATTTATTTTTTAAACTTAAATAAATAAAATATAAAAAATATACCATATTATAGAACTTAAATTAGTTAAGCTAGCCAAAGGTAGTGCACGAACATTTCCTGCCATAGACCAGATAATCCTCTCTTTTTCAACAATGGCTGTCTTTTATAAAATTTAGAAAAAACAACGCCACGAAACAAACATTATAAATACAAAAGAAACCTAATTAAAAATATCATTTTGTTTTTACAGACCCAAGCACGAGTATGTTTACGAATATTACTCGACAAACAATTAAATTACCTACTTACAATGAAACATATTACACGTGAAAGCTTTTTACAATTATATAATAGTCCAATGTACTTAAAGTCATGTAACATGTCATGTCATATACGATCCATGTTCTTATTTACTAATCTAGAAGTAGTTTTCAGATTTCTTTTTTCTTTCTTCTTCTTTTTAGAGTTACAGTTTCCTAATTTACTTAACTCTGAAAATGTGACAACATTAATAAATAAGTTCGGCCAGATTAAAAACTGATTAATTATGCTATAAATTTCAATCAGTTGTCAACGTGAAGAGAGTTAACATATATTCAGAATAACAGGATGAAAAAAAAAGAAAATTTAAGTGTTTAAGGTGACGCATCAACGAAACTAGCGCCGCAAAATAGATATTACAGATATATTTATACCAGTCGGTATAAAGTAGAGAAATTGAAACATACTAGCTACCATTATTTACAAATATTGTCTCGCATCTGGTATTATTATTACACAACACTTACGTTAACAATCTAGAGAGTTCGATTTCCCATTAATTAGAGACCCCGAAACTGATACTGTACAATCAGCCAAAATACCAGGAGCCTGTTGTCCCTACTAGACTTGAGGTTTGCTCCGTCCCAGCGCCTCCGCCTCGGCGATGGTGTCCGGCATCTTGGTGCCTAGGGTCTCCGGCTGCGTCAGCACTAGCACCGCCGACAGCAGCGCAAGGCAGCCAAACAACATGGACGGCAGACCACTCCAGTATTGCGTCTAGTGAGCATAAATCTTTTTGTCAAGTCTGACGAAATACTCAACAAATTTATACTAATTATAAAGAGGTAAGACGCGCAACGCCATTTATTGGTCTAGATTGAATCTAATCTCCCGAAACAAGGGGTGAGGGTGGGCCACTAGTAATAAATAAATACAGAGAACTAGATGTTATTAATATTGGGGATGCAAGTATATGAGCTTAATTGGAGTTTGGGACAACTGGCTAAAAGTCTGAACGATATCTAAACACTGAATGAAGTGCAACAAAGGTGTTAAAATATGTACTCACCAATACAGGCGTGAGAGGCGCAGTGATAGAACCTATTCTCCCGATCATGGAGGAGAAGGCGAGCAGGCTGTGCCGGTGCTGCGTGGGGTACAGCTCCGAGGTGTACAGGTACAGGGATGTGAAAACAAGAGCGATGCCGAATTTACCCGTCAGGAACACTACCAGCCGAAAAGTAGTCATTTCTAAAACAATCATCAACGACTTTATTTACTACTACTACTTATTAGCTAAAAACAGTAATCAGACAAATCCTGATGCATCAGGATGATGAGCCTCCTGAAGAGCCAATGACCATGCTTTGCACCCGAAGCATGGTCATTGGCTCTTCAGGAAAAAAACACGAACTAAAAAGTATAAAATAACATTTTTGACACTTTATACACTTTAAATAACATTTTATAACTGTACACTCGAGAAAAGGTATTATTGAAGTCGGCGCCTAATCCCTGATGAAGTATTGCAAAATAGTCTTGTCAAAAATATTATTTTACACTTTTTAGTTCGTGGTTTTTGAAGGCGGTTTTTTTTCGTGGATTTTTTTATTTCACGCTATTTAGTGTTTCATTTTTCGGTAGCCGAAAGAGTAACTACTGAGTTTCTTGCTGGAGTCTTCTTAGTACAAATCGACATTCCGAACCAGCGGTAGATGTTATGTACCTATTTTGACATTCATAAGTGTTCTGTGTGGACCTAAATTGAATAAATATTTTTTTAATATTTATCTTTATCTTATCTGCGGATCTCATAATTCCTGATACGATTACGCAAGGAGACTTCGGAGTTATGCTCGGGCACAGCCCTTTCCATTGCTCTCTGCGTGACTTTTAGCCTTCTTAAGAGGCTTAAAATTATTATTTTTTTTATCAAAAATAACCACTCATTGAAATCATTAATATTTAAGATAATTGAATAACAAAACATCGATTACCATGAATAATTATCAAAGTGATAAATACGATCCGATTCAACAAGTATCTATTAATTTATATATTTTTGCAGCTGCCGCCTGTTGCTATGAGTATTTTTAATCCTTCCTAAAGATTACTTAGGTGTAGCTTTCCCCTAATGCCACAAACATTTAATTATCATAGGATTGTCGGTCAAAGATTATCTAATCTTTATGCATCGCCGAGTGTCTGATGCAAAGGATTAGATAATCTCGTTTGTTTGTGATGCTTGGTATTATTCCTGTTTCAATAACTTTATGTCGTCTCTTAACCTGATTTTCATAGTATACCACAACAGCCATACATCTCCATTAAAAGTAACTCACCAGTCGGAATAAAGGCGAAACCAATATTACAAGCCGCACTCAAAGTGAATCCTCCGCAGAGCGTCGGCCTTCTCCCAATCCTGTCCAGCACCAGCACAGCGCTGTAGAAGCCAGGGATCTCGATGGCGCACGTCAGGATGTAATTGAGGTGCATCTGTTCCGAGAGCCCGGTGGAGTTGATGGACAGCCCGTAGTACACGAAGGTAGTAGTGATCCACCAGATTGGGGTGGTCAACATGCGCCGGAGAAGGACTTTCGACTTTAAAATGGCCTTGACTACAGAATCGTTGACATCCTATGGAAATGGAGAGATTATTAGCTACATCACTTAATAATCTTACGAGCTTAAGATGTGATTACACATCTAAATGGGCAGATACATACGAAAATAATTGCAATTGAAAAATAAATATGAGTACGTAAGATGGTAAACTGTTTGGAATCCATAAGTTAAGTATAATGACAACTTACCGTGCCTGTTTCAGATGGTGCTTTGACAGCAGCAGGAGTCATCAAGGCTACCATGGATTTCTGACTTATAGTCTTCCGGTTGACACGCGCTACTTTCTCCAAAACTACTTTGGCTTCTACGAATTTCTCCTTTGAAAGCAGCCACCTTACACTCTCTGACAAGATCCAGTAGTACGATACGATGAGGAAGCAAGGGATGTTCAGGACCATAAGCAATAGTCGCCAATCGTTGACGAGCCAGGCTGTAAAACCGAGGGTGACTTGGCCCACTGCAAACATGGAAGTGGAAGTCGCACTGACCACCACGCGCCATTTCGGCCCAACTAACTCCGCGGCTAAAAAAATAAGAAAATAAAACTGAAAACTATACTAGTACATTGTGCATTGAAAACTGTATATTTAAATAGTAGATAGTGTTGAAATCTATGTGCAGGGATAAAATCATAATCAAAGCAAAGCGTCTCTTTGAACCAAGAATGGAAAAGAAGCGTAGGTAGTAAACAAAGACAAAACACAAAACTTACCAAAGATATACGCTGAACTGAAGGTACCGGCTCCAAGAGTAGTCTGAATAATTTGAAGAGCAAGGTACATGGGATAGTTGACGGAGAAGGCCCTGATCAGTCCGAAGAGCGCCAAGTTGAACACGCTAATGATGAGAGCGACTCGTCTGCCGAAGCGGTCAGACACGTACCCCGTGATGGGCAACACTAGCAGAGTCCCTACGCTGTTTAGGGTACCGGCCAACGCTCGCATCCAATCTTGACATCCTAGGTCAAACTGTAAATGATAAACAGCCTTTGTTTGTGGCCTACGAAATTTCGGCCGATTAAAAGAAAACATTCATGTCGAAAGCCAATGGAATAATTAGAACCTCAATGGTGAAGGAAATTATCGCGAGGTAACCTTCATTATACAGGCTGCATTGCATAGTAAAGTATCAGCCTATATACTGTACCACTACAGGGCAAAGGCCGCCATCAAAGAAATCCAATTATCGCTAGTATGATGGATCAGGCTTAATCACCACGCTTGCCTAATGCGGAATGGTGATCACAAACCCGAGCAATGTTCGAAAAATTCGAAACATACTTTTTGCTCGACCCGAGAATCGAACACAGGACCCCGAGACCACTGCCCGGTACTGAAACCATTGCATACCTTAAAAGATAAATCCTAAAGGGCATGTTAAGTCTTTTCAACCCACATTAGGCCTTGCTCCAGCAGTGAAGATACTAATAAGATGATAATTATTATTCGCCTATTTTATATGTAGATTAAGAACAAACTTACATCATACACGACAGATTCGTCTCTGGCGTAGACAAACTCATCACAGCTAACTTGTTGGCTCTGATCAAAAAGATTTGCTGGGCAGAAGTCTAGGGTCCCGTTGCCGACGGAAGGAAACCGATTGCAGCTGGCAAATCCTTGGGTCCCAACTGTGCTCTCAGGGATAGCGTTCAGAACCCACTCTGGTTGGAATGTCTCAATTAACTTGCGATCTTCACCACATTCTGGGATTCGACATCTGTGGAAGTATTTTAGGATGATTTAAGTTCATAACCCTTGTAAATTACATGATATAGTATTATTTAACCCGCGACAAACAGGGTATGAATTTGGGGTGAGCGGCTTGTTTGTTTGTGTGTGCACACGTTCAAATTCTCGAATACCTTTATAATGATTTGTCTGATTTAAATGCAATCTTCAGTAGGTATTCAAAATCTCTATTGCTTCTACAATGTAATTCAAAGTTCTAAAGCATTATTGTTGTTGTATAGAGAATCAAAGATTCATTAGAATTAAAAGCTACGCTACACTCTGCCAAAAATCGTTATTCTATAACAATCATCAAAGGATTTGCGGGGCTGACTCGCAGGAGGTGTTGCAGGGCCCGACCTAGATAGAAACTCTTATCATCGAAGGCCAAGACCAAGACTAAACTTGGGTCGCTGCGGCAACTTAGTTATAACATAAATCTTTTGATATATTGAATCAACACCATATTAGTTGTTTTTCCAGCTGACGCTTAATAGTCTAGAATCTGTTTAAAATAGTTTGCAAATTAATACACATTACCTGTGAGGGATCGCAGCAGCGCCGAAAATGAACTCGCTCATAAAAGCAGACATAATCAGCGGTATGGCAACCAATAGCATGTTAATCAGCTGGAACCGCCCGAACTGCCCCAGCTCGTTCACCAGGACATAGTCTAGGTCTATCTTACTCAGACCCTCCATCTTCACCGATGCAACGCTCTCCCTCATGCCCGACGACATCTTGGGGTCTTTAGGTAGGGAGATGTTTCTCCTCACGAGAGCGAGAATGAACTGGCATTTAATTTAATGCAAAAGAGCCTGGTGGATTCAACCGGATATCTGAATGAGTTGATAAGGGAATCCGGATTAAACGGACGCTTTTGAGCGGTTAAGCTGTGATTGATCGCGTGTTAGATATCAAACAATTATTTGGCTTGTTCATAGAACATTATGTACTATTATCTTTTGTACACGCGACTGTTGATAGAAAGCAAAAAGGAAAGCTAGCAAAAGTTGCAGTAGGTCGATCCGTGCATGTGTGGTTCGCTCAGCATACGATTGCGCTGGGGACCGGGTGTCCTGGTATGTTGTACAGAGATAAAGGGCTGCATTGCGCCAGATAAGGGTGAAGCGGTGAGCGCGATTAGCGGTACGGTCTAGTCCCGGCTGTGAGGTTTCCAACCGCGTTTAAATTTGAAATGTGAATTGAAATTTGAAACCAAGGTCCTCCGACTCTTGTTGAATATGGTTCATGTAAACTGAATGGCGTAGCTAAGCGTGGGCGGTTAACGGAACAAAACCAAGTTAATTCTGTCATGAAGAATTGCTGTTGCGGGCTTCACTGATATGCCTTTCCCTCGTCTACATTTAACCATGCTATGCCCCCTGCCGGAGCCATTATGAAATGTAAGACTGAGCTATCATTTTTGTATCATTTGGCTATTTTCGGTGGCTAAATAAACCCTTTTATCTTCATAAAAAAAGTAAAGTATCGGTCTAGTTTTTTTATGTAATAGTTGGCAGACGAGCAGATTATGTACATCATATATTTTTTTTAGTTTTATAATTCATTTATTATAGAAGTTAGAGGGGGGGGGGGGGGGGAAGGGGACACAATTTACCACTTTGGGAGCGTCTCTTGCGCAAAGTATTGTTTATAAAAAAAATATGTTAAAAACCTCAATATCATTTTTAAAGATCTATCCATAGATACCCTACACGTATAGGTTGATGAAAAAGAAAATGAGTTTCAGTTTCAAGTATGGAGACTCCCCCAATTTTTGTGTAAAAATCGTAATGCGGTAAAAAAAAATACATCTGTTTACCAAGTTTCAATAGTATAGTTCTTATAGTTTCGGAGAAAAGTGGCTGTGACATACGGACGGACGGACAGACGGATAGACATGTCTGTCCGTCCGTTCGTCGGCATGCCGAATCTATAAGGGTTCCGTTTTTAACTATTTGGCTACCGAACCCTAAAAACATGGCGGATGCCACATCCATGGCGGAAATCCATACAAAAAACTATGTTTTAGTGATATACTCGTATGTCGTCTGGTTATAAATGTCACGAGCTCGAGAATTGGGCTCCTGGGTTATAATGAAATAAATAATTTTGTATTATTTGTATTTACTTATAATACTTATGTTAATTTCCAACATAATGTAGTTATGTGATGTCACATAAAAACATTACTATTTGCACGCCTGCTTGCAGGTTGAATACATGAACTACATACCCCATACTATTAAGACCGTAGTATCAACGTATATAATGCAAATAAATGATTGTTTGTTTGTTTTTAGTAGAGCATGCTGTACTGATACAATAATGTTGATCATAATTATTCGGTATATAAAATTGGTGGTGCTGGAGATGAATGCTAACATTTGAAATTAGTTTGTTATATGGCACTTTAGCCTGATGATTAAACGTAACCCTATCATAGTAGCGATGACCTGATCTCTGTGAAGGAGGCCTTTGCCCTGCTGTGGGATAGTATAAAGGCTGATATAAAATTCCACCTTATTGTCTTATAGGTATTAGTTTCCTGTCAAAAATAATTTACTGTCTCCAGTAAGTTAATTTCTTTTCCTGCTACTGTTGTTTACCTACGCTTAATTTTTGCGGATTATTGTTTACGTAAGGGAATTACATTGGACGAAGATTAATTGAAACTTAATTTTACAAGGTTCCAAGTATTTGATTTATTGATAAATGCGTAAATTAAGGAGATAACGGACAAATTTTCTTTGACATGATCCAATGACAAAACAGTGAAAGTGTAGATATTAGTTATATTGCACTTTTGAACACACTGATGGCTAGCATGGTAGACTGATGATGGTCATGCATCCTCCACATGGAGTTAAGTCTTTTTTAGGGTTCCGTAGCCAAATGGCAAAAAAAGGAACCCTTATAGATTCGTCATGTCCGTCTGTCCGTCTGTCCGTCTGTCCGTCTGTCCGTCAGTCCGTCAGTCCGTCTGTCCGTCTGTCCGTCTGTCCGTCTGTCCGTCTGTCCGACTGTCCGTCTGTCCGTCTGTCCGTCTGTCCGTCTGCCCGTCTGTCCGTCTGTCCGTCTGTCCGTCTGTCCGTCTGTCCGTCTGTCCGTCTGTCCGTCTGTCCGTCTGTCCGTCTGTCCGTCTGTCCTGTCTGTCGTGTCCGTCTGTCCGTCTGTCCGTCTGTCCGTCTGTCCGTCTGTCCGTCTGTCCGTCTGTCCGTCTGTCCGTCTGTCCGTCTGTCCGTCTGTCCGTCTGTCCGTCTGTCCGTCTGTCCGTCTGTCCGTCTGTCCGTCTGTCCGTCTGTCCGTCTGTCCGTCTGTCCGTCTGTCCGTCTGTCCGTCTGTCCGTCTGTCCGTCTGTCCGTCTGTCCGTCTGTCCGTCTGTCCGTCTGTCCGTCTGTCCGTCTGTCCGTCTGTCCGTCTGTCCGTCTGTCCGTCTGTCCGTCTGTCACAGACACTTTTTTCTGAAATTATAAGAACTATATTATAGAAACTTGGTAAATAGATGTATTTTGTTAATTGCATTAGGATTTTTACACAAAATTGAAAAAAAAAATTTCGTCGCACATGGTTTTCGCTCATCACCGCAGCTTCGGCTTACTGGCCGGCTTACGAGCTTACAAACCACCTGCTCCTCAGCTCGCGGGCCGCCCCTCGCCCCTCCGCCCCTACGCGGGCTTGAATTACACTCTAGGGGTAGGGCAGACAAGACTACGTGGAGTCGGATTTGCAGCGATTCGTTTTTGACACTACAGTTAAGTACATGTACAGTTAAGTAGTACAAAACAGTGATTTTCAATTTAATTTAGAATAAAAAGTATACTGTTGTAAAGAGGGATATGCTATTAAAAATTATCGTAAATGAAATTCTGCCATCCATAGTATGCCAAGTGAAATTCCACCAAATAACATTTCGACTAAATAAACGTTATGCTAAACAAAAATATGCAAAATGAAAATATGGATTAGGAAATTATGCTAAATAAAATTCGACATTCTTATAAGTATGCCATTATAAATTCGGTCAAAAAACATTCGGCCAAACAAAAATTATCCTAAACAATTTTTATGCGTTAAAAATATTCGACTAAATAAAAATATGCCAAAAGTGTGTTCTGCCAAGTGAAATTCGGAACAACGAAATTCGGCCAGATAGAGGGAACCCTTAAAAATTATGTTGAGATTTTAATATAATTTAAATATTGGGAATTGGGAAATTCTTACAGTTTAATTGGGAAGAGCAATGTATTGATTGGGAGGAAATAAATAAACATATTTTAAGGGCGACTTTTACCAAAAAGCTTATAGTAAATAACCGTTATTTGGTGTGCTTTTGATGTAAAACAGGGATTGACGCCCTGTTGGTCAAGTGTCTTAAGTACCGGGCCGTGATCTCGAGGTCCTGGGTTCGATTTCCGGGTCGAGCAAAAGTATGTTTCGAATTATTCGAACATTGCTGGGGTTTGTGATCATCAATCTGCATTAGGCAAGCGTGATGGATGGTTATGCCAAATCCCTTCATAGTATCGATAACATGAATTCTATGATGGAGGCCTTAGCCCTGCAGTGGGACATATATAGGCTGACATACTTTAACAAGGGATTTAGGCCAGATGCATTCACTCCAACCATACCGTCTTAGCCCATCTCCCTGTTTGATCTGTGGGATCTTCCAGCTCCTTGAAACTTTTTATCACAAAAAACTTAAAGATATAAAATATCGTTTTTAGTATAAAATAGATATTGGTAGATCTATGGTTGAACTTTTATGTTCAAAAGTAAATGCACTTAAAAACATTTCGACAGTCTTCGAATGGTATATTAATTACTTAGGAATAAATTGCAAAATATTGCTATAAACAAAAAACTTCTATGTTCAATTCCAGGTTGGGTCAATTTTGGAAACAAGCTTTTATAAATTGTCTTTAGTACTAGGTTATACACATGAGCTTAATATAGGTACCTACAATAGCTCTAGTTTGAGATTATGAGATCATTGTAAAACCTGGGACATTTTTTTATTTTAGTAGTTAGTTCTATTCCATTAGGATAATGAACAGGTGTCTACTTATGCTGATACATTACAATCGTATGACTAAACATTGATGGATGGATGGATATGTCTCATTTGATAAGAACTGTCAGCTTACTCCAAGTTTGTCAGCTCATTGGGTTTAGTGAAAGGCAGATTATCTCTTGGCACGTCAGCACATGTCAGATTTTCTAATCTACTAATAATTACTACTACCTTCTGGTAGTAGGAATTCGAATGAAGGGAAATCATGCGCGTCGCATTTTCAGTACTGAATGTCGTGACTGTACCCGTGAAAGCTTAATACATCCTGTATGATAGTCCTCTCTTTGTCTTTCTGAGGTGTTGTCTAGCACATGGTATCGTTTTGGGAAACAAAACCCCGATACAAGCATGTTGCTCAGTGCCCGCTCTTCGACAAACATCCCTACCTGTTTGAAGAGAAAAATATTAAGACCCCGAAATTCATCCCCTAAGAGGGTGAAAAAGAAGGCCAAAATTTATACGAGAGAGTTGCTTCATCATCACCATCATCATCAGCCCATTTAAGTCCCCACTGCTGGGGCACGGGCCTCACTCAATCACATGAGGGGTAATTGCCATACTCACCACGCTTGGCAGACGAGTTGGCGAGGGTTTTGATATAAATGCAGAGTTTTCCTTCTCTGGGTGCTGATGATCATGCCTGCAGCTTTACCTTAGTCGCTTTTCACGACACCTCGGTAAGAGTGAGGGTGGCCTATTCTACTCTGCAGATAGCTATAGTTGTTTCAGTCTAGCTTCAATTTTGCATAAATGATTTTTAAGAAGATATGTGGAAGGTTTTTATTTTTAGAATTTTAGTATTTACATAACTAGTTGTAATAAAGATGTAGTTTTCTGTGAAAAGACGTGAAATCCCACCAAAACATCCTATAAAAACCAAGTAATAAGTGAGTGAGGGTACCGGAGGCCCAATCCAGTGGATAGGGGGGGTTGAAGGGTTGGCACCACACTTGTGACTCCACTGGTGTCGCGGGTGTCCATGGGCGGCGGCATTTGCTTACCATCAGGTGATCCGTCTGTTCGTCTGCCTACCTATTACATTAAAAAAAGTCTTGATAAAACTGCTTAGATATTTCTCTATAAAAAGGAATGAAATCTCTAAGCAAAGGCAAGTGTAAGAGGTTCTTTATTGCAATTTCTGTATTATTATAGTTATATTTTATGTGACTTGACTGGTGACTTGGATGTGTCAAGTCGGTAAATGAGCATATAAGGTATTCAGTCTATCTACTTATCACATAAAAATAGAGTCATGAAAACAGCAGTATCAGATCATTCGTCGAGGGTCCTCTTGGACTCGGGGAGGCCCAGCGCCTCGGCCTCCGCGAGGGTGTCCGGCATCTTCGTGCCCATGGTCTCCGGCTGCGTCAGCACCAGCAGCCCGGAGACCAGCCCCATGCAGCCGAACAGCATGGAGGGCAGACCACTCCAGTATTGCATCTGTAACAAAGGTAAAATTTTGTTTAAACAAATCTCAAATATTGAGAGGTGTTTAAACAGGTCAGAAGTGTTGAAGAAGTCAAGGAATCAAATATTTTCTCCATTCATAGGTAAATACACAGCCCAAAGCAAGGCGAAAAGTTCTCGAGTGGACGCCGCGTACATCTGGTGACGGTCAAACAAACAAACAATCAATTTTAAATACATTTGATTTATAAAGGGTCGCGGGAATTCCATGGATTCGGCGGCAGTAAGCGTCTATTATCTGAAATAATTATGATGATGGTACAAAACGACTCGATGAAATTGTTGCCTTTGGTTAATCTTACAAATAAATTTTACAAAATTTTCAGGCAAAAGTTGTTCTACATGAACATTAGCTCTTATGTTCCACTTGATATAATGAAACTCCCTTGTCTTAAGGTTACACCTGAAAATCATAAAGCAATCGATTCAATGTATCCAGACTTTCCAATCCAGATCTATATATCAGAAAATATCCTGGATAATGTTTCATAGTGTTCATATAGACACAAGCCTTATGCTATAGATAGATTGGGTAGATAGATATACAGGTAACGCCATCTATAATAAATTGAAAGAACTTTGTTTAACGAATAAATAGATCGTGAACCTTAGATTAAATCAAAATAGTCGTGAACTAATATCGACTCGTCACTAATTGTTTTGATTAGTGATAAAGAGTCTAAATAATTATAAAAGTACAATTACAAATAGATAGATGGCACCATTCAATAGTTCTATGTATTATTACCACAGGAAAACATTGTTTTCGTAAGAACTGACATCCAGTTGAAAGATACAAATATAATCCATATTTTTTCTCACCAATATAGGAGTTAGAGGAGCAGTGATGGACCCCACTCGTCCGATCATGGAGGAGAAGGCGAGCAGGCTGTGCCGGTACTGCGTGGGGTACAGCTCCGAGGTGTACAGGTATAGTGACGTCATCGTTATTGAGATGCCGAATTTTCCCAGCAGGAACATTAAAAGACGCAGCACGGCCAGGTCTGGAACGTAAAAAATGTCAGACTGTGATGTAAAAGAGTAACTGACGAGTTTCTTGCCGGATCTGACTGAATGTGGAATCAGCCGTCATCGGTGTTGTTTCCGAACAGATACGATCTGGTGATCTTCAAGAAAAGGGCTTATACCTTCCTTTAGAGCCGGCAACGCATATGTGATACCTCGGGTGTTGCAAATGTCCATGGGCGGCGGTGATCACTCACAATCAGGTGTGCCATCTGCTCGTTGGTCCGCTATAATGTGAAAAAAATAAGAATAAGCAACTCGGACTGGCCATGCCGTGTAACGATTAAGTAAATTATATTTTTTTTGGGAATCTTATACGGGAAATAATTAGTCGAAGAAAGAAGCAGCCAAGTACCTAATGATAAAAACGTTTCATTTGTTGAATTATTGAGCTGTGAACTGTTATATCAGTTCACGTCATGCTTTTTCAGAAAAAAACCGAGCATTTAGATGAAGTCACTGAAAATCTAAAGATCAAATTACTACGCAAACGCTCTATGAGCCTTTTTTTTATAAAGGTAGGTAGACGAGCAGACGGATCACCTTTTAGGGACGCTGCTGGCCTGCGGCCCTCCTTTGTTTGTTTATTTTTATAGTGACACAGGATATTATATTATGGGCTCTCGTCAGCCTGATGGCAAGCAATATAGGAGAACCCACGTTTTTATGTTTACTAATTTAGTTTGTGCACGTTTGTTGTGTGTAATTGTCTGATTAATTTAGTTTTATCAATTATCTTATCAATAAATCTTTTTATAATTTAATCATTTTTTCGATCTCCATGATTGTTTCTAATCGATTAGTATTTCAATTGGTGATAACATGTTTTTATAGTTATTGCTCGGGATTGTTGACTATGAACTTTTACTGGCTTTGAAAAAACTCATAAAAAATGTAATATCATCCAAGCAAGTAGCGGACAACTTGATCAACCTGTTATATAAGATTTTAAACTTTCGCATTGCATTATACAAATAATTAATGTACACGGGACAAAACGCGGTTATTATTATATGTAAGTACATACGTGTACGGCCGTGTGGTTCCCGGCAGAGTAGAATAGGCCACCCTCACTCTTACCGAGGTGTCGTAAAAGGCGACTAAGGTAAAGCTGCTGGCATGATCATCAGCACCCAGAGAAGGAAAACTGTGCATTTATACCAAAACCCTCGCCAACCCATCTGCCAAGCGTGGTGAGTATGGCAATTACCCGTCATGTGATTGAGGGAGGCCCGTGCCCCAGCAGTGGGGACTTAAATGGGCTGACGATGATGAAGACATATGTGTCCGCTTGTGACCACGACCGTTGTAACGCGGTCGAAACGTCAAGCTGTGAGTATATGCTACTACGAGTATGTACTTACATATAATAATAACCGCGTTTTGTCCCGTTACATTAATTATTTGAACTTGACTGTACCTATTTGAATGAAATGGGGTGAGCATTGCATCTCTTAGCCACTGCGACCAGTAGAAGATCTATTGTGGCAGAAAAAACTTTCCCTATGTACTATTCAATTTTTTTTATATTATGACGATGGCAAAAAAGCGTGCGGCTCGCCTGACGGTAAGCGATTACCGCAGCCTATAAACGTTTGCAACCCCAAAAGAACTGCCGACGCTTTAAAAACCTTTACACTCTTTTTTTGAAGAACCGCATACTTTATTCCCACGGAAAAACCTCTGATTCCACAGCCGGAGTGTTCGCAGGAGGAAATTCCTCTGGAACCGAACTGTGCAAGACCATTTTGGTTCCAATGTGTGAGGGTGGACGCTTTGACGACAGCGAGCGGGTTAGATGTGAATGTTGGCATTATGTCAAATAGCTTTTGGTATTAAAGGCTGTAAGTTATATACTTACTATTAGATACTAAAAAACTTAATTAACCTCCGTGGAGAAGAGAGCGCAGCTCAATGCATACGCGTATGTGCAACTTTTTTTTGTTTTTATGTGATAGGTCGCAGACGAGCAGACGGATCACATGATGGTAAGCAATTGCCGCGACACCAATGGAGTCACAATTGCGCTGCCAACCTTTAAACCCCCCTTACCCCCGAATTGGGCCTCCGGTACCCTCACTCACGCAGTGAAACACAGAACAGTGCTGCTCTCCTCTGATCTTGGGGATGTGAATGGATGACAGTGATCACTTACCATCAGGTGGTTCGCGAGCTTTATTGCAGATTCTAGTTTTAAACAATATCACTTACCAACAGGTATAAAGGAAAAAGCGAGGTTACACACGGAGCTGATACAAAACCCTCCGAACAAGGTGTACTTGCGCCCGATCCTATCAAGCAGCAGAACAGCCGTGAAGTAGCCGGGGATCTCTATGGCGCACGTCAGGATGTAGTTCAGGTAGATGGTATCGGACAGGCTGGTGGAGTTAATGGACAGCCCGTAGTACACCAGAATGGCGGTGATCCACCACATTGGAGTAGTGCAGACGCGACAAAGGAGAACACGGGACCTTACGATGGTTGCAAGCATGCCAAGTTCATCCTGGAAAGATTTACATTTTCATTTAAATGTAGGGGCTATCTTTTAATATATTATAGGTAATAAATGAATAAATAAATATAAATATTTTACAACTACGATATAGGTAGCTCAAGCACCTGTGTTACGAATATCAGAACCAACAGCGGAATTACAAATAACTTGCTAGTCATAAAAAGTTGAACGTAATGCATTAGTTTTAAGACTGCAATTGTAACATGTATGCAATTCAATAAATAAATAAATAAATATATGCATTTAATACTTTTTTTTTATTATGTCGGCATCATGAATAAAGTTTAGGCCATTTATGGCCTTAGATCGCGCGACTCCCTTAGAGATTTGTTTAAAGAAATCGACATACTTACCGTGGCTTCTCAATACATCCTTGATTGCCTTATGTACGTTCATAAGAATCTCCATCTGTTCTCGAAGAAGTCCGACTGTCACAGCCTTAACACCAGAAATAAGCACAGACTGGCCGTTCCAAATATCAGGCTCCATAAGGTTGGTAGTTCATTTATAGGATTGAGCATAAAAATGTTTAAAAAGTTACCTCAGATTATTATTGACTTGCCCACACATAAGTTTAAATTGTATATAAAAAACTGTTTAATGAAGAAAGGCAATTATAAAATAGACGATTTTTTGAATGACAATAATTTAGGGACATATTAGTAACACAAAAAATTGTACTATATTTTAATTTAATGGTGACATTTTGTAAAACATTTTTTTTTAAAAGAGTAACTGCTGAGTTTCTTGCTGGTGTCTTCTTGGCAGAAAACTACATTCCGAACCAGTGGTAAACATGTTGACATTCATAAGTGTTCTGTATGGACCTAAATTGAATAAACAATTTTCATTTCATTTCATTTCATTTAAGTTAATTAAAAAGTGAGATTAACAATGTAAGCTGAAATAACAGCAGTTACATATAAAATGGAATGCCTACTCGGCGATAAAGTAATAATTTATTTATTTACAGGATTACCAACAGTATACAGCTACAACAAACAAAAACAAAGCACAATAGAATACGAGCTAATAGTCCCTACAATTACAGGCAACCACGTCATGCATAGAAATAAAGCCCGTAGGTATGTACTCGACACTTCATTGGTGTTATTAGATACCCCGTCCATGGGCGGCGGCAATCACTTACCATCAAGCGATCTGTATGTATTACGTCTGTCTCCTATTATATGTAGTATAATAGAAGCCTTTAGGACAGCTGTTTTTTTTTTCCACATTTATGGTCGATTAACCGAAAAATATGAAAACACAACAAAGTATCGGATAACTTACCGAATTCTCTTTCACGACTTCCGGCGGCGTCATTAATCCTTGCAAAGACTTCTCACTGATTTGCGTCTTATTGACTCTCGCAACTTCCTCCAAGATGGTTTTTGCTTCTTCATATTTCTGTTTAGAGAGCAACCACCTGACGCTCTCAGCAAAGATCCAGTAGTAGCTAATGATCAGGAAGCCTGGCACGTGCAGGGCGATGATCATGTACCGCCAGGGTTGGACCACCCAAGCCACAGCGCCGAGGGTCACTTGCCCCAGTGCAAACATAGAGTTGCAAATACCAGTTACCAGCACACGATATTTAGGACCCACCAGTTCCATCGCTGAAATTAACATTATTGGATTTTAGCAAACCTAATATTAACAATTTTCTGACTTTGATTTAACTTTGACACTTACCAGAGACGTAAACAGAACTGGTGGTTCCTGCCCCAAGCGTGGTCTGAAGAAGTTGCATCGCCAAGTACATAGGGTAATTCACGGAGAAAGCCCTGATGAGGCCGATGAGAGCGAGATTGAAGACGTTGACGATGAGCGCAATCCGCCGGCCGTAGCGGTCGGAGAAGTACCCTGTGATTGGCAGCACCAGTAGAGTACCCACGCTGTTCAGCGTGCCGGCCAGGACTCGCATCCAGTCGTTGCATCCTAAGTCAAACTGAAACAGGGAGCTTTAATATGGGAAAGTTCGTTTCCTAAATTCACTCGACCAGGAACTAAATCCGGACCTGCAGTTCCTGGACACCGGCATAACTTGAGCACAAGGCCATTTTACCATCAAGGTTGTCATACATGGCTTGATTTAGACAGAAGAATGTCCAGGAAAAAATATAGATTATTTTTCTTCGTGGAATATTACCACAGTGCTTATAATGTCATGTTTTTAGGGAAGCTCTTTGAATTGAGACGAAATCAAAATGGTATAAACATATCTCGTCTGTTTAAATAGCTGTTTTTGAAGGGGTCCTCAACGCTAACTGCACAGCATAGCTCTCCAGCGTGTCCTTTAACTATAACGTAATCACTACTCGGTGCTCAGCGTTACTGTAATTACTGTTCCTAATAGTGCTTACTTCGTAAACAACTGAGTTCTCCCTCTGGTAGACGTAGCCGTCGCAGGCTTGCGTCAGGTCCTGGTTGAAGAGGCTAGCTGGGCAGGAGGATAATGAACCATTCCCACCCGCAGGCACGAAGCGCTGACAGCTCGCGAACCCGTTGGATGTAGCTGGGATCACGTTGGACAGCCAGGGTTGGTCGAAGAGCACGTCCTTGCTGTTCTCTCCGCACTCGGGAATTCGGCATCTACAACATACAGACTCTTAAGGAGTAAAGTGGAGGACAACGTAACATTAGTCCACCTTTACTGATAACCCTGCACGCACCATTAAAGATACCATTGAGGACGCAGATTCTCGTCGTGGTGCTTTCTGTTAGGTAACCAAGAACGCCTTGGTAAACTCATCATCACTTTTCATGTGCGCTGCCAATCTTTAAGCCCCCCTTTACCCCGGATTCGGCCTCCGGTACCCTCACTCACGCAGCGAAATAGCTCAGTGATGCTTCACGCCAGTTTTCTGTGAGGCCGTGATATCACTCCGGTCGAGCCGGCCCATTCATGCCGAAGCGTGGCTCTCTCACAGTCGACCTATGGACAATTTGACACCTGCAGCACCATGGCACAGATGTAATGTGACCACTAGAGTTACAAGTGCGCTGCCAGCCTTTTGCTCTTCTTCCGAAATTGGGCCTCCGGTACCCGAGCTTATTTAGCGAAATAGTGCACGCTCTGCTTTTGGCGGTTAAAGTCGAAAAAATGGTTTGTGGTCAAACGTTGGTAATAAGAGTTAAAATGAAAATTACCGGTGAGAGACCGCAGCAGCAGAGAATACATATTCATTAGCGAAGGCGGACATCAACAGCGGCAAGGTCGCCAGAAGCAAGTTGGTGAGCTGGAAGCGGCCGAACTGCCCCAGCTCGTTCACCAGAACGTCGTCTAGTTCCACCACCTTCGCACAGGGCACTGCCAGGCTCGCCTTGCGACTCTCCATCCCAACCAATTACCTTAGATAATCTGAAGGTACCAGTTGATATTACGTAAGATTTACCACATATTGTGTGGACACTGTGGATACAATAAAGAATTTAGATTTGAACAAAGCCTATCCCTCGAATACTAGCGATCCGAGACGGGCATATACTTAAAATGAAAATGTATAAATTGAAAATTAAAAATACACTAGATATAAATCGTCTCCTTACATTATCGGCAAGATCACACGATCCAATAATGATTACACATTATGTCATCAAGATTCATAGATAAGCTGCTAATGATTTGGATGATAAAGCGAAGGAGAGGATATTGGTATGAGATGGGTGCCGGACTGTTTATATAAGTTTTGGTCGATGTCTTTATCCCTTTTCCTAAATAGAATCCGCATACCTGCATAAGGATATAACTATTTTTACTTAAAACTCTATAGTGTTTATTATCATCGGCTTTTACTATACAATTATTTAATTAATGATCTGAAAAGCGGCCGTGACTTAGTGTATAAAAGCATAGCAGTGGAAGGCCGTAGGTTCAAAGTTTAATTAGGCCGTATTAAGTCAACGCAGGGTCTATTATATTTTTTTTCACTGTTTACTATTGGCTTAGTTTAAGATTGAATGTATAAGTATTCAAGAAAAGAGTGAATTAGCTGTTACTGGATAGACATGATCCATCCTCGGCCACGTCATCACTTACCACCAGGTGAGATTGTGGCAAAATTTCTGGGTATTCTAATAAACAAAAATGTTTTTATTTATTTTGTTTGTCCTCGGTTAAAATAGGATCAAATTATTTTTTTTGTTTTGTTCTTTCTACTTATAAAATATAAAAAACTCGCCATTATTATTATAATAGTAATTTCATGACTATCGATCTAGTATTAACTTATACCTTCAAACAACATCTCAAAGGGCAGGGGAGTTGCTGAAACTAGCGAAAAGTTCAAATCCTTTATTGCAAGCATACGGTTGAGCATTGAATCACATTCTCGTGGCAGCACAAGCTGAGCTCCTTTCCTTTGTCTCACCAAGCATGATACTGTTTTATACTCACTATGTTTAAATGTGTTTAAGAAAAAAAGAAAGAAGAAATGTTTATTTGGAACCAATAATTACATAATCGTATCAACAATTTTTAGTTTTTACAAAACAAAATATAAACTTATTAACTACGTAATTACATAATAGGTACCAAAATGGTCTTCGCTCAGTACTTATACGGTTAAGCGTGACACATATATGCCACGCTAAACCACTGGTATTCTGCGGATGCCAAAAGAACGAGCCACGCGGCCTCAGCCGACGACATCTACTTTTAAAAATGTGCAATAAATCAGTCACATAAAGATATCACAGATGTGGAAAATGAAATTATTTAAGAAATAAATACATAATATAAGGAGACAATAAATATATTCTTCTATTCTATTCCTATTCTTATTCTTATAATCTTTCGTGAGGCCCATGGTTAATTTTAGATTGGTGTTTTTTTTTGTGTCATAGGTGGCAGACGAGCAGATGGATCACCTGATGGTAAGCGATTGCCGCCGCCCATGGATACCAGTGTTGTGTTTCGCTAAGTGAGTGACTGTAGCCCGGAGACCAAATCCGGGTAGAGTGGAGTTTGAAGGTTGGCACTTATAACTTCACTGGTGTCTACCACCACTATCAGGTTATGCGTCTGCTCGTTTGTCACCTATCACATAAAAAACGTACAAATATTGGAGTGTATCGTTTATAATTATCATAGTTAATATTTGACCGTGGGAGAGCCACGTTTTGGCATGAGTGACACCACGGCCTTACAGAAAGACGGCGTGAAGCAGCATTCTGTTGTGTTTTGCTGCGTGAGTAATGGTACTGGAGGCCCTATCCGGGGGAAAAGGGGTGTTTAAATGTTGGCAGCGCCCTTATGACTCTACTGGTGGGTGTCCATAGGCGGTGGCAATCACTTACCATCAGTTGACCCGTCTGCTCGTCTGCCACCTATCACATAAAAAAGATAGGTTCAGGTGCCGGAGACCTGGCACTCCGGCACGTCGATGAGCGGCGGTGATTAGCGGCTTACAATCAGGTGTGCCATTTGCTCGTTTGTCCGTTATACCCAATGTAAAAAAGGCAAAAAACGGAGCTCTTATGGATACGTCATGTTTTTCTGTCCGTCCGTCCGTCTGTATCTCATAAAATCATGCCATAAAGAAGGTGAGCGAGAGTAAGTGTTATAAAAATAACATGCCTACCATATAACTTGGGAATACTATAGGTAGGTAGGGACAAGAGAAATCAAAAATAATAACATAAAGTATTTTAATAAATAATAAACCTATTTACAATCACAATATTTAAATAAATGTACAATAAACGGTGCCTACTCAACAAACCCGTGCATGTTTATCCTTGATTAGGTATTTCAAAAGAACTAGGTACTTAATATTACAAACATACTTAAACAGCGGAAAAATAATTTGAAGTCTTTTGTTGCTACTATTGTACCCTTTTTGGAACCAATGAAGTTATTAGAATATTTATTTACGAGATTTCTACCAAATGTCTGGAAAATGTCTGGAATTCAGTGTCTGGAATCGAAAAAGTAATAACCGGAAAACTAAACAGCTACTGTGAGTGTTGTGTGCGAGAAAATAGTGAGTAAGTGAATAGTGGTACCGCAGGTGCGCGTAGTAAAAGACTGCGAAGGAGGGTAGGCCGATTTGTCTGCCAGTAACAACTTACCCGCAAAAACTTCAGTTACTCCGTAACCATGACAATATAATGAAGCTATATAAGTTTTATTTTCATAATCTAAATTTTAAGACGGTTATACGTACCTACCCAGTTATCTACAGTGGGACACGTCTCGATTAAAAAACAAGTTTTTATAGGGATGGACTTAGTTCAGACAAACCCAGTAGTTATACAACTTGGTTGAATCATTAGTACCCAGCAAGCGACAGGTGAGATAGCCCTCAGTATACCTCACAAATTGTTTTAAATACTGTTTCATAAAGTTTTCTGCCTCCTAATGGACGTGGTAAGCTATCGATCAGATGGGCCTACCACTCTAGGCCCACAAAATGTATAGATACTTACAGACAGAAGGTCGGCTCTACCCAAAATTGTTAACAAGGAGATGCACTGTGTGTATTTACGACCCGTTCGGAACAGTGGTAGTGAACGCTGCCTTTGGTCCAAGGGTTGCGGGTTCGATCCCCGCACAGTACAAACATTTGTGTATATGAACATGTCTGTTTGTATTAGTCTGGGTGTTTGTATGTATTATAAGTACGTATTTACAAAAGAAAAGTATTATATGTATATATTTGTAATTCCGCTGTTGATTCTGATATCCCTTACACAGGTGCTTGAGCTACCTATCTCGGAGTCAGATCAATGTATGTGATGTTGTGAAATATTTATTTATTTATTCATTTAATCATACAACATCTCATACTAAATTGACCTGATTCGGAATATACGATAATTATTTTTTACCTTTAACACGCACAATATACTGACTGAGTCTAAATGCGAAAACCGGCGTTCCCTTTAGATTATATTTCACTTTTACATCAATGCACGAGATGATGACGTCATGTCTTATCAGCATCAGATCAGTGGTCGAGGGTCCTCTTGGACTCGGGGCTGCCCAGCGCCTCGGCCTCCGCGAGGGTGTCCGGCATCTTCGTTCCCATGGTCTCCGGCTGCGTCAGCACCAAGAGCCCGGAGACCAGGCCCATGCAGCCGAACAGCATGGAGGGCAGACCAGTCCAGTATTGCATCTAAAACCAAGGTTATGCTGTTACAACTCCTTCATCCATCATTTTGACTGTGGGAGAGTCAAGCTTTGACATCAATGGGTCGACTCGACCGGAGTAATACCACGGCCTCATAGCAAACCAGCGTGAAGCAGCGTCTGTGCGTTAAGTGAGTGAGGATAACAAAGGCCTAATGCAATGCTTTGGATAATAGGGGTTCAAAAGTTGGCAGTGCATTTATGACTCGATTTTACGGGTGTACCTACATGAGCGGCGGCGAAAAAAAATAGAACTAGTCATGTATACGTATTTTTTTATTATAAATAACATTAAAGATAAATCATGGCAAAAAAAAGAATTGGCGAAATACTCAATAAATAAAAACATATGAGTTTTTTAAACCTCGCTGACAGAATACTTTAAAAAAAACTTTAAAAAATTATAACTCGAAAACTACAAAAAATCGCTGAATATACATGGGATATTTTTGGATACCCCTAGGTGTGAGGAAACTAAAAAAAAATATTGACGTCACTAGCTGGACCATCCTGTAAACTTATACTGATTTAATAGTTTTAACGTAGCTACAATCGATGCACCTAACCGATAGAGTCCGCACCACGAAAGAAGACCCGCGGAAAGACACGGAACTAAAATTTGATATTTGATTATGGCGGACAAACGAGCAGACGGCTCACCTAATGGTAAGTGATTACCGCCGCAGATGGACATCTGCGACACATGGGGCATCACAGATGCGTTGCGGCTCTTAAGAGAGGAATAAGCTCTTTTCTTGAAAATCACCAGGTCGTATTTATTTGGAAACACCATCGTGGGTAGCTGATTCCATAGTTTTTCTACGCGCGGCAAGAAGTGGCGTGAGAGACGCACTGTGGTGGAATAAAATCCATCCAAGTGAGGTGGAATTTAGAGTTCTGGCGTGATGTACGATGGTGAAAATTTGCAGCAATTTGTTGAAATAAGGCCGAACAGCTCCTCGGAACACTCTCCATTGTGGATGCGATAGAACACACATAGCAATGCTACATTTTTACGCAATAACAAAGGATCAAGCGTGTTGGAAAGAGCATTTGCCTATGACGATAAAGCTCGGCGACTCAAGCGAGCTTTTCTCGGGACTTCTTTAGCGGCGCCGACTCTATATTGCCAGTACTATAAAGTAGATACCAGTAGCGCCACCTGTAATAAAATGATACAATTTGGTTTTACGAGTAAATAGATCGTAATAATTATCAATAAGTAACTAATTGTTTTGATAAGGGATAAAGAGTACAAAGAATTGTAAAAGTACAATAATAAATTCATAGATGGCTTCACTTACATCTACCAGCGTTTATAATTCCAAATTAATACCAGAGAGAAAATATTGTCTTCGTAAAGACCAGGAAGTAAATGATATTCGGAAAAAATAACTATTTTTTAAACTTTATTGCACAAAATGTGGTACAAACCTTCCTTGCTAGGACGGTTTGTACCAAATTTTGTGTACCTTTGCGTCATGCAGAAATGATGATGGCATGAAAAAAGTATAATGAACTAAGAAATTAATAAACATAATGTAATTCTACCACGGGAATCGGAATGTTGATTCTGACGAGAAGATCCGGCAAGACTACTTTACTTACTACGCTGGCTCAGCGATCCAAAATGGGTATTGGTCTCCCACGTCAAAGTTCGCTATTTTATTAGGTCCTGTGCCAAGCCTGCCTGTGGCGCCATGTGGTCCTGAGCCTTTTACGATAGCAGACCAATTTTTTTTCCAACTCATTTTAGATCTACTTTTTAATAGTGGTATTAACTAGATGAGGTAAGGTAGATCTTGGCTCCTATTTCACCACGGCTACAATTGTCAACTGCTCCTATCACTAGCTTTAGTAGGGGCAAAATAGGGGCGTACTTAATCTTTTGAACCTGAAAAATATTTACGACAAATTTTAATTTTGAGTTTGTAAGTATTGGGATTCGGTCGGAAACCAATACCCCAGTAAGTATTACGTTTTGATTTCCAACTATTATTTACATTAGATATTTTATTGATTGGGTATATCTAATCGGATAAGGTAGATGATATTATAGGCGTCAATAAAATAATTAGATAGCCATCATAACGGGAGAACAAGATAAGATTACTGTTGAAATGATACTTGGACTATTAGTTTATATTGTTATATTTTTTTATTATTAAGTTATGGCTTTTGATAAACCATTAATTGGGATTGAACGTAATAAGCAAAATAATATTCCGCACCCAAGAATAGTAGCATAAAAAATATGTTTTTGATAACAAACAAAATCTAACTGCCGCACTCAGAGAGGTCAAATTAACTTTACCAGTAAAGTTACTTAAAAAAATATTGACACTTATTTCAATAAGCTTCAAGAGATTTTTCATAATTAAGTTAATAAACATTAAGCTCAATTGACGTATCTGAGGCATACGTAAAATTGTCGTAGTAATACAGGAAGACGCCGTAATAGTCCTATGCGATGGCCTGAACTGCGCAAAATCTGACACTAATATAAGAGAAGACTTCCACGCAGCTGAAGATCGACGAAATGGCGCAATGAGTCCGAGACATGACTTATCAACAAGACCCTCAATAGTAAGGAATAAGTACGACGAAGCAAGGAGACTATACTAAAATTATGACGGTTAAAATCCACATGAACTTGTTGTACCACTGATCATGTACCTAGTTACGGATAGGATAGTATCGATACTGAAACTTGACAAAACAACGATTAAATATTTATACGCTATCATCAAAATCTAGAGCTGCATATCGACATCTGGTCTGTGCAGGTTTCTCTTATTATAGCATAATTTTCTTTGATGGGATGCAAATATACTTTATATTCACAATACAGTACTACAAAATTTCCACCCGTACCATCTGGATCGGTGGCGGTCCACCACCATGCGCTTTACTTGTCTTTTTCTTTCAAGAACCGAGCCTACCTTACCTTCCTAAAAGGCCGGTAATGCATCTCAACTCCTTCTGGTATGGTGTGGCTGATATACATGGATGGCAGTGATCACATACTATCATGTGACCCGCTTGCTCGTTTCCTCCCTATCTCATAAAAAAATGATTGCTTACCAATACAGGAGTGAGAGGAGCAGTGATGGATCCCACTCGTCCGATCATGGAGGAGAAGGCGAGCAGGCTGTGCCGGTACTGCGTGGGGTACAGTTCCGAGGTGTACAGGTATAGTGACGTCAGCGTCAGGGAGATGCCGAACTTGCCCAGCAGGAATACCACGAGACGTAGCACGGTGAGGTCTGGAACGTAAAAAAATAGTAAGTGTCAACGAATGTCCGTCTCTCGCTTTTGCCATGTGAGCAATTGAAGCAGATTTAGAGACTTTTTTATTTATTGGGTACTCTTTGATCCATTCTCTGTGTCCGTGCTTTTTTTGCTAATCTTATATTACTTATTGATTAAGTTGAAAGCTTCCCACAGAAGGTGTTTGTATTGAGTTCATGTCAGCAAGTGACAATACCCGAACCATGAGCCTAGTGATCTACTTTACCAGAAAATGGTGTACAACTGAGGAAGAAAATTAAATAAACACCTAATATTCTTTCAACCTTCATGCTCAATAAAATAGCTGACTGAAATGATGGCTGACACTTAAGGCTGACACATACGTCACACAGTGAACAGCAGGGGTATGACAGTCGGAACATAGGATTTTTTTTCATAGAAAGCAGAGTTATCTAGCGACATGATCCTGAAATAGGCTTCTTTGTAGTCTCTTAAAGTTGTGCTAGATGCCGCTATCTCATTATTTACATCCTATAAAAATTATTTAATTAATTAACAATTTTTCAAATTACCTATTCTTTTTTATCAAGAAATATTTACTCGTTTGAAATGTCTAGACAAAATAAAATCTAATGAATTGTTACAAATGAATGACTAATTTAAAAAAATGGTAAATTGGAATGTGTAAAAGTCAAAATGGTGTCATGATAGAACAGACAACAGTTGACAACACAAACAAACTGTTTATAGAATGGATAGCATATTTCCGAATTTAACGTAGCCAAAATACATACGCCCAATGCAGATTTTTTACAGTCCACTTAAATTTATAAAACTACATTTATACCCAGGGCCATAACTTTTTTTGAGCAAATAAAAAAAACACATCTGAGATTTTTTTGCAAATGGCGTGCATTTTATTTTTCACCAAAAATATCCTGAAGAATCCTTACTTGAAAAAGAGAAATTCAGTTATCGATACAACACAAACGTTGAGTTGAATTTCGGTCAAAGAGTAATATTATAAATACGTTTCAGTCTCCTCCGTCCTAGTAGTTGTTAGTGAAACTGTTATTGCGATACGGACGCTAAAGTATGTGTTGAAAAGTTAATTATGCCAGGCCAGCATTGTATATTGTGGCCGTGGGTATGGAACTGGTAAGTTTTAACCTGTGTTATGATCCTGATCCTCAGCAAACTGAAAGTTTTAATACCTACATCCTGAAAGAAAACATGTATTTCAATACTGGGGGCCTACCGCCCAATCGCCTTTGTTCTAATCGAATATCGTTAAGATACATGACTGTGTCATTTGAATTCCACATTTCGATAGATTTTTGCTGTTTTGTTCTGTTGAACGTTGCTAGCAAGCTAAACATTGTTTAACATAAAGTTGCGCAGTAGCCCCTCTGATCTGAATATGGAAATACCCGACTTAAATAATTTATCATAATCAGCCCATATTCGTCCACTGCTGGACACAGGCCTCTCCTAACTCACGTCACTGAAATGTGACGATCATCGGAGGTCTTTATCCTACTGCTATCGCATTGGCAAGAGAGGATTCATTTCGGTTTTTCCTTCTCTCACACAGGTGTTATGTGCATCTTGCCTTCTAGTCGACTCTTATATTACTTATCATATGATACTATCATAGTACAGGCAAAGAATATCCCTCAGCATTAATGTAAACAATGTATTATTGTCTCTCAGGTACACCAGTCCATGTTTTTCCTAACCCAATCAAATTGTTGTATCAAGATTTATTAATAGACTGTCCTTTTGAGTGTGATGTTCATAAGGAAGAAAAGGTATTTTTTAAATACATCAATAAATGTTATTTTAATTGGAAAATTAACTTTTGATGGTGATGATAAAGTAAAGAGAGCGGCCCAAACACATTATAACAAATTCAAACATTATAAAAATAGAAAACAAAAAGATTTTTTTATATTAATAAATGTATTTATAATTTATTTTTGTAGTTTTACTCAATCACTTCCCTTCTGGTATTAATATTAGCTCTTCAAATGCTATCAGGATACGACTATTTCTTCTTTCATAATAAATTATCAACATTAGTTTCGCGTAGAAAAAGTTGATAATTTATTATATAAGAAGAAATAGTCGTATCCTAGTGTCCTAGTAACATTTGAAAATACCGTGACGTAGCGGTCGTGACGTAACGGTCGTGACGTAACGGTCATGACGTAACGGTCGTGACGTAACGTAAAGTTCGGATCAATTCGCTAGAGGCGCTGCTTTCAAAGAGTTTGCATAAAAATCTCTCAAGAGGGCTCTCTTTTTCCGGTATATAATACTACTCTTTGGTGAACAGGTTCTGTGTTTGCGGACTTATTTAGTATATATTTTAAGTATCTTATCCAAAATATTTTAGATTTTAATCTTTTTTCTATCTCTATTATTAATAACAATAAAAAAAATTAATAAAACGACTCAATTAAATTTTTTCAAATCGGAATTTCAATCGGCGATAACATTTTTTAATTTTGAGTGTGTATACCACAAGAATTTGTCAATTACCTTGAGATAGCACTTAAAATGTATATAGCATTCACATACCTACATAACTAGCGTGCATTTAGATTACACTACACTATACATTACTATTATAAACAGCTATATGTTTACAGAAGACGGTTGTACAGCCATTGAAGATTACATCACTTCTCTATTTGATTGTTAGTTATGTTCATTGAGAAATGGCTTAGACCAAACTCACTCAAACAATACAGGTAAGTTTTTAATATATCAGCTAAAAAATTGGGAGTTGGTTGGTGTTTCTATATAGTTGCATATCAACCTGAACGATAGATAGTTTTCATAGAATAAATAGAACAGTTAGTTGTATGAAACATTAATCTATAAGGAATTGCCGATTTTTTATGGATGTTTCTGCAATTGCCTTTTTCGTTAGTTTAAAAAGAATTTTAGTGTTCTAAGTGAGAGCATCGTCAGAATTACTTCGTTTCCGAAAGTATTTTCATGAAAAGCAATTTATAAAAAAATCCTATATACTCACTTACCACCAGGGATAATGGTGGTAGAACTAGTCCATATTGTTACTGAAGCTGCATTAAAACATACCTACAACACGCAAGTGACTGTCATTTCATCCTCGTCATCTGGTTAGCGGTTCAGCTCGTGCGTTTCTCACGGAATTTTCTACTACGAAGATATATCGGTTTTGTGGTACTGTTTGGCTGCATTGGTATTTCTTGATACTATATATATTTTGAATCTTTTAAGAGCGTAACTACTGCTTCCTAAAAGGCCGGCAATGTATACGCGCATCTGCGACTCCACTAATCTCGCAGATGTTGAAAGACGGCAATCATTTACAAGTTATCTGCGGCTTCATTGCCGTTTCTAGAAAAGAAAAAAACTCACTTACCACCAGGTATAAAGGAAAAAGCGATGTTACACACGGAGCTGACACAGAATCCTCCGAACAAGGTGTACTTGCGCCCGATCCTGTCAAGCAGCAGAACAGCCGTGAAGAAGCCGGGGATCTCGATGGCGCACGTCAGGATGTAGTTCAGGTAGATAGTATCAGACAGGCTGGCGGAGTTGATGGACAGCCCGTAGTACACCAGGATAGTGGTGATCCACCAGATCGGGGTGGTGCAGACTCGGCGAAGCAGGACACGGGACCTCACGATGGTTGCAACCATGCTAGGTTCATCCTAAAAAGATTTACACCATTAAATTGTAATCTTTGGAATGTAGAAGTTTTTTTTAGGTCAATTGGCTAACGCTTGACCACAATCGCACCTGATGGAGTGTGACGATGAGGTCTAGGATGATACGCGTTTGCCTAAAAGATGCTATAAGTATATAAGTTATTTTTAATATGTATACAATATAAGAAATCAACCTCCTCCTTACAAAATGGAATGCCTACTCGACAATAAAGAATCTAAAGACACAATTTAAGACTCTGTTGGTATTGGGGGCTTTAATGGGTGGCGGCAACCTTACCATCAGATGATCTCATAAAAAAGGAACGACTGATTTGTTTTTAAACTTGCCTGGCTATTAACCGGCCAGGATAAAATAACAAAATGATGTAATGGTTAACTTACTGGATTGTCCTTCACTACTTCAGGCGGCGTCATCAAGCCTTGCAAAGACTTCTCACTGATTTTCGTCTTGTTGACTCTCGCAACTTTCTCCAAGATGGTCTTTGCTTCGTCATATTTCTCTTTAGATAGCAGCCACCTGACACTCTCAGCAAGGATCCAATAGTAGCCAATGATGAGAAAGCAGGGCACGTGCAGAGCAATGATCATGTACCGCCACGGTTGGATCACCCAGGCTACAGCTCCCAGGATCACTTGTCCCAGCGCAAACGTAGAAGAGCAGATGGCAGTGGTCAGGACACGATATTTAGGACCAACCAGTTCCATCGCTGAAATTCACATTATTGCATTTTAACAGAACGATCTCACTAGAGTTCCACTATACCGCAGTACACTTACAGCAATACTGGTCAGCCAGCTCCACTGCCAACTAAGTGATTGGATCTTTAGAAGTAAGTTCGGTAGATACATAAGAACATTCAACCACGTTATTTCAGGATAGACATGACCTTCAGTAATAAAGAAGAAAAACTGAAAACTGCATCGCAAACTTTACAAACCTCTAAGCTCGAACTTTGTGAAAGTGCTTTCATGATATTATTATGCACCTACCAAAGACGTAAGCAGAACTGTAGGTTCCTGCTCCCAGGGTGGTCTGAAGAATCTGCAGCGCCAAGTACATGGGGTAGTTAACGGAGAAGGCCCTGATGAGGCCGATGAGCCCGAGGTTGAAGACGCTGATGATGAGCGCGATCCGCCGGCCGTAGCGGTCGGAGAAGTACCCTGTGATCGGCAGCACTAGAAGCGTGCCCACGCTGTTCAGCGTGCCAGCCAGGGCTCGCATCCAGTCGTCACATCCTAAGTCAAACTGGGAAAGGTACGAGAATAAACTATCAAACTGATGATAGATATTACTATTAACAATAAAATAAATAAATAAATATTTCACAACATCACATACATAGATCTAACTCCGAGATAGGTCGCTGAAGCACCTGTGTTACGGATATCAGAATCAACAGTGGGATTACAAATATATACATATAATACTTTTCTTTTGTAAATACATACTTATAATACATAGGAAACACCCAGACCAATACAAACAAACATGTTCATGCACACAAATGTTTGTACTGTGCGGGGATCGAACCCGCAACCCTTAGCCCAAAGGCAGCGTTCACTACCACTGTTCCAAACGGGTCGTCAAAGATCATCATCATCATCATCATCAGCCCATTTAAGTCCCCACTGCTGGGGCACGGGCCTCCCTCAATCACATGAGGGGTAATTGCCATACTCACCACGCTTGGCAGACGGGTTGGCGTCAAAGATCGCCTTGATCGTATTAGCATATAACTATACTATAAATACCCTGATTCACTTGGTCTGGTTCCTATGTTAAAGGGTAGCGATGGCAGACGGCAATCGCTTCATTTATATTACCAGACTCCCCAAATATAATTTAAAGGTCGGCAACACATTAGCGATCTCTCTGATTTCGCAGATGTTCATGGGCGGCGATGATTACTTTCAATCAGGTGACTCGCTTGCTCGTTTGTCCGCCTCTAGCATAAAAAAAAATATATTGAATCATGGTCCAAGCGTAACCCAGACTCCAAAGTGATAACTTTGGGTGGAACCGGGAATCACACGCTAAGGCGAGGATTACTATGCTATTGTGCACTGTTAACGATTGTACACTCTTGAGTTACTTACTTCGTAAACAACCGAGTTCTGCCTCTGGTACACGTAGCTGTCGCAAGCTTGCGCCAGGTCCTGGTTAAAGAGGCTGGCGGGGCACATAGACAGGGAACCATTCCCTCCTGTGGGCACGAAGCGCTGGCAGCTCGCGAACCCGCTGGATGTAGCTGGGATCACGTTGGACAGCCAGGGTGGGTCGAAGAGCACGTCCTTACTGTTCTCTCCGCACTCGGGAATTTGGCATCTATAGGATAATAAATAACAATAATAACGTCTCCAACCATGGACTAAGTATTTCTAATTAGTCTATGTCCTAACTTAGGTTTACCTCATAATATTTATATCATTACTTCCTTCATTTCATTTTGTGTTACAACAATTAAAATGTTGACTTGGTATGAGGATGATAAAACATTGTGCGAAAGTTTGGCGATTAAAAAGAGTAAGTAACTGTTAATATATGAATTTGGACCTGGAAAATTTTTGAACCCACCCGGGAATCGAATGCGGAACCCCTTGCGCAGCCGTCGCATCGCTTTAAAATGCGACCCACTAACCACTGCGCCACCAGAGCATTCATAGAGCGGGCTAGTATGGCAGCATTGCCATTCTATCCCGCTGGCTGGTTCCGTATATGTGGATGTCTTTTTTTTCATCTTAGCGTGTTATTCCCAGTTGCATCCATATCTGTTGCTCTGGAGCCCGGGGTACGCTTGGACCATGATTCTTAATTTGAGGAGTCTGGTAATTACAATGAAGTGACTGCCATCCGACCTTTGCAACCCTTTAACAGGGGAACCAGACCAACTGAATCGTGGCTTCAAAATCTATCCGAAACGCGAATGAATGATAAGATAAGCTAATAAACAATTTATTGACCACAACACATTGCACATAGAACAACACAGAGAAAACAAGGTACAGAGACATAAGAGTTGCGGCCAACAAGGCTCAGCCTCAGCATATGCTGCAACTGCCGCACGCAACAGCTGCAGCGCTGGTTTTCAGGCTGGACCTTGGGTGACGCCTTTGCATTGAAAACAATAATACTAGAGAAAGAATGAATGAATGAATCATACTTTTATTTGGCATAATACAAAACAAGGAAACATAATTAGAGACATAACCTAGACATAAATAATAAACGAAAAGTGGGAAATACATTATCCCTGTATGTGCCAAACAGGCGGCCGCTCAGCAATAGTCGGTGCAGCTGATCTAAGAAACCAACCCCAACGCTGGGTTTCCGTATAATATTATTGCGCGTCGCATACGTGCAGGTTCTCTCACGACATTTTCCCTCACCGCTGAGCTAATAAAGGTATAGGTAGAAATACGCACATAGATTTGAAAAATCCAGTGGTGCATGCTCAGATTCAAACCCGAGCCCCCGTATGGAAGGCGTGTTCTAAATCACTGAACTACCATCGGCTGTCTGTACATCTAAAATCTCACCGTCACACTCCATCAGCGCTGTGGTGGTAAAACGTTAGGCAAAGCATTCAAAGCATTCATTCATTCATTCAGGCTATAGTCAATAAAAGTAAAAATGTCATTACCGGTGGGGGACCGCAGCAGCTGAGAACACATATTCACTCATGAAGGCGGACATCATCAGCGGGACGGCCACGAGGAGAATGTTGGTGAGCTGGAAGCGGCCGAACTGTCCCAGCTCGTTCACCAACACATCGTCTAGTTCCACCACCTTCGCCCTGGGCGCTGCCAGGCTCGCCTTACGACTCTCCATCCCAACCAATAACCTTAGAAGGTCTATAGGTAAGATATGAAAAGCTGACCCCGTATAATCGGGATAAGGAAATGAGGAAGAAATAGAAGGTATATAGGAGTGATTGATATTATTTTAAGATTCACCACCTTAAACTGTAAATGCCAAATATATTTGAGTATTGAACCCTCGGACACGCGCGATCGGAGACGAGGATCCTATTACAATGAAACTGTTCACACTATTGATCGTCCACTAACATTATCGGCGAGATCACACGAACCAATAACGATTATACCTACTATATATCATGGATAAGCTAAATGATTTGGATGATAAAGCCAAGAAGAGGACGTCGGCACCAGATGGCCGCCGGGGTGTTTGTGTTTGTTTTGGTCGATGCCTTCACACAGATATGCAGGTCTCATTCAAGGAGTTGTAAATATTTTTATTAGAAACTCGGTAGTGAATCATCCATCGGCTTTTAATTATATTTCATTGATGTTTTGAGGTGACGTAGCTGTTGGAGGTCGTAAGTTCAAACGGCAATGAATTAGGTACGAAGCACACTCTGAAGTTTAAAAATATATGTCATATTCTAGAATCTTTCAGTACATAATGTATGTTTTCTTCGTAACATTACAGTTAGACCATGACTGTTCGGGTTTGGTGGGGCTTCTAGCTAATGCAGTTAATTTGAAAAAAAAAAACAAAATTAAATACCATGTGCCTACTTAATACTATATAAATCGAACAGAATCTTGTTATTTTTTTTTGTATTATTCAATTTGAAATATTTACTTAGATGGTATGACTCATCATCAATCACTAACGTCATATATTTTAATATTGGAATTGTGTAGTTTGAAAATATTTAAACAAGTGCACATTAGTACAAGTCTTTTAATTGATGAATTTAGAGTAAAATCCAAAAAATGCTGGTGTCTTCACAACATTGACATGCAAGCTGCAGAAAAGACTGTATCTTTAAGACAAGATAATGTTCAAGATACTCCTTTGTCGTGTCACATGGAATTGGTTGTCTGATATCTGTAACACAAGTGCTTAAGCTACTTATTACGGAATCAGGTCAACCTATGAGATGTTGTGAGAATTGTGAGAATTGAATTCTGCAAAGCGCGAAGAATGATCTGGTTGGCCAGTATAGCAGAGCTAATGGATAGGATGCCGTGTCATTGCGTCCGTCGTGATTGCAAAATGGGTTCTTTCTCCTTTTGCTTACCGTCACACGAAGGTCATCTATTATAGGTACTGTATAAAAATACTCTTGTCCTCGTTTAATCGGAAACCTATTGAAAATCTTTCCTAGTCTTAAGGAAACTAGTATCAGCCATATAATAAGCAACATTACGAGCAATTAATATCAGCCTTCAATTCGACTAGATAAAGTGTCAGTCCTTATCAATTTTATGTAACGTATGTGACCTGAGATACAGTGCCTCAGTAATCTCGAGAGATTTCCTAGTGTAACACGTGTTTTGTACTCTCAAGGGTCAACTTCAACGTAGCATAGTATAATTATGAGTTCTGCGTGAGCGGCCATACTGAGTTATGGCCACTCTCTGCTTCCCGCTGAATGCAGCCTTACACCCGCTTATTAGACTTTTTTTATTCTGATTGGTAATCAAAGGACCTCTTAAAAGCAGAATCATCGGTGAATAAATTACTCTGTTACCTTGAAAACTATACGAGATATCACCAATTTAAAAATTACATAAAATAAACCTTCATAAAACGCCAACCACAACGTGACGTCACGTCTCGTGTTGCATCGTACGCATAGCGGGAGAGCTTCGTTCTATTATATAGCTATATATACCTATTAAATAATGTGTTTATTAAAATGGTTTCATAACAAAAAAATCTATAACGTCGCGGACATCCGCGCCGTGTTAAGGCTGTCGGGCGGGCAAATAGCCCGTCACAGATATTCGCAACGTCCTCCCTCTAACGCAGCCATAGAGTATGCGACAAGAGACCCGTTTCGCGCAGCGCTGCTCTGTGGAGATGACCATGAAACAGCATGCTGCACGGATGCCCGCGACGTGCACCCGCCTAATGCAGCGCACTTCCTTATGGCCCATAGCAAAAAAAACATGACTTATCAAGCCGAAATTTTGTACAGAGTCCTTTTTACCGTTATTTCTCGAATTTATTTAAAAAGTATGCCAATCATCGACCTGGTACACAAGTTTAATTAATGTCTTGCTCGCCTTAACATTACCGAGCTTATGACTATGTGATTAAAAGGAGTTTGATTCATACATTTTATTGCGAGTTGCTGAGGTCTGAGGTTACCTATGATCCAACTGAGGTTCTTGCTGGTATTCTCATTCTTAGATCTTGTGGAAATCAACGTTCCTAACCAGCAGCAGATAACATACAAGGTGTATCGGTAGACAGCTGATCAGATCAGATCACTTTAGCCATCCCGTCTGTCTAATTATTTTGTGCTTCTGCAAACCATTTTGAATAATGCCTGTTCTAAGACTACAAAAAATTGATTCCCCATAGACAATGAACAAGACACTTGCGTGCAACTTTGTATGATAAATGTTTTTTTTAATGTGGATTTCCAAAATTCATAGAACAAATGCTGTTTAGAATGGTTCGTTGAAAGCGGACTAAGAATTCGTAAAAGGTTTTATGATAATAACTAGTTCGACCGAGATGTTTAGGTGTTTTCGTGTGGAATGTTTTTGAGCCCCCGACGAAAAATCGACGGGTGTTATAAGTTTGAGGTGTGTGTGTGTGTGTGTGTATGTGTTTATCTGCCCGTGGTATCATAGCTCCCGAACGGATGAACCGATTTTGTTTTTGTTTGAAAGGTGAATTTATCGGGAGTGTTTTAAGCTATGTTAGATGGAAATTGTCAAAAAATGTCGGATTAACATATTGTATGACAACCCCTTAATATAGGTATCAAATAAAAGGGTTTGAGTAGTAGAATACAATATACTATGAAACATTTCAAATCCCAGATGGCCGCTCTCTTTGAAAAGAGAAAAATAAAAATTGAAACTGCTGTTGACTTTTCATCCGGGGTTCGTGGGATATATGTACTAATAACTATATATATATATATATATATATATATAGATTACCCTTAGATTCCTGTAGTACAAAGTGGGGTCTTTTCCTTTAGTACTTTAGTCCTTACTATGGGAAAAATAGTTCAGCTGTTTTCGTTAAGTGGAGTTTGTAAAAAGCAGATTTAGCTTTAAAAAGCAATCAGTAAAGCGTGTTTTTTTTATATATGAGAGGTGGCAGACGAGCAGACGGATCACCTGATGGTAAGCAATTCCGCCGCCCATGGACACCCGCAACACCAGTGGAGTCACAAGTGCGCTGCCAACCTTTTCCCCTTCCCCCATGTTACCGAAACAACGACCTCAAGCCGCCTGCCCACATTAGATTTTTTTTAAAAGTATGGGAAATAAACCAGAGATCTAGAAGATATTACGAATATTGGTATATAGTAAATAAAATTATTTAAGATAAGATAAAAACATTTATTTGTTAAACACACAAGACACACAACATTACAAATAAAGAAAAAAAAACAAGCTTGTGAAATTAAAACAAAAGTAAAAACAACACATAATAGCTAAGAAAAAAAAAGAAGTACCAACAAATTCAAATAATTCGGCCGGGAAAAATATATCTACATTGTGTCCAGTGTGTCGCGGTGCGTAACAAAACGGAGCTCACTCAGCTAAAGCCACTACTTAAGGAAGAGGCACCATCCTTTAGGCCATGGCGCTGGTATTATGTGAGCTCTGATTGCCTTTTTGCACGGACGGAATAAATACATAAATTTATTATATATTATATAATCGTCTCCCTAACGAATTCTCTAAGAGTTGCCGCAATACATAGCCGTTGAATATTGGTCGTTTTCCTCTAGATGGCGCTAGCACTGGCTAGCCGACTGATGCCTCTATCTCAGTATACAGGGTGTAAAAAGACCCTTAACGAAGCCGAAACTTACGTATTCAGCACTTCATCAGGACCATTTTTTCCTTCTAGACCATACCCGGGAAATCAATACTTTTCAAGTTATTGAAGGTCAAAGTCAAAATAAAAATCTTAAGATTTTGATGTAAATTAATTTTTAAACTTATTTTTGTCCAAAGATACTTGTTCAACATTTTTAGTAATTCCTAGGGAAGAAAAGCCGTGTGGTCCCCGACAGAGTAGAATAGGCCACCCTCACTCTTACCGAGGTGTCGTAAAAGGCGACTAAGTTAAAGCTGCTGGCATGTCATCAGCTCCCAGAGAAGGAAAAACTCTACATTTATATCAAACCCCTCGCCAACCCGTCTGCCAAGCGTGGTGAGTATGGCAATTACCCCTCATGTGATTGAGGGAGACCCGTGCCCCAGCAGTGGGGACTTAAATGGGCTGACGATGACGATGACTACGGAGAAATGGCTTCAAAACGTACAGCCCGCAATGTAATGTTTGAGAGCGGGGCGCGGGGGTGCGCAGGAGACGCGCCTCGGCGACTGAGGCGCGGCGCGCGTGCGGCGCGGTCCGGTGTACGCTGTTCATTGCGTTGTCCGTTTATAAGATTAAAATCAACTTCGTTTCCCATCAATATTTTTTTGTTCTAAGATTTGTTTTAATGGTCTGAGTGCCGGTGAGTGAGTGACGCCGGCTTCGTTAAGGGTCTTTTTACACCCTGTATATATAAGTTACTCTATGGTGCAACGGCCACAAAATAAAATTAGACAAGAAAATAATCCAAAAAAGTATTTAATTAGACAGGGTTCAATATTCTAAAATAATCAAAATCATATTTATCTTAACATTTACGTATTAAAATTATCTAATAACAACAATATTTTGCACACAAAATATCAAAAAGAGAGCTATAACCTACTTATAACACGGCGACGTTAATATCGACGAACGAATTTGAGTCGTACCTAATAATACAAATAGGTACCTAAAAACATTTTTATGCGAATTTTATATGATCAAAACAAGGATATCTAATATTAACGTTTTATCTCCGTTAGTGCAAAATTAATGGCTTGATCCGTATTGTATTTCAAGTTATTATCAAAACAAGGTTACAATCTATGGTTTTATCTCTGTTCACAAAAAATATTTGATATACCTACCTACATAATAGAACGCATTTAGCATAAAGCAATATCTTATGCTTTTGGATTACACTCCATTACGTTTTTGTATTCGCTGAGATAAACTTTGCGTCTCCAACTAATCTCACTTTTAGAAAATGTACAGACAGCCACCATCAGGTTACTACAATCTGTCAGAATTTCGCAATTGATATTGAACCGAACGTATTTGATATTAAGGTGAACATCGAATGATTTTTTTTGACAGGTTTGTATAGTTTGATGTGTGACTGCACGTCCGTACCAACTTGTAAACATATCTAATAATAAATATAAATTATATAAACTGATTATATAACTGATATTTATTAGATAGTACCAGGATTAATTGCAGTATACGTACATTGGATTTATAATACAACCTGTACGTACTGCAATAAATCCTGGTTCTCAATCATTTGATCATTTGGATGCTATGTGTATGGATTATGGATTAATATCTATAGTCCTACTACTACTAAATGGATTTAACAATCGGAAAAGCGTACCTTTCTAGCAATTCTAAAGTCATTGTGTGTACAAGACAAAGGTAATCTTCTTCTTAAAAAAATCTTCGTTTTGAAATATTGTGATCTTTACCATGGGAATGGGCTTCGGCATGAATGGGCCGGCTCGACCGGAGTGATACCTCGGCCCCTAAGAAAACCGACGTGAAGCAACGCTGTGCGTGAAGGTACCGGGGACCCAATCCGGGGGAAAGGGGGGTTTAAAGGTTGGTAGCGCTCTTGTGACTCCACTGGTGTTGTGGCGGCAATGGCTTACCATCTTTCACGTAAAAAAAGATTGTCAACTGCATAAAAGATTGTTTCTCTGAATATTCAGATCAGCGGGCGTTGATAACTTTGGCTTGGGGCGTACCCAGCGCCTCGGCCTCCGCGAGGGTATCCGGCATCTTGGTGCCCAGGGTCTCAGGCTGCGTTAGCACCAGCAGCCCGGAGAGGAGGCCCATGCTACCGAACAGCACTGACGGGAGCCCGGTCCAGTACTCCATCTGGAAAGAGACCACAGCCTTCAGTTAGAAATCAAGCTTTATAATTATTACTGACCGGATGGCACAATTGGTAGTGACCCTGCCTCTTACGCCAAAGGTCGTGGGTTCGATCCCCACCCTGGACAAACACTCGTGCGATGACTACTTGTGTTTGTTCAGGGTCTGGGTGTAATATATGTATTTAAGTATATATTTGTGTTCCTCTGTTGTCTGATATCTGTAACACAAGTGCTTAAGCTACTTAGTGCGGAATCAGGTCAACGTATGAGATGTTGTGAAAATTATTATTATTATTATTATTACTTTGCAGTCTCATATCGGATGGGGTTGAGAAACCTATGTTTCCTAAATTAACTGGGGTCTGGGTGTGCTAAGAAATGGCTCTGACTATGGGTCTCTACTACTCATAGTAGAGATAATGCACTGCGTTTGAGACTAGGCAATCACTGTGAAGTCTGTCCAAATTTGGAATTTGGTAATTCTACCTTAATTAGTTATTATTAGTCATCATCATCATCATCAGCCCATTTAAGTCCCCACTGTTGGGGCACGGGCCGCTCTCAATCACATGAGGGGTAATTGCCATACTCACAACGCTTGGCAGACGGATTGGCGAGGGTTTTGATATAAATGCAGAGTTTTCCTTCTCTGGGTGCTGATGATCATGCCAGCAGCTTTACATTAGTCGCCTTTTACGACACCTCGGTAAGAGTGAGGGTGACCTATTCTACTCTGCCGGGGACCACACGGCCAAGTATTATTAGTATTTGCCTTGTATTATTATTTAAGCGGTTCTTGCCTTAGTAAAAATATATTAAGGAAAAGAGTTCAGCGAAAAAAGTCAGCTGTTCCATAGATTATTGCTGGGTGCATATTCTATTTTGTATGAAACAGCTGATGTTATTTCGCTCATTTTGTTGATCTAATATACTAAATGGACTGTATTCACGATACCAATTATGAGGTTTTGGGATGCAAACGATAAAAAAATGGCGGTGTATAATATACTACCTCGATGGCGCACTACCTACGTAGTGGGTCGCATTTTAAAGCGATGGCGGCGGAGGTCTGGGGTTCGATTCCCGGGCCAAAAATTTGTACCTAAGTTTTTGGTAAGAAATTATTAGTGTTAGCCCGAAGTCTACAAGTTGGCGATCTTTCACCCTCGTGTTTCGGAAAGCATGTTATGCCGCTGGGCCTGCGCCCGTCTCCTCTCCAGTCGTGTCACACTGGTGATCTATCGGATTATGAGATTAAGGGAAAAGAGAGTGTGCTTGTGTTTGAGCAAACACTCGAGCACTATACGTATATATCCTGCATTCGTGGCCGATCGTTGAGATTGGCCGCCGTAACCGTAATCGGTTGAAGGATATTGATCATATTGGTATTTGATAGTGTTATCATTGAGTAAAGCTCTGTATTAGATTAAGGTATAGCTTTGAATTTTATTGCTATCAGTGAATATCTAATCTTAAAGGAAAATTTAATACGCAATAACTAAAGTTTTATCAAATAAAATTTTGATTATTCTATGTTTCCGAATTCCTATTGAAATAAATTTAAATTCATGAAGTCCCTGAAACACAGAAAGCTTAAACAAGTCACACACACACACACACACACACACACACACACACACACACACACACACAAACCCACTCACCCGCACACACACACACACACATAAACTCACTCACCCGCACACACACACACACACACAAACTCACTCACCCGCACACACACACACATACCTAAAGTGGTACTATTTCAACTCAGTGTTCCTAAATATTATTTATAAAAAAAATGTTTTATCTAGGTTCAAATTTGTTAATTAACTATTTTATTTGTTTTCTCTACATTACTTTCCTTTCTTGACTACGAACTGGTGTCTGTAATACCTAAATGTTACTGTTAAAAACGATATGGTTTCCGCGATACAAGTCTCGTGCTTAGTGCAGAAACCAACGGCATTATTGTTATATGTACACATGTTACTGGTCAATAAATCTATTTCTATTTTATTTTTTCTCGGTTAAATAAATGAGCTATATCTAGGGGTGTATCACAATTCCTATTGAGTTTTACTATAATTACGTTAACTATCCAGTTCACTTTAAACCCTTAACATTGTGAGAGACTTGTGCCTATAAGTATTAATGTATCACAGGTCACCAGGGGCCTCCCGCAGATTAGTAGTCAGTAATCATAATTATTGTTACATTGCTTAAAAGTACACTCACGCACGAGTCATTTCATAATTTGTAATCCTATAGTATCACAGAGGCTACATTGATTGGTAGGAAAGCAAAACAAATAAATGCCAAAAAAAAAGCAGAAAAAAGAAATAAATTAAAAGAACCACTCACTATAGTATATATAGTAGTAAATTATAATAATTCTATTTGCATGCTGTTATTGACGGCTGAATGGGCGGTCTATATAATATATCTTTGTCATCTTCTGTATACCCTACTCAAAGCAAATAAATTAATTCTTCTTCTTCTTCTATAGGATTATAAATTTTGAAATTACTTGTGCGTGAGTGCATGCGATGCTATAAAAATCAGATTAAAGTATTGAATGAAGCAATAATTTGAGACTTAGAGTACTTAGTTTACTTTAAATTATAAATTATGGGTATGAGATATATCTACCACTTTATGGGTATGAGATATATCTACCACTTTAAATAAGAGTAGTATCTTCTACTTAGTTTATGGTTTGCAAATTTATCGACAACGGCAATGGGGCCTATCGCGTGCAAAAAATCCGCAAGATGGCGTACTATAAGACTGAGGTTCATCTACCTACAAGGTGATTGTGGATTGGGTATTTTTAGACGTGATAATGTCAAATTGTCAATCAACGAATAAATCAGCCATTGATGTTGAAGTTGGACCTCAGTTCACAAGGACGCCATCTAGTGGATATTTATTTACGGGGGCATGGCACGCCCCTATTGCTTATCATCAGGTGATCTGTCTTTTATCACCTATCACATAAGATTTAATGTTACTAACTGATTTCCGGCAATACTCTAACCAGTATGAGTTTCACTCCTCCGCTGCGCACTGATTGAATTTCATTTTGTTCTGGTGACTGGGGCTGGTGGCTGACTCCCAACGCAGGCGTATTGGAAGCCAATGATAGACCCCACTTGTCCAATCAAGGAGGAGAAGACGAGCAAGCTGTGCCGATTTCGGAGCATATCCTCATATAGATAGTATAGACGACGTGACGTGAGGGGAGCAGTGATAGACCCCACTCGTCCAATCATGGAGGAGAAGGCGAGCAGGCCGTGTCGGTACTGCGTGAAGTACAGCTCTGAGGTGTACATGTGTGACGTCATGGCTCATACTCACCAACGCAGGCGTAAGGGGGGCAGTGATAGACCCGACTCGTCCAATCATCGAGGAGAAGGCGAGGAGGCTATGCCGGTACTGCGTCGGGTACAGCTCCGAGGTAAACAGGTACAGTGATGTGAATACCAGGGAGATGCCGAACTTGCCAACCAGGAATACAATCAGGCGGACCACAGTTAGATCTGGAATGTAGAAATCCCATGGAAGTAAGTAAATCGTTTTTGATGTAATTTAGCTCGCGACCGCACGCGCACCATTATTATGATATCAACCTACAACCTCCCGTACTGAGAATAATCAAAAGAAGAAACGTGGAAGCAGATTTTATTTTTTCAAAAGCAGAAAGGACCTTTAGCAATGAAGAGTGTGCTTTTAATTATCATTCCCTTACCAATACGCTTTTTACTTTGTACGGAAAGTTGGAAGAATTCGCTACAGTGATGATGATTACCTATATATGAGTTACTTGCCGTTCATTGTAGGTAACCTCCTCAGGTTACCTACATTACTATTACTATTCTTTTGTGCATAAGTCGAACACATCCATCGAATTTAAGAAAAAGCTGATAAATATGAACTTAAATCTAGGTAGTTTTATCCTTTTCCAACCACCTTTGTCAATTGCTATACTTATGATGAATAGATTAGGCTCACTTTCCTGGATACAAACCGACTCTTTCAACTGGACTTTTTTTTTCAAATAAAATTTCCGATACCATCTCCCTTTTCATGTTCAATAACAACACAGATGCCCTTGAGGCTCATGAAAATATCGTAAAAACACTCCCTTGTTATCAATCCGAGCAATAGCCTATTAATTGGCTTTAATCCCGCGCTATCGGTGATAAGGCCGCTAATGCAGCGGTTTACTGACAATAGCGCTATCGAATATAACGAGATGTTAATGCGCGCTACTTCACATAGAGTGGCGTTATACTGTAGTCAATAACCACTGCATTCTAGACCTTTTGATGCACTCAAAGATATCACCAATTATCTACTTACTTACTATGCTGCGATCCAAAATGGGTCTTGTGCTAATTCCGCCTTATCGTTCACATTTAGTACTTTGAGGTTCTTGGCGATATTTCAGCCGACCCACAGGGCGGGGATAAGCTCTTTTTGGAGTCTCGATCCTCCCCCATACTCACCACGTGTCCAAGTCAGTGTTACACATAGGTACTGTGTGAATTATACGAGTAGGTATACCAATCAGCATAGTGCTAATATTGTACTTACCACTAGAAATGAAAGCGAAAGCGATGTTACAGGCCGCACTGAGCAAGTAGCCACCAGATAAAGTGGCCTTCCTCCCGATCCTGTCAAGCACCAGCACCGCGGTGAAGAAGCCGGGGATCTCGATGGCGCACGTCAGAATGAAGTTCAGGTACATGGTGTCAGATAGGCTGGTGGAGTTGATAGACAGCCCATAGTACACAAAGGTGGTGGTGATCCACCAGATCGGGGTAGTGCAGACGCGGCGGAGGAGGACCCGGGACTTAACGATGGTTGCAACCATGCTGGGTTCATTCTGAAATGTAAAGTGTTCTTTGAATAGGCCATATTTCCATCATCAGCCTATCGCAGTCTACTGCTGGACATAACCTCTTCAAATGTTTGCCGCTTTGAAAGATACTCATTTGATTGTAACCAGCTGCTACCATCCATCAGCCATCTTGTGCCAATCGTCACTACACTTGACCTGGGGGTATCCTTTTGTCGAGAGGCGTTCTTTAGCATACCGCCTAATTAAACCAAAAATCAAATAACTTTTTGGCACTTAAATTAGTATTGTTTTACCACATTAGTTGTTAACTTTTAAGAAACCATAAATGCCATATTTACCGGATTGTGAGCTACAACAGGAGCTTCAGGCGGGTTCATCAGAGCATGCATAGACTTCTGGCTGATAAACGTTTTGTTCACTCTAGCTACTTTCTCCAGCACGACCTTGGCCTCCTCAAACTTGTTCTTGGAGAGCAGCCACCGGACGCTCTCGGCGAGGATCCAGTAGTAGCTGATGACGACGAAGCAGGGCACGTGCAGCGCCATGATCATGTACCGCCAGGGCTGGATGAGCCACGCCACGGAGCCGAGGATCACTTGCCCGACGGCGAACATGGAGGAGCATGTTGCACTGGTTACTACCCGGTATTTAGGGCCTACTAACTCCGTTGCTGCAATTAATAGTTTGATTGTTTGAAAAAGAACGTGAATCCTGATCATCATCATCATCATCATCCTTCTGGCCTGTTCCCAGGTTATCTGGGATTGGCACAATATGTTTTCTCCTTCCATTCGTACTTTCACTTGTTATCGAATCTTCCACCCTTTCTGTCTTACACACTCAAGACAGTTCATCCATCTTTTTTCTGCCGTCCTCTATTCCTCTACCAACTGACATTCATTCTTACCCATCACTTTTTGTTTAGATGCTCCTCTCTTCTCATTGAATGGCATGGAAAGACGATTCCCCTTCAGTTTATCAATGAAGCCACTTTCATGACTCAAGTACATTACATATACAATATCAATTTTATTGATAATAGTAATTAGATAATTAATTGATAATAGGAATAAAAGCTAATTAGTAGATATTTAAGATGTAAGATATTAAAGATTTTAAACTTTCGCGTTGCATTATACAAATAATTAATGTACACGGGACAAACGTCGTGTGTATTGGGGAAACGTCAAGCTATGAGTATATGCTACTATGAGTATGTACTTACATATAATAATAACCGCGTTTTGTCCCGTGTATATTAATTATTTGTAAGATATTATTTGGAAATAAAATCAAATCGGAATTGGATCAGGTATTTTTGAAAGCTCATCATCAGTCTGCGACCAGCGGTAGATTTACATGTTTGACATTTATAAATGTTCTGCATAAATCATAAATAAATCAATTTTTACCTATATACAACTTTTGCATTCTTTATTTTTGAAATAAAACTTACCATTTTCAAGAAAAATTACAAAACCGTTTGACTTCAAATATTTTTTTTGCAAAATCATTCAAATCAAACGGTTTTGTAAATCTATTTTGTATTTATCATTTCCACCAAATTTAAGACCCATTTTCCAGATTCCAGATTTATAATATATTCTACTCTATTATGACCCGAGTAGGCATATTTATAATTCAACGTTTATATTTATATCTATTGTTATTTCAACGTTGATTGTAGCACTGCAACTTGGACAGATTATGTAGGAAAAAAATGAGTTTGGAAAAATAAGTTAAATAAATAAATAAAATGTTTATTAGTGAAGATAGTGTAAGGATAATGAAGATGTAGATTCTCACCAAAGATGTAAGCAGAACTGTAGGTGCCTGCCCCAAGAGTAGTCTGAAGAAGTTGCAGCACAAGGTACATGGGGTAGTTAACGGAGAAGGCCCTGATGAGGCCGATGAGTGCAAGGTTGAAGACGCTGATGACGAGCGCGATTCGCCTGCCGAACCGATCGGAGACGTAGCCAGTGATGGGCAGCACAAGTAAGGTGCCGACGCTGTTGAGTGTTCCGGCCAGGGCTCGCAGCCATTCGTTACAACCCAAGTCGAACTGCAATATCATTAACTAAGATTAGGAAATATGTCTACCTTTGACATATAAATCAGTGTTGAGGGACTTGGATTAAAACATTGCGGGTTTAGGAATCCTGAGACACTTTAAAAAAATCACAATACAGAACTATTTTTCTCCCTAATAAAAAATGCTTGTATCAATAGTAGTATTTCTGATAGCAAAGTCGAGAAATTGGCAAGGAGATCTATAATATACAGTGGTAACAAGTGGTAATCAAGAAACTCAAATAAATGGTCTTTTGAATTTATTTTGTTTAGCGGTTGGATATTTATGGGATGTTTCTACAACTAGATGTCTTACTGGTAAGTTTGGCCATCAACGTACATCATAAACGACAGAATTATCCCTCTGGTAGACGAAGCCGTCGCAGTCCTGTGTCTGGGCTTGGTTGAAGAGAGTTGCAGGGCAGATGTCGAGGGTGCCGTTTCCGCCCGCGGGCACGAAGCGCTGGCAGCTGGCGAACCCACTCGAGGTTTGAGGAACGGCTCCGTCGATCCAAGTGGGCGTGAAGATTTCGCTCTTGGATTCCTCCCCGCACTCGTGGATTCGGCATCTTTAATAGATTTATGATTAGGTAATCGCATGCAGTAGGCACTTCAACACCCACTGGACGAACAAGGTAGGAGTCATCTCTGTGTGATAGGTGCCCATGAACACCCGCAACACCAGTGAAGTCACAAGTGTCACATTTGTCGGTCATAGTCATAGTGTTTATTGCTTTCATGTAGTAAGTAAAATAGATCTTAAAGCTAATTGCTAGTCCAGAATATAGACCCCGAAAGGGTACTTCAATGTAAGTAAAGCAATGTCGCTTGCAGTAAAAAAAAAATCCTGACCCAACTTTCAGAATACAAATGTAACAATAAGATTAGTGAGAATCAACTAAAGTGATAGCAAAAAGATACGAAACCGTGGAACATGCTACCATCGGCGGTGTTCCCAAACAGATAGGACCTGTTGCTCTTTATGATATTTATTTATTCCTTTTCGTTATGAGCCGGTAACGCATCTGTGATGCTTCGGATATCTATGGGCGGTGGTGACCGTCCACTTACTGTCAAGTGAGCCGTCTACTCGTTTATCTGAAAACAATGTAAAAAAAGCACTTTATAATTACCTGTGAGGAATAGCAGCAGCTGAGAATATGTATTCACTCATAAAGGCGGACATAATAATAGGTATCGACACCAGGAGGATGTTATACAGCTGGAAGCGGCCGAACTGCCCCAGCTCATTCACCAGTACGTCATCCAGCTCAATAGCTTTCACCGCCACGGACCCTTTGCCATTCTCCGTCATCTTCAAAGACTGGGAAGTCTTGGATTACTCTCCATCTCCACCGATAAAGCTACCTCGGCGCACGCTACCTTCGCGCGACCGCCCAATTAAAGTGACACGAATATCAGATCCACAATTAATATTTTGCACAATCTTCGATGGGATAACATGCCCCGATAAGTAATACTGCGGATTTTAACGCGTATCGCTGATAAGCCGCTAATGATTTTGTCAATTAGTTGAGCGCGTGAGAGTACACTCATTCAGAATCAGTGACTGAATCTAGTTTGCAAATGATATGTAGAGACATATCATTTGCATTGGATTTGTGATAATAATAATAGCAAGTCTCATACATACATAGTAATAGGAGCAACCGCAACGTCGTTTGTAGTATTTATTAAAAAGGAAGAAAGACAAAACAAATGCTCGTTGTCCGCCATAATGTAAAAAAAATGCTATTCTATGTTCTGAGTCATGCAATGTATTTTTATGATCATCCTAGTAATCGTTTATTCCGAGTACCTTGCAATATGCAATAAATGGTTTATCATTCATTGTCTAAAATCAATAATCAAATTCTGTAAATAAAGTATAGTGCGTTAATGGTATCTAAATAATAAAAGTCCTTTGGCCAAAAGGTTATGGCGGCTAATCTCAACGATAAGCCAAATAGAAAGGACATATAGTGTTCAAGTGTATGCCCAAGCACAATACTCTAGAATATTATGACGCGATCATTGCAAAGCACGGGGTTACATGGCTAACTTACAGACTAGGAGCTCAAACTAAAAATAAATAGACAGAAAAACCTGAGTGAGACTCATAAACTAAGAATGCCGCCCTGGTGAGCCCAAGCGCATCCGGGTTTAAAGTGTGACCCAATAGCCACTGGACCATTGAGAAACTTGCTTTTACAGGATGAGGCTTAGGTAATTATTATTAATTAAAGCAAAAAGTATGATCCATTTCGGATATCTGTCAATAAAACCATCTAATTCGATTGCATTCGAATACAAGTTAGTAATTATCACTATAATATTAATGCGATATAGCATCTGCTCGACGATATAGCTAACTTTAGTTATAGTTAGAGTTTCAAAGAAGAGCAGAAACTCATCATGACGGAAAAAAAAGTTCTACGTAGGATTCTAGGCCCAGTGAACGCAGACAACGATGGCTGGAGGATCCGCACAAATGCCGAGATAGAAGAGATTGTGAACACACCCAACATCATCGGCGAGACCAAGGCGGAACGTCTTCGCTGGCTTGGCCACCTCGAGAGGTTGGACGAAAAAAGCATATTAGAGCCGACCCGTGGGACGACGGCTCTCTCTCGGTCAAACCACGGTTTTATGAATCATGCTGGGTGTATCAGTAAACATTTATACCTTTAACTATCTCTTCTGTCAAAAAATCGTTTTGTGACTTTTTGTGTATAACAAAATAAAAAAATCTTATAAAATTTCTAGGTACTTTTCATACAAAGTCAGCCACGAGACATGTTCATTTTGTATAAGGAAATCAAAATAATTTTCAATGATATCCAAAAGTAGCAGAACAACTTGGTCCGAATGGTTTGTAAAAGGGATAGAGGTATGTTATTTTTTACCGATACACCCTGTATCGACAGTACAGTCACACGCGCAGTACATTTATTTATAAATTTTCCAGAAGCCATAGAGATATAGAAATCCTTACAAAACATTATATAGTGTAACATAAAGATAACGAATATGAAGATTCATGTCTTCCACCTATCCACGATGTTCTTCGTTGGTCATGTATCATTCGTGCTCAGTGGATCTCATATTATTATTTAGATGAATCTGGAACATAGACTTAGGAAATGGTAAGCCAAAACTGTCAAATTTCTCCACTCCTCTCTCACCTCTATGTCAAACTCTTTATCAAGCAAACATTACTCAAAAACACTTACAACTACCGTATGCTCCTCTTAACACAAACAAGAGACGAAATAATAAGTTTTGCATGACACCGGGATTCAAAACTAGGCTAACCCAAAGATTCTTTTGATTTTTAGGCCCATATCTTTATAATTAGGCAAATATGATTGCAGAAATTCATCCGCTGCCTATTCACCAGTGCAAAAAGAAACTAGAATCTTGGCTACACAACCTAACTTATACTGAGACAGACAAATTACTCACTTCACTGGAATAGATAATCCAACCCTTTAAAAATAAAAAAATAATACATTGCACTTTCTATTTCTTTATATTTCACATTGCCTAACATTACTCAGAAATACTAGATTTACATATGTAGCGAGATGGTGGGAGCCTAGTAATCTGTAACACAGATTTTCCTAGTACGAACGCCAGTCTCTCACAATATAGTTAATGGAATAATTAGTATTGTTATTATAGTTATAATTTTAATGATTTAAGGCTATATTGTGAAAAGGAAAAGAAATAAACAAAACAAATTAAAAATAAAACACATTTGTAGTAACTACAGTTTCTAGTAACCGGATGTGGCAAGCCAAAGGAGGCGCACATACTCTAGCATGTAATTAGGTAGCATAAATACTTGCCTTCTTAGGAGCATTTTTTTCGCTGCGACGGGGTGTTATTAAAAGTTAGTACAGGGTGTCCCTTGCCCCTCCTTAGACGTTCACTCTTGACAGCGTGGTGGTTTTTCGTTTTTTCGTGTGCTGATGCGACTCGCGCGATGTCTCTCCACGTATAGCTGTTTATAGCGTCTTGGGAAATTAGGACAATGGATGTATGTGTTGTGCAGCCCTAATAAGGACTGTCCAACGCGTGGGTGAGCGGCCGCGCGACCGCTTGCCTTCCACCTGTCCTTGGACAGTGACTTGCTCCATGGAGTGCAGGGAATGGGTTAATGCACCGCTATACTTTCGACTGTCGACCCCTTGAAGCTCGTGTGCGGGCTGTAAGTGGCAGAGTTTTCTCCACAGAAATAATATCAGGAATGTAATGTAATGTAAACAATCAAAATCAAAAACAAATAATTCTTTATTTGCATAGGCTATATACACAGCACTTACAAATCGTCATACATTTGAATGATTTAAGACTATTTATAAGTACTTATGTAATAATTTACATGTTAATACATATATATGTTGATACATAAAATATACTAAAAAAAGTAAATAAACATAATGCGATTCTGCGGTTTATTATCCTCCATACAGTCTAATGCAACAAAAAATAGAATGAAGCAAATTAAAAGCTAAATATGAGGTAAACCGGAGCGGACCAGTCCCCAAAGGACCTGTTCACAAGTATGACGTATGTGTCAGCCATCATTTCACTCAACCATATTAGAGGGAATGTAATGACCCGCCACATAACGCCACCACCTCAGAGACATTTGAGTGAGCATGACTACTTAGGTTCCCCTCATAGGTCACAGAGTAGTAGTTACTTAATTCAATACTAATAAACTGCAGGACGTGCTAATGTAAAGTGGACTCCTTTTTCCGCACATAGACTCTAATTTGGTCCATTGTGCGTGTTGGGTCCTGGCTATTCTAGCCAGCCTAACTCCGCCCAGAAGCGCAGAAGCTTCCTGGGAGCTTCACAGGCTTCGCGGAGTGACCCCGCCGATCCGAGGATTTCTTCGCGTTGTCTGGTCACTGCATCGCATTCCAGGACCACGTGTGTGACTGATTCCTCGGCGCTGAAACATCCGCTGCATAGGGGGCTGTCGGTAGCGCCTAGGGTGTAAAGGTGTTTATTTAGGGGACAGTGGCCCGTGATTGTCCCCATCATTATTCTGAGGTTTTTCCTACTGAGGGTTAGAAGTCGTTTTGTTAGCCGCGGGTCTAATTTGGGTAGGTAATATCAGGAAATACTTTACTGCAAATACTTTTTTAAATTACCTAAAGTTTCTGTTATTCTTTAAAGTGGTCACATTGTGATCGTTATCTAGCTAATCCAGAGCAATATAATTCGTGGATAATATCTTATTTCCCATATCGGGCGATAGCAAAAGTGTGATGCCAATTAATCGCATCGAATCAAATAAACATCTAAATAATACCTATGACATACGTTATTATGTACTTTAATTGATCTAACTACTCGTTTATCAAATATAAATAGTTGATACGATATTCGATCTCATTTACGCTGTACCTTAGAATGCTGTACCTTACATCCGGTTCGGCATCAAATGAATAAATACATGTACGTGTAAGTATCAAAGAACGAAAAGGTTCGTCAGTTTTCAAATTAATTAGTTTCATATGCTATGAGCACTTATTACCTTTCGTAAGTTTGTCAGAGTAATACCTGTTGTACAGAAAAATAATGCTGAACAGTTAGATCAGAAAGTTCAGATTTGTATGTATGATTATTTTTGATTCAAAGAAAATTTGAAGATACGTATGAAGTAAAACCTACATTGGTTTGACGTGGCAATAATATTATTAAAAATAATTGTAAAAGAAATTTATTGTCATGGATGTTCACTATTGGCTGTCTTGTGTGTCATTCGCGAATAGCTTGAATATGTTAAAAGGTCAATTTCTGCCTGGCTATGCCATATTTGAAGACAAAATGTATTATGACATTTTTAAAAGGTTGGCAGATCTTTTTATAACGGTATGTTGGTATAACTGATTCTTCCGTGCAAGCGAAAATTTACCTTAAGGTGACGAACGTTTTTATTCTCAGACTGTACTTTAATGCACACACTTATGAAATAAAATACAATAGAATTAGAATTAAGTGATATTGAATTATTATAATCCAATCAAATTTGAAATTAAATTTAACTGCATTTAAACAGTGCAAACTTCCATTTACCGAGCGATGATCCATAGATAGCGAGGAGAGAGAGAGAGAGATAGCGAGAATATAATTCTCGAGAAAACTCTTTGGGTCCACTTTTGAATCGTTCATGTGCGTAGCAGCCTACGACGATTCACATCAATCAATAAAATAATTTATTTTGTTAGTTACATGTTACCAGTATCATCTACCAATATTGTAGACCAATGGCTGAACCTTGTACTGTGCCTATAGTCTTTCACATGCTACGACTCGTAGTAGCCTACGACAACCATCTACAAATATTGTAGACCTGTGGCCGAACCATTTACTGTGCTAGTCTTTCATTGGCTACGACTCGTAGTAAGCTACGACAACCATCTACGAATATTGTAGACTAATGGCCGAACCCTTTACTGCGCCTATGCATCTTTCATTGGCTACGACTCTAAGTAAACTCCGACACAACCATCTACGAATATTGTAGACTACTGGCCGAACCCTTTACTGCGCCTATGATCTTTCATTGGCTACGACTCGTAGTAAACTCCGACCACCATCTACGAATATTGTAGACTACTGGCCGAACCCTTTACTGCGCCTATGATCTTTCATTGGCTACGACTCGTAGTAAACTCCGACAACCATCTACGAATATTGTAGACTACTGGCCGAACCCTTTACCGTGCCTATTGTCTTTCATAGGCTGCGACTCGTAGTAAGCTACGACAACCATCTAAGAATATTGTAGACCAGTTGTAGGTATACGAGTGATTTATTTACGTTTAGGGAACTATCTCTCCCTTATTACAAATCGCGTGCGAGCCCCTTTAAACCTTGTATAGGTAAGTACCTAGCCTGCATCATAATGCAGACGCAGTAATCGTTCTTAGATGAAACATTATTGTGCACATTAAGTACACAGGTACACTACAAGATAATTTATAAGGTAGATGTAGGTAACTTTATAACTGATTAGATTAAATTCGATATCTTAAGCCAAATTTAAAGCATCCTTGACGAAGGGTCACGTGCCACGTGACTGTAATAATAATTTAAATTAATTACATACCTACTGTATGTCGGCGCGTAAAAAAGGCAACAATTGAATGTACAGCCAGCCACTACATCATTGAACAAATTAGCCAAATTTCTTTAATTGGCCGGCTCGACCATAGTGATAGGGCCACTCAAGGACAGGGCCTCACTGAAAACCGCCGTGAAGTAGCACTGTTCTGTGTTTCGCTGCGTGAGTGAGGGTACCGGAGGCCCAATCCGGGGGAAAGGGGGGTTGAAAGGTTGGCAGCGCACTTGTGACTCCACTGGTATCGCTGGTGTCTATGGGCGGTGACAATCGCTTACCGTCTGGTAATCCGTCTGCTCTGCCAATTTCAACCGAAAGTCAAACATGCTTGGTTATGAGCATCTTTTTTAGCTCAAACAGTCCCACTGCTGGGCAAAGGCCTCGCCTAATAGCCTCCACTGCTATTCATTGCCAGCGTTTGCCAGTTACGACCTACGATGGTGTGACGACCTGGACCAATACTCGGGAGTATTGGTCCAGGTCGTCACGCCACCTCTTTTTCGGTCTGCCTCTTGGGTGACAACCATCTACAGGCTGCCATTTCGTGACAACATGGGTCGATGGACCCGGAGGGATGTCTCCGGGTGCATTCTCACAGTATGGCCAGCCCAGTTCCATTTAAGCTTTGTACTCAGCAGACTAATATAAAAATAATAAAAAATTAGATACAATTTGGCCAAGACTGAAACCTATGAGCGCTATTTGTCCCCTATTTTTGAAAACGCGCGAATAAGTACGTATTTGATAATAATCTACTAATATTGGTTGTCGAATGTCTTCAATAGATATTTAACCAAACGTGTTTGATATTAAGCTCAGAATCAATTAAAGAAATTTTACAGGTACATTGATGTGTGTATCCCTGCCTCAATAAGATTAATGATAAATTAGATTGGAAGTAAGATATAACACTCTGGACCAGATGTACTTAGTAAATAAGTAGTTACAACGATAGGTAAAAAATATAAAATATAATCGTAGATATTTAGGTGAAGGTAAATCTGACTATTATTATTATCTTATTCTATAAAAGAAACTAATTTTACCCCTATTTAACCCGTTTGTACCCATCCAAAACAAAAGTGTGTGCTAACCGCTAATATGTAAATGTCCTTTTGAAATGCCAATCAGTTTTCAAGGCACTCCCCTTGATCTCAAGCCTTCTATCGGGATCGACATTTCGTGCGATGTCCAGTTTCGCGGTCATCTGGAAGACAAATTGTCATTTCATCCTCATCATCTCGATGGATGGTCCAGCGCGTTTCACGCGCAACTTTCTACAAACTACCACAGTTCTGTGAAACGAATTAGCTGCAGGAGTATTTCCCGACGGCTAAGACTTAGGGACTTGCAAGAGAAGAACGCACTCATTTTTAAAAGGTCACGCATCAGCGATCTCTTCTGATTTCGCAGATGTTCATGAGAGGCGAAGGCGCGAATCATTTTATACTTCTCTAAAGGTGACGAGTAGGGCACACTAGCGACGCCAATTGTTTTAAAATGTTAGCAACTATACCGGAATCTTTTTAACAATTTCGAAGCTGCAGCCTCTACTTAATATGACATCATTCATTTATTCAATACTTACTAACTTTTGGGTCTGCTTTTGTACTCAAAAATTTACTACTAAATTACCGCTAAAAACGGCCACTTATAGCATTAATCCAAATTTCGAGTGCAAAAACAGATCAAAAAGTATGTACGTAGTGCACAATGATTAAATAAATAGTAGACTCCCGCTCGAAGTTGTTTATAATAGATCACACAGACAACCAGCCATTCTGACGCACATCCGGTTTAATAGCTAACAATTTAAATCGATTGGTGTCGCTAGTTAGAGCTACCTGTGAAATATTGAAGGCCCATGTCCTCATAGAGGGCATGACTGACGTCAGTCGCATGCACAAATGTACGTTCACACCTACTAAAAATAACAACCCTTTTAGCATAATACCCTTCATTTGTTGTCATCTGTTCTCGAATAACAAATGAAAATAGACCTTGGCGTATACTGACATGGAGTTGTCTTTTGTCTATTGCTCAGATATGTTTGGTAACGTTAGAACTCTAAGATGTTTTTGATGCGGACTGACTAGCATACCTACGCACCTCTGACTCTGACATCAGCGCACAGCAATGATTTATAGAACACGGTCCATAAGGGTAAGAAGAAATAGGCCTAAAAAACTAAATAAGACAGAGTACAGTTCAAAAAGAAAAAAACAAGAACCTCAAAATCAGCTTATATTAATCATATTTTAGACATTTAATGGTAACGTTATTATTAATACAGAACAAATCAGGTAAAAGATCCTATAAAAATGTGCGTTCCCATTGAGGGTCCACATTGGAATTTTGAGCTTTGAATGTGTCAGGCTATAGTAAAAGTTCTCAAACGATTGTAAATTCAACATTTAATTTGTAAAAATCGGCACTCAAAAGTTACATTCGTTTAAATGTGGACCCTCAGTCGTGACTGACAGGTACCCATATCTTATAATCTATTTAAAATTTACAACTTCTGTAAATGACTTCTCTTAGTAAAAGATTTGTAAACTAATTTTATAAAATGTCACCCGCCCCCCTGTTCACTCAACAATAGAAAGTAGCAATCAGAAGGTGGTCCCTCAATCGATCGCGATAAGTTCACATTAAGTGAGAACCACAAAAAAATTTAAAATATGGGTGTGACTGAGAGTTAGTAAAAGTACTTGAACCATTGTAAATTCAAACTTAAGTTTGTACAAAAAACCATTCAAAAGTTTCAATCGATTTAAGGTGGTCCCTCAATTGAAACGTCTGTCATAAAAATCAATCAATTTACGTAACATTTGGTAGTTAAATAGACAATTGCTATAGTCTATTCTTTAGTAAAATTGTTTAACTAACTATTGCTTACCGAATAGTATTAAAAATGTACCGTTTTACTTCAAATAATAATCTAACTCCTGGGAAGAAATAGTACGGTCGAGGTGACCACACTTACGCTTTAAATTTGTCGAAAGTCCTCGAAACGAACAAATTTTTATACACACGCTAAGCTACTGTCTTATTAGTAGTAATTATGTTTCAATTAAAAAGGTTAGGGTTAAATCGTCAGCGCTTTTTTTATATTTTGTTAATTTATTATAATTACGCATTATGTGTTATTATCGTGATTTGATCAGGCAAGAGATGTCAAACAAAAATAAATAAATAATAATGTCAACAAACAGCAATTATTTTTATTTACTTATCCTGCAAAATCCTAATGTGTGGTCACCTCGACCGTATTATTTCATCACAGGAGTTAGATTTTTATTTGAAATAAAACGGTACATTTTTTGATACTGTTCGGTAAAGTAATAGTTAGTAAAAAAAATTACTAAATGATAGTCTACAGCATTCGTCTATTTAGCTTCTACAAGCAACGTAAATTGATTTATTTTTATTATAGTCTACTCAATTGAGGGACCACCTCTAATCGATTAAAACTTTGAATGATTTCTTTTACAAACTAAAGATTGAATTTACAATGGTTTAAGTACTTTTACTATCTCTTAGTCACACCCGTATTTTAAATATTATTGTGCTTCTCACTTAATCTGAACTTATCGCGATCGATTGAGGGACCACTTTCTGATTGCTTCTTTTTATTATTGAGTGAATAGGGGGGGGTGACATTTTATAAAATGAGTTTTACAAATCTTTTACTAAGCATAGTAATTTACAGGAGTAGTAAATTTTAACTAGATTATAAGATATGGGTACCTGTCAGTCACGACTGAGGGTCCACATTAAACCGAATGTAACTTTTGAGTGCCGACTTTTACAAATTTAATGTTGAATTTACAATCGTTTGAGAACTTTTACTATAGCCTGACACATTCAAAAGCTCAAAATTCCAATGTGGACCCTCAATGGGAACGCACATCCTATAAAATACTACTAAATCAAAATCCACGCTCACTCAGTCTTTGGACGTTATGTATTTATTAATAAAACGGATATTATTATTTATCACTCGGTAAAATCACTGTCTCTATGATACAAAGCCTATATACAAAACTAGAAATACTTAATTTACAGAAGAAACAGTAGATAATACTAGAGGTGCCTATGTTATTAATTACAAGGGTATCTACCCTTTGTATTTTTAACAATAATTACATCATTTAGTGCAATCTGTCAATGGAAATTTAATTTCTTCAGGGGACATAGCGCGAGCCGGACGTTAGGTCCGAATCAGAGATTAAGGTAACTGTTGATACTATACATTGTTTTATTTTTTCACCATTTGTAACACAGTTTATGCGATAAATAATTCTGATTCTCCCTTTCACAGGTGCTGTGTTTCTCCTTTGTTTGGATGCGATAGATATATTTTCAATCGTTACGGTACCTCTTGGCGCTATTGGTAATGAACGCAGTCAGTGGTAGTGACTGACGCTGCTTTTGGTTTGCACCAGAGGCAGCGTTCACTACCACTGATCCAAACGGGTCAAAACCCGCAACCCCTTCCGGGTTCCAAAAGAAAAGTATTAGTATATTTGTAATTGCACTATTGGTTCTGACATCCGTAACACAAGTGATTGAGCTACCTATCTCGGAGTCAGATCAATGTATGTGATGTTGTGTTGCAGCTAACTGTACCTCCTACCTACTCGACGCTAGATGGACGACGGCTAATTACTTTATTGCTAAAGCTCTTCAATTATTATAATTATGTTCCAGATAGAATTACAAAATCGTTTAATTCTTATTGAAAATAAAATTCTTAAACCATATCCACCTTATTACAAATCGCGATCTACAGTTATCACCGTACTAAAGTTCATGTCATCCCGTTCCAACACCCAATGTCAAAAAGGGCTGGCACTAATTTTGTTCCCGGGACTATCCTTAGTTTGCGATTTGTAATAAGGGGGTAACTGTCGGTATGCATCATTCATATTTTTCACAACACAAAAATAAGACAAGTACTAAATAAAACTATTATACATTCTAAGTTACGTTACTTATAATACAGAAATACTTTGGTCTCTTGAACAATTCATCATTGATACAACTCATTAAACAAATGTAACTATTTTATAGTACAAACAACAGCACAATTAGCTACTACCAACTGGTTTTTAACCGATTTTCACCTTCTTACATACACTTACAAGTTCACAATAAAAGCGAATATTTGTTTATATATTCATTACTGGTATGCCCGTGACGAACATTCCATTTCACAACATTCAACATTAGAAATTATATATTATTGTAGTTTTTATAGAATGCACGTTGGTGGTACGTCTCATTTAACAAATAAAATCTCGAATTTTGGTTATGTTATTTAGTTATCTTTCAACCGCATTGTGGAAAACTCGTAATTAGCTTTTAAAAGTTATATAACATTAGATACAAACATAACATTGTAAGCAGTAAGTTTTCCATAATTTACATACAAAATTATGCCCTAAATAAGTTCAGCAGACCAGACCAACTGGATCACGGTTACACGTCCAGAATTATTTTCTCAAATATTGTACTTCTGAAGTAGAGGACGGTGACCAAACACATTGTGTATCGCTGAACGAAGGCGTTTGGCGGAGATCATCAGGTCAAAATTACGTGTGCTCAATCGACGATAATATCGGTGGTGTTCTTCGTGCGGGGCGCGCCGGCGATGTTCTCGGCCTGGTCCACGGTGTCCTGGCAGGCGCATGCGCAGCGTCTCCGGCGTCAGCAGCATCAGCAGGCCCGACACGCCCGCCATGATGCCGAAGATCAGGTACGGTAGAGACTCCATGACTTGCATCTGAGAATGACACAGACATTAAATCTGCTACAAAGTGTTATTAAACTGAATGTAGACGCAGTGCCACCTACAGAGAAACATGGATAAGTCTCATAAAAGCCGCCACCCAACACAAAAACGATTCATAACACGACCACTCTGTCAGGAGTGTACGACCACAGATAATATAATGTACGACTGATATAGCGTAGCATCCGCTATATTATAAAATCTTTGCTTCATAAAACGGAACGCTTAGGCCGTTTAGTACTTAAATACTTGACCAATCAAAGCACTGCCTACTGACGCTATCGAAAACTGGTCAACTCCACCGCCTTATAAGGCAATAGTCTAAAGCCAACGATCCACTGCTCTTTTCCTCTATCGAAAAAGATTACAGACATGGGTGGAATGGCCGTCGAAACTCAAACCTACCAAAAATATCTGAGCATTTGAGAAAAGACAACTGTATTAATATACGCCGAAGAGCATTTTCATTCGTTATATCGTCATAATAAATGAAAGTACATCTTATAGTGTTGTGCTAAAAGTGTCTTTTTTTCTAATACGCAAATATTAATGCTAGATAGATAGATAGATAGATAGATACACTTTATTGCACAAAATTTACAGATCTTAGCCTAAGTTATTATACTAAAACAATGTAGGCGGTCTTATCGCTAATAGCGATCTCTTCCAGACAACCTCAGGGTAGAGGAAAAGTATAGCGAATATAGTATAGCTAGGTTTGATAGCTAAGATTTTTTGAAGCTGCCTGTACATACATTGCGTGGCATACCTAGGGTGTACCCGTGAACGATTCATCCCTTCAATGACTTCTATCAACCAACCAAAATTCGCCTAGATTTTTTAGATCTGTGTGACCTACTGTTGACATTTATGTGGCCTTGAACTGCCTTCTGTTAGACTAAATAAAACTTTCGTGCGCAACTTAGAGCAGAGACATAGGTAGGTAGTCGCTAGTCTAGAGAAACTACACTTAGATTAAAAAATAATATCATTACTCGGACAAAACTATCGCTACTCAATCATAGGATTATCGATACTCAAATATAGGACTAGCGATATTCAAACATAGGACTATCTGTACTGAAACTTAGGACTATGGCAACTTAAACATAGGACTATCACTAAAGGCCTCTTGCTACCCAAACATAAGACTATCGATACTCAAACGAGACAATCGTTACAAAAACCAGACTATCTTTACTCAAATAAAAGACTATCGCTACTCAAACATAGGACTAGTTATCTCGTCTCAAAAATATGACTATCTGCTCTCAAACATAGCACTATCGCTACTCAGACAAAAGACTACCGCTATTCAAAGTCAGCTTTAGCAGCTATGCGACTGACCAACCAACAGCGGCGTGAGCGGCGCCAGGGTGGAGCCGACTCGGCCGACCATAGAGCATATGCCCATCAGCCTGTGGCGCAGGTTCGTGGGGAACAGCTCGATGGTATAGATGTAGATGGAGCCGAACACCATGCTGATCGTCATCTTGCCGACGAGCTGTAACGAGTACGGCAGCCATCTTCCTAGCGATAAATAAAGCAACACCTACTAAAAGTCTGAGCATTTAAAAAGTTCCGTTAGCTTCTCCGTAATCTTTTTCCCTACAGGTAGTACGCATTCAATCTGTGATAGTACGTAATTTTTGGTATATTCAGACCGACCAAGATCAGAAGACACTTCAGTAACATTGACAGGGGGGCGACAATGTCGCAATAAAGTTACTAGTAATAAAAAATATTTTAAGTTGGTAATTATTAGGATGCATTTGAGAAACCTATTTTAATTGTTACGAAATAATGATAGTACAGACAGTTATAGTATAATAAAGTTATCATTCATTCATTCAGAGAGCTTTCACACGAGCGACAGTTCGTTCGCGACCGCTTGCGACCATGGTGTGCGGCTGTCGCACACACTTACACACGAACGGTCGCTCGTGTGTAAGTTCTCTTATTCTACATAATTTGTGTCATATATCCTCTCTGCATTAATGTATGGATCAGATGAATTTTTGAAAAAGGACTTTGTAAATTACTGTACCATATAACATCATTTCAGCCGACTGCTGGACTTTATACAATTATTTATTACCTATATTGAATACAGTTATTTATTACACATTTATTTATTTATTTATCAATACTAGTAATAATTGGAGGAGGCCTATGTCCAGCAGTGGACGTCTACTGGCTGAAATGATGATGATGATGACTAGTAGATAAGAGCTTACAGCTTCCTAAAGCGCTCGTATTACATAAATTGACTTTTTTACATTCTAGAATGATTTATAAATTAAATATAAAATGTTTTGTTAAAATATGTAGTAGGTCCTTTAAATATAAATATTTGGAGGAAAGTCTAGCTACACTGGTGACATTCGGTGTCACTTTTAATCTGTTTTTTATTAGTTCCCAGTTTTGTCGAGTGCCAAATGATCGTGATCGGATAAGACCTACACTTTTTAAGTTTGTTAGTAAGTCAGGCACTGATTTGTTACAAAGTCGTAGTAGCGTTAGTAAATTAACAGTTTCAATCTAATCAGAAGTGAGTTTTGAGCTGCAACTACGGAGATAGATGGATGAGAGAGCCACGCTTCGGCATGAATGATACCAAAGCCTATCAGAAAATAGGAAAGAAGCAGCACTGTGTGGTGTTTCGCTGCGTGAGTGAACCCTCACTCCGGTAGCCACCGGAGGCCCAATCCGGGGGAAAAGGTTCAAAGGTTGGCAGGGCACTTGTGACACCACTGGTGACTATGGGTGTCAATCGCTTATAATCAGGAGGTCCGTCTGCTCGCCTGCCACCTGTCACATAATGAACCTGAATGTAATAATTAATAATGTATCCTAATCTGTCAGCATCGGAGCCCTCTAAAGTAAAACAAAATGAGGATAAGTATTGTTTCTGTTGTTTCGTTGTTCATAGCTTGGGTTCTTTTATTGGTTTTTCATAAGTAATATACTGCTAGTGCGACAAACCTAATTCAATTTTTGTTTTTTTTAATGTGTAAAACTTTACTTTATTTTTCTTACTCTGTTTATTTACGATTGTAATGTATTGTGTGTATATTATAAATAAAATAAAATCTTCTTTTCGCTTTGGATTAATTTTTGTGAGCTTGTTCTATTATTTTTAATATTGTTACATATATAAGTGCCGTGTGGTCCCCGGCAGAGTAGAATAGGCCACCCTCACTCGTACCGAGGTGTCGTAAAAGGCGACTAAGGTAAAGCTGCTGGCATGATCATCAGAACCCAGAGAAGGAAAACTCTGCATTATATCAAAACCCTCGCCAACCCGTCTGCCAAGCGTGGTGAGTATGGCAATTACCCCTCATGTGATTGAGGAAGGCCCGTGCCCCAGCAGTGGGGACTTAAATGGGCTGATGATGATGATGATAAGGTGTCTGAATAATAAATAAAAAAAAACTTTATTACACAACACATTTAGCAGATATTGCGATTTAGCTATGCTTTCCTATTAGAAATACAACTATTAAAACTTTTGACCAGAACTGACGTACCTGACAATTAAGACGCTACATCAACGAAACTAGCCCCGCGAGTAGATTTATATTGACAGTGGCGATTATAGGAGATTATAGGCGATTATAGGAGATGTAATTAATAAATGTTTGTTAAGTTAGCTAAAACGGTGTTATAAATAAATATTAAATTTTAATTTTATTTTTTTGGCTTAAACCATCAAAACTGCTCTATAACACTGTTTTAGCTAACAAAGGTTTATTGATGGTTTATAAATAAAGCTTTAGATCTTTATATACTAAACCCACCGATCTCAACTCCGGTAGCTCCGATCGACCTCACCCGAAACTGAATAAAGAGTAAGCAGTCCTTTGCTAATAGTGATACTGACCAGAAGTGGCGTTTGAGGGGCGACGATGGAGCCGATTCTTCCGACCATGGAGCAGATACCGAGCAGGCGGTGCCGGGCAGTGGTGGGGAACAGCTCCGAGGTGTAGATGTAGATGCTACTGAACGCCATGCTGATGCACAGCTTGCCCAGCATGTTCAGGGACGTGGTCAGCCATTGGAGATCTGGAATTTAGTGGGGTTCTAGCTACTTGGTGCAACTATAATGAATGACTGAGTGATTACGAAAGGAATTTAAAACAGTGACAAACATCTAATTAATTCTTTGAAAAAGTAAAGAGTTCTTATACTGAAAGCAAATACTCTCAAAACTACGTTCTACTCCTCGGATGATACTGAATTTTTAATGTGTATAAGTCATCTATTTGTTTTATATTCATAGCTTACCTCCGCCAGGAATGAAAGGGAGTGTTATAAGTGAAATCCCACAAATGAAGAACGCAGTCATAATGGAAGCCTTCCTGCCGAAGCGGTCCAGCGTGAGGACGCTGATGCAGTACCCTGGAATCTCCACCAGGCACGTGAGGATGTAGTTCACGTACATATTGCCGCCGAGCGACACCGAATTGATTGAGAGACCATAGTAGATGAACGTCACTGTGATCCACCAAAATGAGCAGATGCAGATGCGAGCCATCATGATCTTCGACCTCAGCACTTGCATCGCTAGCGATGGCTTTTTCTCATTGCCAGGCGCATTCACTGGAATAATTTCCGGGAAGTTTTTCGTTTCAGTTTCAGGCTGAGGATCCTCCGTCAGCTGCTTTATTGATTCTGGAGATAATTTCTTCTTATTGACAGCTGCCGCTTTAAATATTATCCTGGCAGCTTCCTTCTTATTTCCTTTGCTGAGCAGCCATCTGACGCTCTCTTCGATAATAAAGAAGTAGAAGATGAATAAAAGAGAGGGCGCGTAAAGGACCCTGGTGAGGGTCCTCCAGTAGGGGATAGCCCAAGCGACCAGCGCCAGGAACACCTGTCCCATTGCGAATGAACTAGAGATGATGTTGCCGCCGAGGACACGACGGTTGAGTCCGACCATTTCCAGTGCTGAAAAGATTAGGTTTACATTATTTCTCGCACTGTTGTGACTACTGCTATTAGCACCGCGGTGAGGAAAAACATCTTTAGGAAACCTTCACGTTTCGGTGATTTACTTGGACTTCTCATACCCTACTACTTAACTATATAAATGTAGATAATCATTCTGAATGTAAACAAGGTACAGTTGGTATGTTTTTTCTATCTAAAGGTTGCGAAGGTTAGATGGCAGTTGTTTAATTGTGATTACTAACTAAACTTATCAAAAACTGGATTGTGACGTAAGCGTTACCCAAGTGTGACACGACTAGAAATAACACGATAAGATGATCGTGATGAGTTCTAGCTACAGCTAGATATAACAAAAGCTTTTTTGTATCCAAAACTCTTTGACCTTACCAAGAATAAACCCGCTACTGTAGACCCCAGAGCCGAGGGTGGCGTCGAGGAACTCGAAGACCATGTACATGATGTAATTGGGGGAGAAGGAGCGGATGAGCCCCATCACAGCTGCAGCGACGGCCGTCAACACGAACGCCGTACGCCGGCCGAACCTAGAATAGACGCCGATGAACATAGCGTTAGGTAAATTAATAAAATTAATGCAATCAATACTAGCCGTAATCACATTAAAAAAGTAAATGAGTTATCTCATTTGCAGAAATGATATTTAACCTTCAATTATGAGTTTAACGTTGGAGCAAACGAGTTAATTCCTTCTGGAACAAACGAGTGGAGACCATACCTCAGTTTAGTGTAGGGCGATGTTGGGCTAATTGACAATATTTAGCAATGATGTTAGATGCAGTTCAAAAGAGGAACAGCAACCGATATGATGACGGCTGACGATGAAGAATTTGAACTCTGAATAGTAAAATAATAAAATGAAACAAAAACTAACTAAATTATTACATTATCCTGGTCCCAAACAAAGGTTTTCCCTTGTGGTGGTTGAAAACACCCAGACTCAGCACAAATATCAATTAAAATGTTTAAACTTTTAAATTTCGGTAATGTCACTTTAACTAAAGCCGATTTTAATGGCCGTGTTTGCTACTGAGTACTATCTAAGAAGCAATGAAGCTAAACTGATATCGTGGAAAAACTTTTATTATTACTCCACATCTAGTTTGTTTAAATAATACAACAGTAGAAGCTGCCAAAAGTCTCCTATTAGTTTTCGACTTCCAAAATGAACACTTACGTGTCAGAAATGTAGGAGGTGAGCGGCAGCGCGGCAAACAGGCCTACGCTGTGGATGGTGCCCACCAGGGTGCGCTTCCACTCCTGGCACGCCAAGTCGAACTGAAAGGTACAGAAAATAGACATGTTCAAATTATATCTAAAGGCAGAATGAATGAGTAAGCAGAAGATGTTATAAAATAAATAAAAGGCACAATGTCAATTATTGACATAACTAAATGGCGATATCAAGGAAGAGAACTAAACTCAGCTGTGGAAAGGTATGAGCTGGCAATCTGGGATGATGATGAATTGAAAAGCAGTCTGAAAGCCGTTTGCAACCGCAAAGGAGAAACTCACACATTTCAAAATTTTGGCGTTCATATTACAGGTGTACCTACATAATATTGTAGCTACTGCGCGCGTAACGCACTAAATATTTCCTTATCATGATTAGGTATCTAAATGACAACAATATCAGCGAAATGGAAGGCCCTAATCCTGAACAGAACTTATTTTTCTGATTCTAATCCCACATACCTCATTTCTGATAGTCCATCGGATCACACCACTTCTGACTCACCACGGCCATGGAGCAAAACCTTTATGATAACGCTTTATTAAGAGTTTATGAGCACTTTATCTGCATTTTAGTAAAATACTACTAATCCCTTGGAATATAATATATCACCTGTCATGAGAACTTGCAGGCTTCCGATAAAATGACAGAAGGATAATTAAAAAAACTCGTAGGGGAACAGGGGGGAATGGGAGCCAGTGGTTTTAAAGTTTATGATTTTATGTTTCAGTTCAATTTTGGTGTTCTGGCTACCATTGCCGTAATGGTTTTCATTACCCCATCCACTGGTTCTTGTTACCCCAACCCTTGGGCAATGGGGGCCAAACCTACTTGTTTTAAATGATGATTTCGTCCAAAGTCGTATTGTGATTGTAATTTTGATGAGGAGAACTAAAGGCTGATTAGTAGTAGTATACAAAATACAAATAAAATAATATAATACTCAATATAACAAAAGTTATTGGTCGTTTTCCTTAAGTGGTGCCAATTCCCCCCACTTCCCCTAAGCGTCAAATATCAGATAAGAATAAGGTATTCAACGCTGCAAAATCCGCAGGAATAGAAACCACGTTGTTTATATTAAATTTTTCTTCATCATTTGAAGAATTTGGAAAGGGTTGGAATGCTTCGCATTTCGTATGAAAACTTCTGCTTTCTGATAGACAAACAATTACTATCGATGATGATAGGTGACATGCTCACTCAGCACAACGACATCCGGACATATTTGCTGACAAAATGATGTGTTTATTGACATTATTTCATCAAATTATTGACAAAACGATAACACTTTGATTGACATATTATTATAATCCTTTTGACATTTTACCTAGATGGATGTTTTTCATTTGACATTTATTAATATTAGTACACCCTTGACTATTTGAATATCGTTTGACAATTATTTGATTTATGCATGTGCTTTTTTAATGTATATTTTTTAAATTTAATTCAATTGTATTATTTATGTAAAATTATACCTGGTGTGCGTGTTGGAATCATTTCTGTAAGCCACAGGTATACTGTAATAATAAATAAAATGATGATAGGATAATTTACCTACTTATTTTGCTGGTTAAGCAAATGTCTCCCCAGCAAGACTAGCAGTGTGCTCTGTTTGACTTTTCATAAACTATCACAAAAGACCAAAAAGTATCTAACTTTATGCTCACCTCATTTACAATGGTGTTCTGGCTCTCATACACCCAGGCGGGGCAGCTGACCGTGACGTTCTGGTTGAAGGACTCCGGGCTGCAGGTGTCACCGATAGGCTGGAACTTGTCACAGCGGCCGTCACCGTCCGGAAGCGCCCACACGCCCCAGTAGCCGGCCTGGAGATCAGGGGGTGTGGACTCGCATTGTGGGACTTTACATCTGAAATCAAAAGATAATTTACTCCAACTGATTCTTCAACATCTGAGATTTGAGATCCGTGTATGCCCATTTCTTGAAACTCATTTTCCTGTTAGAGACCGCAAACGAGAAAATTGGGTTACCTGATGGTAAATGATGACAACCGCTCATGAACATCTGCGAGAAGAAAATTTCTCATTCCTCGTTTATGATACAGACAGCCAACGAATAGAATTCCTTACCGAAGTCTGTATTCCCTGATCAATAAGCTAATCTGGATATATTTTAAGACAAGAGTGAACAGGCATGCCTAATCTAGGCAAACGTGTTGTTACACGTATGGTGTTCCTTAGGCAAGTTTCATCGGCGCATTCCATCAAATGTGATTGTGGAGAAGCTCTTAATAAATATAAAGAAAGAACGTTTATCTCTTAAATTTCAAATCTGCTTAAAAATTGTGTGGTCTCTCTCATAAAACATCAGCTGAAATTGCTACCAAAGCGGTCACAATCACAATATCAACATTTAAAAGAAAATGAACTTTATAACTAAGAAGTTGTTAGTCATATTTGACTAACATTGAAAAAGTGGCACTCTTGACGAAAATAATTTTCCTTTGAGTGTTAAATATACCTGCGGTTAAGGCGACGGGTAGAGCACACTAGCGACGCCAATCAATTTTAATTTTTAGCTACTAAACCGGATCCATTTTCAACAATTTCGGGATCACAACCTCTCGACAAACACTTATACTATTTATTAAATAACCATGGACAAAAGTTGGGTCCAACGTGTACGCGAAAAATTGATTCACGACAAAAGCGGCCACTTTTGGCGGTAATCCATAATTCGAGTGCAAAAGCAGACCAAACAATAAAATTTAAGTATTAAATAAATAGTAAAGGTGTTTGCCGAGAGGTTGTAACCCCGAAATTGTTTAAAATAGATTCGGTTTAGCAGCTAAAAATTGAAGTCGATTGGCGTCGCTAGTGTGCCCTACCCGTCACCTTAAGTATTAGGCACGCGGCAAAAGCTGATGCACCGCACGCGCGGGAGCCCCAACACCATCCTGAACGTGCTCAGCCAGCCGGACAGCCCCGCGCTGCGGCACTGGGTCCAAGTGCATGTGCGCTTGCCCGGGGTCGCAGCGCGCGGCAGATATCTAAATTATTTGGTTGTGGTTCTACTAACATAGTTTTTAAGTATTTTTGTCATCATCATCATCATCAGCCTATCGCAGTCCACTGCTGGACGTAGGCCTCTCCAATTGTTCGCCACTGTGATCTATCCATGGCTTCTCGCATCCAGCTCTTGCCAGCCATCCTGCGCAGATCGTCCTCCCACCTAGCCAAAGGGCGCCCTACATTACGTTTGCCAAGACGCGGTCTCCACTCCAGAACTCGTTTACCCCATCGGTTGTCGGTTCTGCGGCTAATATGGCCAGCCCACATGGAGGATATGTTCAAGACGCTGAACTGGAAGAGACGTGGCATCAACATCAATGGCGAATACATCTCTCACCTGCGATTTGCTGACGACATCGTCATAATGGCAGAAACGCTGCAGGACCTACAACAGATGCTGAATGACCTGGCTGACTCTTCTAAATGCATCGGCCTACGGATGAACTTGGACAAAACCAAGGTCATGTTCAATGAACATGTTCTACCGGAACCGATTGCAATTCACGGTGCCGTCCTCGAAGTTGTTCAAAAATACGTATACCTCGGGCAGACTTTGCAATTGGGTAAAAACAACCTCGAGGATGAGGTGAATAGGAGAATCCAGTTAGGTCGGGCAGCATTTGGAAAACTACGTCGTGTCTTCGTATCGTCGATACCACAGTGCCTGAAGACGAAAGTCTTCAATCAGTGCGTCCTACCCGTCATGACATACGGAGCCGAAACGTGGACACTTACGGTACGGCTGGTCCACAAGTTAAAGGTCGCTCAGCGGGCTATGGAACGAGCAATGCTCGGCGTCTCTCTCCGAGATCGAATTCGAAATGAGGTGATCTGGCAGAGAACCAAAGTTATCGACATTGCTCACCGGATTAGCAAGCTTAAGTATTTTGAATACTAATAATATTATGGACGAAGCCTGAAATAAATGAATTTTATTTTATTTTATTTTAAAAGCCCCCTGTCAATATCACTGAAGTGCCTTCTGATCGTAGTCGCACTTAAATATATTTAGACTACTTTAGTCAAATCAGTTACAACTGGCATCATTAAAAATTGTGCACATTTCGCAACCAGCACCGACTGAAACGAATACGAACATTAACTTACAAAGGATAACAAATTAACGGGCAGCGGAAAAAACATATCAAGTCGACTTCTTACAATTGCCTGAGCCAGATTGTTTGACCAGTCGTGATCCATTGCATTATAAAAGTAAGATCTACCTACACCTCACAGAAAGCCGGCGTGAAGCAGCACTGTTTCGCTGCTTGACGGTTTCGGAGGACAAATCCGGGGGAAACGGGGGTTTCAAGGGGAGGCGGCGGCAATCACTTACCATTCCAGGTGATCCGACTGCTCGCCGGCCCCCTATCACATAAAAAAACACATACCTACCGTGCTGAGGTACCTAGTATATGACAGTGAGTTTACAAGACATATTTTTAGGGTTCCGTAGCCAAATGGCAAAAAACAGAACCCTTACAGATTCGTCATGTCTGTCTGTCTGTCCGTCTGTCCATCTGTCCGTATGTCACGGCCACTTTTTTCCGAAACTATAAGAACCATACTATTGAAATTTGTTGTATTTTGTTAACCGCATTACGATCTTCACAAAAAAAAAGATTTCCTTTCCTAGAACAAAACTTTTTTTTCATGAAACCCATACGTGCGGGGTATGTATGGATAGGTCTTCAAATCTGATGTTGAGGTTTCTAACATTTTTTTTCTAAACTTACTAATTTGTATAATAGACGCTCCCAAAATGGTAAAATGCCCTATTATAAAAGAATTAGAAAACTAAAATATATAAATGATATACATTATAATGAAAACTAACAACGAGAATGGTTTGAACTAGATCTAGTAAGTAGTTTATTTAATACGTTATAAACCGTAAACCGCAATTCACCTTCCATATACCTTACTTGCTGCTTCGGAACCCTTCATGGGCGAGTCCGACTCGCACTTGGCCGGTTTTTTTAATCGGTCCGCAGCAGTATTTGAGTTTATTCGTTACATATATTCAAAAACCAAATTTGTAATAATAACACACTGGGGAATTATATTTAGACAACCGCGCTATCGTTATACAGAAATGCTCTTTCGATGTCTCTACAAAACCCAAAATACTACTTTAGTTTGTTTTATCAAAAAACCTTTTTAAAATTTTAGGGTTCTCATTTTTTGCACCCCCCCCCCCCCCCCACCCGTTTCCTCTTCCACCCCCACCAAATTACGAACAAACTTATTGTGAGTACAGTATTGAAAGAGTTATCCTTTAACTCCTTGTGTTATGTATATATATATATATATATATATATATATATATATATATATATATATATATATATATATATATATATATATATATATATATATATATATATATATATATATATATGTCGAATTGAGAACCTCTTTTTTTAAGTCGGTTAAAATATCTACTACCTAGTTAAGCAAAAAACCTGATTTGCTGAAGGAGTTAATGTGCCTACGTACCCTAATCTAAATAAACTTAGCTTCAAAATTGATTGTATTTATAAAATACACTGTAACTTTATCCTTAACCTAATTTATGTTTGTTTAGGCCTAAGTAGGTATTTACTACACACAGCCTTACGTAGGCCAAATGGCTCTATTCGATCAGATCTATGTGTAATTGTGGACTAGACCAAGGTCCGAGAGCATTTTCCTTGCAGCCATCCCGTGACCGCGGAGAAGGTGACTCGGTTATGGTAAACGATGATGACCGGAATACCGACTCCTTCCTCGTTCGTTACTGTAGATATAAGGAAACTGGTATGATAGTTATAAATAGGCTACTTATTATAAACCGTGACTTTTTAAATACTCGAGAAACTAACTTATTAATGGCGTTATTCTCATGAAAATGAACATTTTTCCCCAATGAACCTAGGGTCTAATCAGAATAAAACAATTTAAGGAATAAATTTACCTACTTAATTACTAATAAGTAGGTATATCTTGATACTATATATAGATAATTTAATCTTCCAACCGATTACGGCAACGGCAGCCCATCTCAACGTTCAGCCACGTACATGACAAAGAGCTCAGTACAGATGTATGCACAGACAGTTACCACCAGGTTACTTCAATCTGTCTAAATTCCTCAATTGATATTGATCCGAACATGTTTGACATTAAGGTGAGAATCGACTGAAGAAATTTGACAGTTTTGTATACTTTGATGTGTGGTTGTACGTACCTAACTACTTACTTGATAAAGCTCACTTTGTTCCACTTTATACCAATAGATGGCGCTAGGTATCGATTACATCGCGCAAGCGTTTCGTATTTCGTACCCACAAGCGTTGCTGTCTGTAGGGTTTACCTCTTTATAAATAGTATGAATTATAATTGACTGCCTCGATGACACAGTGGGTAGTGAGTCGCACTGTAAAGCGACGGCTGCGCAAGAGGTCCCGGGTTCGATCCCCGGTTTCGGTAAGAAATTCTTAGTGTTAGCCCGGAGTCTGGAAGTTGGCGGTCTTGTACCTCCGTGTCTCGGAAAGCACGTTAAGCCGTTGGTCCTGCGCTCGATCCCTCGCCGGTCGTGTCATACTAGTGTCCCATCGGAATGAGGGTAAGGGAATAGAGAGTGCACTTGTGTTTGCGCACACATTTATATCTTGCGTACGTGGCTGATCGTTGAGATTGGCCGCGGTAGCCGTAATCGGATGGAGGAGGATGTCTATCTCTTTCCCCGCGTGACACGTTCCATGTGTTGCCGACGGAACCGACTCCTTCGTCCTCTCGCTATCAGTGATCATCTGTAGATCGTCGCTCATTCGTGTCAGTGGAACATAGTGAGTCAGTGAGCGAGTTGACCAATTGAACAAATCCGATTGTGAGATCCGAATGAGCCGAATGATACAATCGGAGCGAACATTCCTGATTCGGATCAGAGTATCATCTATCTGCAGTGGATCACTAAGTCGTTTCAGTCAAGTTCAGCACACGTCTAGAGTGTAGTAGAGGAATAGAGCGTGCACTTTTGTTTGCGCATACATTTGAGCACTATAATTTATTCTGCACATGTAAAGACGTTAAAATAACTGCGTTCTACTAGAGCAGTCATGTCATCACATAACTGCTCTCAAAGACCTTCTTCGAGAGCTTCTAAATCGACACAAGTCTAGCATTTTTTTACCACTTTGGGAGCGTCTCTTGTATTGTGTTAAAAAAATGATTTTATCAACCTCAAAATATTTTTTTAAACACCTATCCATAGATACCCCACACGTATAGGTTTGATGAAAAAAAAATTTGAGTTTCAGTTTCAAGTATGGAGACCCCCCAATTTTTTATTTTTTCCAACTTTTGTGTAAAAATCGTAATGCGGTTAACAAAATACATCTATTTACCAAGTTTCGATAGTATAGTTCTTATAGTTTCGGAGAAAAGTGGCTGGGACATACGGACGGACGGACAGACACGACGAATCTATAAGGGATCCGTTTTTTGCCATTTGGCTACGGAACCCTAAAAACGGTGTGACTTGACATCGTAAAGGATGACATGCGTGCTAATTGACCATAATGGATGCACAATACGGCGTGAAGTGAAGGAGTAGAAGCAGGAAAGCGGACCCCGGGCTTCGGAGCGACGGCTTAGAACGGGACAAAACGCTGGGACGATCATGATGAGCCTGTTAAATTTTAAGAAAATAAAAGAAAGATTTTTTTTATTTTAGACATCACAACACTAAATACGAGTACAACATTAGTTACAAAAGAACAAACAAACAAAAAAAAGATACATAAAAAAAAAGGAAAACAAAACAACGGAAAAACCAAATAATAAGTACAAATAACCAGACAGTGCATATAATATATTGTGTGTTGTGACCTCCAACATAAATGGCCCCCACTCAGCCTATGTCATGACTCTGAAAAAGAATAGTCACAGGATTCCTATCCCTTGTATTCATGAGATTGCGACACAGGACATGTGTCGTTACGTCGCCACTTGTGCTAACCACAGTCTGACTCATTTTGTACATTTTATGGATATTTTATCGACACTAAATTAACATTGTTTTCATGATAATAAGGCAACTATTTACAAAACGTGTAAAAACATTTTTTTTATTAGCTTTTTGTTATGCATTATCAAACGAGGCGGTAAAAATAGGTAAGGTGTAAAAATTAAAAATTTAGACGATCCGTTTGGAACAGTGGTAGGGATGGCTGTCGTTGGTCCAAGGGTTGCGGGTTCGATACTCGCACTATACAAACATTTGTATGCATGTTTGTATTGGTCTGGGTGTTTTCTATGTATTATAAGCATGTATTTACAAAAAAAGTATTATATGTATATGTTTGTAATCCCACTGTTGATTCTGATATCCATAACACAGGTGCTTGAGCTACCTATCTCGGAGTCAGATCAATAATAATAATAAATCTCCCAACATCTCATACGTTGACCTGATTTCGTACTAAGTAGCTTAAACACTTGTGTTACAGATTTCCGACAACAGAGGAACACAAATATATACTTACTTAAATACATATATCACACCCAGACACCGAACAAACACAATCAATGTAAGTGACGTTGTGAAATTTTGATTTATTTATTATTTTAAGTTAAGTACTTACTAGAAATTTTAAAAATACACAAAATCAACAGTTTTGATGTTGATTAAAAATGCACCTATAGTTTTAGGTAGTACAGGTGATATTTCGAATTCGTAATCAGAAATCATTTACTGCGCGGTAAATGACGATGTTACAATTAGGTTACATACCTAAGTACAAGTTAATATAACTGCTTCGGTGGCACACTGGTTAGTGGGTCGCACTTTAAAGCGACGGCTGTGCAAGAGGTCCCGGGTTCGATCGCCAGGTCGGGCCAAAATATTTGTACCTAAGTTTTCGGTAAGAAATTCTTAGTGACAGCCGGAGTCTGGAAGTTGGTAGTCTTGGGAGTTTCACTCCCTTTCACGCGCTGGACCCCAATTCTCGGGCTCGTGACATTTATTTTCATAAGACATATATCACTAAAACATAGATTTTTTGTATGGTTTTTAGGTGATATCCGCCATGTTTTCAAAATATCACGAGCACGAGAATTATGCTCCTGAAACCTAATTCTCGTGCTCGTGATATTTATTTTCATACGACATATATCACTAAAATATTTTTTTAAATTTGTATGGTTTTCAGGTGATATCCGCCATGTTTTCAAAATATTTTGTTAAATTTGTATGGTTTTCAGGTGATATCCGCCATGTTTTCAAAATATTTTGTTAAATTTGTATGGTTTTCAGGTGATATCCGCCATGTTTTCAAAATATCACGAACTCGAGAATTGGGCTCCTGGTCTTCTTTATTTGGGTGCGACGATATCCTCGTAACGGGACTGGTTCATTGACCTATTTGATTTGGTTGATGCTTGCAGTAACAAAACAGTCTACGCGTTCTTGACTTACTTTACACAGTTCTCACTAGTTTTACAAACGCAGCAATTGAATAAATACTTGAAATGTCAAGTGCCAGACCCAGTTTCTTAATAAAAACCTCAATTCATCGCAAGGCCGGCGAGCTTCCTGCGCGCGCGTCTCGGGAAGGAAACTAGTCTTATTTGTCTACGTGTTGACTAACTATTGTAGCGGAGTGAGAATTTAAATTACTTCCTATTTTCCGAGACATTTCCTCCTGTGGAATGTCAGGGTCAGTTTCGCGAAGTCACGACCCTAGAGTTGATGTCTGATAATATTTGAGCTCATCGCAAGATTTTATTTATCGGGTTTACGTTATCGACATGAACCCTACTTAACTTTTGCAAACTGATTTTGACCCGCTTCCTAATATTCGATTGAGCTTGATTGTCACTTCTTATAAAGTCACTTTGAAAAGGGTCCAGAGGGTCCGTTGTAGAATAGTAAACTCGTAAAAATGAAGTATAAAATATTTATTGTATAAAAAGAACAACAGGCACGCAAAATGGCAACAGGAGAAGAGAGAGAATTAGAAACAGCATGCGCTATAATTGGCTGGCGCAGTAGCGCCATCCAGTGACATGTATTACAAACTAGCTGTCGGTATGGCAGCATTTGTTTACATATTTACCACACTTCAATCTGCAACCCCAGGCATTCCTAATCCAGTCACTGCCACCAGTCCTCCTAAGGTCTAGAGCCAATGAGTGACAAGGCTGTTGGTTTGTGATAGGTGGCAGATGAGCAGACGGATCACCTGATGGTAAGCGATTGCCACCCTTCATGGACACCCGCAACACCGTGGAGTCACAAGTGCGCTGCCAACGTTTACATAAAATCCCCTTTCCCCCGGATGGGGCCTGTGGTACCTTCACTCACGCAGCGAACAGAACACTGCTACTTCACGCCGGTTTTTTATCACTCCGTTCTAGCCGGCCCATTCATGCCGAAACGTGGCTCTCCCACGGTCACTTGCAGTAAGTATCACGCAAAATAATATGCCTATTAGAACAATCAAGTAACCTAACAAACTGCACTTATTTACCCAGCCTATGAAGCGACACTTCAAACAGTAAAAACCCTTAGCAGTAACAGTAAAAAACACAGACACAATAACTAGTTTATCAGCTGGATTGCAGGTAATTGCAGACAATTGATCTGGAGTGCTCGCGCGTAAACGACACCAGATAAAAAATGCATTCAACACCTTTTTTATTTTCATTATCATTCAATTAGATTCGTTAGTAAATACTCTTCTCAAACTTTTTATAAGTACAAAAATGGAGGCTTTTCAGCTCATATCCTAATCTTTTTAAGGAAAACAAAAAGTAATCATTAAAAAAATTTCTGTCGTTAGTATTTTCCGCTCAATACTCAATAATTTATTGCTTTCCATAATTTTTATATTGGTTAACATAAAAGTTGACGACCCGTTTGGAACAGTGGTAGTGAACGCTGGCATGTTTGTATTGGTCTGGGTGTTTTCTCTGTATTATAAGTATATATTTACAAAAAAAAAGTATTATACTTATGTATATATTTGTAATCCCACTGTTGATTCTGATATCCGAAACACAGGTGCTTGAGCTACCTATCTCAGAGTCAAATCAATGTATGTGATGTTGTGAAATATTTATTATTATTAATAACAGATTATTATAGAGCGAAGGGCGTTGGCGGTCCGATGCAATATGATAGCCCGCAGATTCGTAAGGTGTTCAAGAGAAGTCAAAACTACCCTGTTTAAGGCGTACTGCCAGACCTGCACCTGCAGCTTGTGGTGCGACTACACGCAAAAGACCATCAACGCTCTTCGAGTGCAGTACAATAATGCCTTCAGGATGCTGATGGAGCTCCCTATGTACTGCAGAGCATCAAGAATGTTCGTGGAAGCGAGGGTGGATGGCTTTCACAGCATTTTAAGAAAACGAACTGCTTCAATGTTGCGCACAGTTGGGGAAAGTACCAACAGTATCCTGAGGGTATTTCGGGAAAGACTTCAGAGTCCCATACAAAGACACTGGATACGTATGCATGTGGGTGGGACCTTTAAGTATTTAAATTAAATTATTGGAAAAAATGCTTATCTAACATTAGCATATAGGATTACTACTAACCACTCTGTATGGATATTTTATCTGAAATAAATCTTTTATTATATATTATTTATTAATGTATATGCTAGGACCAAAATCATGGACCCTGATGGGCACAACACTCGTGACATGGATGCACTATACCCAGCCAGGACTATAGAATTAGCATCCTAAGTCAATGGCCAGGATACAATGCCTGAATATGCCGGCACACCAGGGGGCGAAGATATAAACAAGGTAAGGAAGTACTCACTCTTGGATTGAAAGGACCATGGCAAGCCGCAGCCGGCCGACCACAAACGGTGTACATACACGGTTGCAACCATTAAGTATAGGAATTTATAATAGTACTAGACATTTGTCGCACGAGCTGGAAATTGGAGGAATGTTCGGCTGAAGTTCGGTCGCAAAAATAATGTAGAAAAAGAAATCACTTACTTACCTAGCACGAAATAGATAGGTAGGTCCTCATTTTAAAAACATTCAATCATAAATATTATCTTATATCCAATTATTATACCTAATGTTTTTCAAAACCTAATCTTTAAGATCCTTATCCGTATACTTAAACGTCATCTAAGTCCTTCTATAAGTAGGTAAAATAATTTACCAAATGGGTAAGATCGGTTAAGATAATCAGATTTTTATGCGTATCTAGGATGGTAGATAGCGTATTAACTAGGTAAGTAGATTCTCGTACCTATCTACTAAACTAAATAATATTTTTATCACTTTATACACTTCAAATAACATTTTATAACAGTACACTCGAGAAAAGTCGTTACCGAAGTCGGAGCCTAATACTTTGGAATTTAATACAACTTTAATTATTCAACAGGGATTAGGCGCCGACTTCGGTAAAACCTTTTCTCGAGTGTACTGTTATAAAATGTTATTTGAAGTGTATAAACTGATAAAAATATTATTTTACACTTTTTAGTACGTGGTATTTGAAGGCGGTTTTTTTCGCAGAAATATTTTTTTTTTTAGCTTTTAAATTTGAGGGTTCTCATTTTTTTAGCAGCCCCCACCCTCCCTTACCCCTTCCACCCCCGCCAAATAACTTAAAAAGTAATTGTAAGTACAGTATTGAAATAGTTATCCTTTAACTCGTAACCGTTAAGGAGTTGACCTTCCATCATCAGCAGAGCCACAAAATTAAAACAATCAGTCGAAAACACTGGTGCAGTTTTCAAAAAAGATGCAAAAACATTACGTGTGCCTGTAAAATTTGAAGGTTCTCATTTTATGGCGAAAGAGATGTAAATGTTTAGCTATAGGTAGGTAGGTACACCCGATTAGCCATTTTTTTAAATATATCATACCAACATTTAGGTATCATTGTGGGTATCATACATTGACCTGATTCCGTACTAAGTAGCTTAAGAACTTGTGTTACGGATAATATCAGAGAACAGAGGAATTACAAATATAAATACATTACACCCAGACACAAATTGACTCAATGACTTAAAAATAGAGGTACTTCGAAGGTTGATCATAAACCCTGGGAAGCCATGTGCCCTAGCTCATCACGAACGCACGCAACTATCAATCAACTAAGCCTAGTTACTAATTATGTCGCATTAATTACAGGTTTTCTCAATCGAGGTGTCATGACATGAACTGCTCCTAAACAACAATTAATTAGTATCCACCGTTAACTGGCTTATAAGTGGTTTATTGTCTTGTTAATTTATCTTTCTTACTTTGTGAATACAATAAACTTGTGCGTGGAATTCTATATTGCGACTGAACGTGTAGGTACTTAAGTGCGAAAGTCCCCGACATAAGCCAGGAGCTACTTTATCTGTTAATCATTTAATCCCGATACAAATCTCTGTGCTTACTTAAACTTTTGTTTTATGTTAAGTTATCAATAATGACAATTATCAACAGATAACTACGATACAGTGGATTAGAACCCGACTGAACATGTGTTTACTTACGGTAATACATTTATATTAATGAAGAGTCTCATTAGATCTTTTAGGCGCATTTTTTATGAATTCACGAGTTCAAATACGTAGCTTATACCTAAGTACCTACCTATCAGTGTAGTAATGTTTGCCTTTACTTCTTTTAATTTAATGTTATGGATTTAATACTTGGACAAGTAAGTAGTCAGCTTTTTATTATTTCGACATTAAGTTTTACAAAATTAGGTTATGACGAACCATATAAGCAGTCATAATTTAATGCCTGAAGTATCTATATTTATTTGGGCAAATAAAAGACATATATTTGATTGAATTTACATAATTTATGAAATTGCTAAAAGCATATCTTTTGCTAAGTATAAATAAATGATAAGCTTGCAAATTATTTCATAGGTAGGTAGGTACTTAATTGATCTATTCGGTTAATAGTGTCTTTTATGATTTTTTTAACCTGTTATGTTTACCTATTAGTTAGATTGTTTCTGTGTAAAGAAATCATTTAAAGGAGAAAATACTCATTAACCCTACGTATGTGTTTACGTATGATCTCATAATCTTATTCTTAGGTAGATACTTTATCTTATTTAAAACTTAAGTTAAAAAATTCAAAACATTAAGTTACCTGTAGTTCATCGCACCGGCAGCAAAAATATATTGTCCATTATACACAGCACTGAACATAATTGGGAGCAGTATGAAGATATAGTTCTGGATCTGATAGCGGCCGAACTGCCCCAGCTCGCCCAGTATCGAGTCGAGGTCCACGGAGACGCCATCGTCCTTGGTCATGTTGGCGCGGGCAGACGGCGCGACGGCGCGACCAGCACTGCAGCTCCTCGGAGACTCCGGCCCTTATCACCCGCGCTCACATGCTGATTACAATCGGCTATAACCTATCTTTTTATTTCGATCGTGCTTTTGACTCGTGAAGTTTTTTTGACGCTGTCAGGGGTTGTTACTTTTTTGGCGAAGTTTGGTTAAAAAGTTTGATTTTCTTTCTGAGGGTAGATCAGGCTACTATAATCTTACTCTATAGGTATGGTAGATACACATCTGTTTGCGTCTGCGCAACACATTTATGTCAGAGACGGGATAATTCTTAGCTACTGTGAGCTTCAGTCGTAGAACATTTATTTCAGCAACTTTTTTTATGTAGGTAATAGGTGGCAGACGAGCAGACGGATTACCTGATGGTAAGAGATTGCCGCCACCCATGGACACCCGCCACAAGGTGACGGGTAGGGCACACTAGCGACGACAATCGATTTTGATTTTTAGCTACTAAACCGGATCTATTTTAAACAATTTCGGGGTTACAACCTGTCGGCAAAGACTTACGATACGATACGATTATTGAATAACGATGCACAAATGTTGCCGCCCCCATCATACATACTTACTTACATTTAAATATTCAAATAAAAGGATAAGTAAAGGAAGTAAAATAACTACCTACACAGGTGCAATTGTACCTACATGCTATAGAAATCGTATATAGTAAGATATTATAATAACTTAATTAAAATGTCGTTTACCTTACCTTATCCTACCTAATTACCTAGGTATATCTAAGTACAAATGGCGAGTTTTCATGCGGATATAGGACGATCACCTTCAAAGTGCTTATTTGTTAATGCAGGTTGCTTGCCTTTGAGGCCTAATACGTTTGGAGCGATGGTAGCTCAGTGGATACGAACGCGACTTCGATGCGGGCGGTCGTGGTTCGAATCCGAGCATGACCCTCGGAATTTTCCTATCTATGCGCGTATTTTCTATCATTACAGTTTTTTTGGTCAATAGGCTAACGCTTGACCACAGTCGCACCTGAAGGAGAGCGACGATGAGGTCTAGGATCATACGTGTTTGACTAAAAGATGTATTTTCACTCTTGCCTTAGAGATGTCCAGATTATAGTGGTCACCAATTTTATCGAAACCGCGACCAATACGCCAAACGAATCGTTGAGATTTTCATTACAACTGTCAAACTCAGCTCAGCAGCTCAGCTGACCTAGGTGTATACTTACCTACCTTTTTTTCCCATTGGAAACCATCATGGACGTCACTTTGGACTCTAACCAAATCAAAACCCCTGGGGTGTCCCTCACCCCTACCTGGCGCAATGCAGCCCTTCATTGCTGTACGACCTACCAGGACACCCGGTTACGTCGTCCCCCGCGGAGTCGTATCCTGGGCAACCCACTCAACAGTAGGTACGCTCACGAACTCCGAAGGTCCGTTTAGTCGCCTCTTACGACAAGAGCTGTATACTTACCTGACCAAACCTTAGGTATTAAGTAGGTGGTGAAACTGGGCCTTTAGACTTTTTAAAATAAGTAATAATACTATCTTATTAGTAAGCGAAAATCAGTAATAGAAAATAAGATAAGACATAGTTTATCATTCAAAATAATCTATTTTATTTATCGGCACTATTGCATCGCTGTCGAGTCCAAGGTCTTATCTTTGCTAGACTTGAGGATAGGCCTACTTTCTTAACCTATCATGTCCCAACAACAGCTGGTGGAGTGGAAAACACTCGTGTTTGGGCAATGACACCATTTGGTAGTCGAGTGGTACTTTGGCTGAGGAAGACTGGGGTAAGGCGTAACCCAGAGCATTATTACGTTACTCTATGGGCGTAACTTAAACACTATTCAATTAAAAACTTTTTAGTGATAGGAGAAAAACGAGAGGGATTACATCATCATCATCATCAGCCCATTTAAGTCCCCACTTCTGGGGCACGGGCCTCTCTCAATCACATAAGGGGTAATTGCCATACTCACCACGCTTGGCAGACGGGTTGGCGAGGGTTTTGATATAAATGCAGAGTTTTCCTTTTCTGGGTGCTGATGATCATGCCAGCAGCTTTACCTTAGTCGCCTTTTACGACACCTCGGTAAGAGTGAGGGTGGCCTATTCTACTCTGCCGGGGACCACACGGCGTCAGGGATTACATCGGTTGTCTTATATGGCAGTGAGACTTGGCCTGTACTTGAGCGACACAAGCTGAAGTTGCATGTCACGGAGATGAATGAACATGGTGCGGCGGATGTGTGGAGGTACGTGGAAAGACCGCGTGAGAAACTCACACACGCCCGGAAGTCTGGAGTCCATGGGTGGCGGCAATCGCTTACCATCAGGTGATACGTTTGCTCGTCTGCCATCGATCACATAAAAAAAAGTCTTCATGTCCGTGACATAGCAGACTAACTGATGGAGAGTCGCCTACGTTGGTACGGCCATTTCCTGCGAAAACCAGACAGTTACGTGGGAAACAAATAGTTGGCCATACTACCATCATCGGACCCCGGCCGAAGGGGTAGTCCTAAAAAGGTGTGGCTAGACGTCGTAAGAGGGTGTAAGGGGTCCCGCCCAATATCTAACGGGGCCTAAGTCAACCTCACCTGCACGTGGCACACCCTGCTGCATAACAGACGAGGCTCTGGCGTTCCCCACAAACCCGCACTGGGCCAGCGTGGTGGGTGTAGGCCCAAACCCCCCCCTATGATTTCTAAAATCAACAAAAGGCCCCAAGTGCCCGGCGGTACCGGAGGCCGAGCCGGCGATGACGGAAGCGGGCGAGGCGCCGGGACCAGGGGTGCCAAGAATTCCCCGGGTGGCAAATACCTACCGTCAAACAACCTTGGCCCTGGCAACGTACAACACACGCACACTGCGGACCGAAGAGAAGCTGCTGGAACTAGAGGAAGAATTAAGCAGAATTCACTGGAGTATTGTAGGATTATCCGAAGTCCGACGACAGGGCGAGGATACGATGATCCTTAAATCCGGGAATCTGCTTTATTTCCGGGAGGGCGAAGAACTGTCCAAAGGTGGAGTCGGGTTTATTGTCCACAAGTCCCTCGTGAACAACATTGTACAAATCGGAAGTGTGTCGAATAGGGTGGCGTACCTACCTTACACTAAGAATTACCAAACGGTATTCGTTAAAGGTAATACAGGTTTACGCCCCGACCTCGACACACCCCGACGAGGAAGTGGAAGTAATGTATGAGGATATCTCTCGGGCAATACATACTTCCAATACTCACTACACTGTTGTCATGGGAGATTTCAACGCAAGGCTAGGCAAAAAGGGCGATGAGGAGTCGAAAGTGGGGCAATTTGGATCTGGAATCCGGAACCACCGAGGTCGAATGCTAGCCGAGTATATGGAGAGGGAGGGACTCTACATGATGAACTCCTTCTTTAAAAAACGGCTGTATCGTAAGTGGACCTGGGAAAGTCCGGATGGCGTTACAAAAAATGAGATTGACTTCATCATGTCTACCAAGACCCGGATATTCAATGATGTCTCAGTGATCAATTCAGTGAACACTGGAAGTGATCACCGAATGGTAAGAGGCACTTTGAATCTACACGTTACATCCGAAAGGTATCGACTGATAAAATCTATGCTCCGCCCTGTAGCCATCCAGATTCAAAACCCCGAGAGCTTTCAACTCGAGCTGGAAAATCGCTTCGATTGCCTAGAGAGCTGCTCAGACGTGGACATATATAATGACAGGCTCGTGAAAGCTGTTCTTACGGCGGGTGCAAAGGTCTTCAGACCTAGCCGTACGAAAAAAGCCAGTAAAATCTCGGAGCCAACTCTTAAGTTAATGGAGGAAAGGCGGAAAATGGTTCTGCAAACCTCTGATGAAGCTCGTCAACGACGGCAGCTCAGCAAGCGCATCTCCAAGTGCCTGACCCGGGACATACGCCGATTTAATACGGAACGTATTAAAGAGGCTATAGAGCGGAACAAAGGCTCCAAAGTGTTCGCCAGAGACCTGGCTATTGGAGAGAGCTTGCTGACCAAGCTGAAAACAGAGGATGGCAGAATCGTCACGTCACGCCCAGAACTTTTGGCTGAGATTGAAAACTTTTATGGACAGCTTTACGCGACATCATGCACACCTGTCATTCAGGCCGTTGAGCGCAGAGCCAAATTAACCCGGCACTACACCGAAGATATCCCGGACGTCAGCCTATACGAGATTAGCATAGCTCTCAAACAGCTTAAGAACGGTAAGGCACCGGGTGATGATGGAGTCACAGCGGAGCTTCTGAAAGCAGGTGGACGACCTGTCCTGAAAGCCCTTCAGAGGCTTTTCAACTCCATCATCACAGAGGGAAAGACACCCAAAGCGTGGCACTCTGGCGTGGTGAGGCTTTTCTTCAAAAAGGGTGACAAATCCCAATTGAAGAATTACAGGCCTATCACGCTGCTGAGCCACATATACAAGCTGTTTTCGAGAGTTATTACGAATCGTCTCGCACGCAGGTTCGACGACTTCCAGCCTCCCGAACAAGCCGGATTTCGAAAGGGCTTTAGCACTATAGACCACATACATACGCTGCGGCAGGTTATACAGAAGACCGAAGAGTATAACCTGCCATTATGCTTAGCGTTTGTGGACTATGAGAAAGCCTTCGACTCTGTCGAGACCTGGGCCGTGCTACAGTCTCTCCAAAGGTGCCGAATAGACTACCGATACATACAAGTGTTGCAGTCATTGTACGGAAACGCCACAATATCAGTCCGTCTTCAGGACCAGGAATCAAAACCCATTCCTCTCCAGCGAGGTGTGAGACAGGGTGACGTTATATCGCCGAAACTGTTCACCACTCTGTTGGAGGACGTGTTTTAACTTCTGGACTGGGATGGACTTGGCATCAATATAAATGGTGAGTACATGACGCACCTTCGATTCGCTGATGATATCGTAGTCATGGCTGAGACCTTGGAAGACCTAGGCACAATGCTTGACGACCTCAGTAGAGTCTCCCAACAAGTGGGTCTGAAAATGAACATGGACAAGACGAAAATCATGTCGAATTCCCATGTCGTACCCACTCTTGTGAAGGTTGGAAGCTCTGCACTGGAAGTTGTAGACGAGTACATCTACCTCGGACAAAAAGTCCAGCTTGGTAAGTCCAACTTCCAGAAAGAGGTCGATCGACGAATCTAACTCGGCTGGGCAGCGTTCGGGAAGCTACGCGGCATATTTTCGGCCCACCTACCGCAGTGTCTCAAGACGAAAGTCTTCAATGCGTGTGTGTTGCCAGTGATGACATACGGAACCGAAACGTGGCCGCTTACAATGTGCCGATTAAGGAGGCTCAAAGTCACCCAGAGAGCAATGGAGAGAGCTATGCTCGGAGTCTCCCTGCGTGATCGTATCAGAAATGATGAGATCCGCAGGAGAACTAAGGTTACAGACATAGCCCAAAGGATTGCATGCCTCAAGTGGCAATGGGCAGGGCACATAGCGAGGAGAACAGACGGCCGTTGGGGCAGAAAGGTCCTGGAGTGGAGGCCACGCACAGGAAGTCGCAGCCGTGGCAGGCCCCCCACAAGGTGGACCGACGATCTGGTGAAGATCGCGGGAATCCATTGGATGCGGGCGGCACAGGACCGATCTGTGTGGAGAACATTGGGGGAGGCCTATGTCCAGCAGTGGACGTCTATTGGCTGAAATGATGAGACGTCGTAAGGGATGACATGCGTGCCAATAAATTGACTACATTAGATGCACAAGATTTATTTATTTGTTTGGTGCGAAGTGGAGGAGTAGAAGAAAAGCGGTCCCCGGGCTCCGAAGCGACAGCTTAGGACCCAACCGGGACAAAACGCTAAGATGATGATGATGATGAGACATACGAGAGGGATCACCTGATGGTAAGCGATTGCCGCCGCCAACAAACATCCGCGACGCCAGTGAAGTAAAGTGCGCATCATTTATCTGCTTGCATCAGGCCACTCATGCGCAGAATGTCGCAGGTAGACTATGAAATCTTGGATATTTGTAAAATCTCAGGCTTCAATAATTCTAGGGACCATCGCTTCGGTACCGGATAACATCGGCTGTACCCTCTACTTCGACCCGACTACGTTTTCCTGCTAGAGACATCGCATAGGGAACATCGAGTCAAGGACTCAGGATAGCGATGTTTATATTATGTTGTGTATAGGGTTATATTATGTTGTGATTGAACATATCCACTCCCGCTCCCAGGCATGCAGCCTATCGGTAAGATCAACAATACCGGATCACAGTCATGCCGCTGCCTACCGTGAAAGAAGAACCTTTACAACTAAAAAAAGACATAGGTATCATAGCGATCAGGGAACACCGCGGCTGGAAGCTCATTCCAGAGGTGAATGAATAAATAATTACAGTTTAATACCTACTTTTCTTTTGTAAGTACATACTTATAATATATAGAAAACACCCAGACCAATACAAACAGACATGTTCACACACTTAAATTTTTGTACTGTGCGGAGATCGAACCCGCAACCCTTGCACCATACGCAGCGTTCACTACCCAAGCGGGTCGACGAATACACGCATAAGATATCTATTGTGAAAAACAGTTTTAACATAGGCACATTTGACCACCATCTCCCACCTACGTAGCTTTCAATTTCAGCTCTGATAAAAGATAGATAATGGGTTTATAGATATGTTGGCCTAATAACACTATACGATTATCAACTTTGTCATTTTAAACAGTACAAGACACGCAGGCAGCTACAGTTGAGCCAAAATAATAGGTCACATTTGACGTTTCTTTCATAAAGAGGTACTAAAAAACTTCGATTAAAGTGAATAATCGATACGTACTTCATACAAATGTGAATCGAATACAATAATAATATAAAAGAAGTTATTAGTACTTTTATTTGAAGATCCGATCCTAGATATCAATCCGCGGCCAGTTTCTTTCTTTTTCTTCGAAATCAAAGCACTTATGTTGGATGCCATGTATGGTTTTTCTGTTTATCAAGTTATTAATGTATTTATATTTTTAAACAAGAGAATAATACGCTTTAATTTAATCAGAATATGGCTTTTCATTTATGGATGTATGTTCCTACACGATTAACATTGATTTTGTTCGATTATTTGGGGTACATCACTAGAGTTTAAAAAGAAAATGGGTTGACACACACAACATTGTACCAACGTTCAATCTCTAGAAAAGTAAATGTTTAACAAGTTTATAAATACCTAGTTTAACAGAGAAATTTAACTGTGAAATTATCTTTTTTGTCTTTATTGAAATAAATAAATGCAAACATCATTTTAAAAAGTTAAGTTATTGTGCTTTTTAGGGTTCCGTAGAAAAATGGCAAAAAATGGACCCTTATAGATTCGTCATGTCTGCCCGTCTGTCCGTCCGTCCGTATGTCACAGCCACTTTTCTCCGAAACTATAAGAACTATTGAAACTTGGTAAATAGATGTATTCTGTTAACCGCATTACGATTTTTACACAAAAATTGGAAGAAATTGAAAAATTGGGGGGGTCTCCATACTTGAAGCTAAAACTTAATTATTTTTTTCATCAAACCTATACGTGTGGGGTATCTATGGATAGGTATTTAAAAATGATGCTGAGCTTTTAACAACATTTTCTTCTAAACACAATACTTTGCGCAAGTGACGCTCCCAAAGTGGTAAATTGTGTCGTCGTCCCCACCGTAATTTCTATAATAAATGAATTATAAAACTAAAAAAAAATATGATGTACATAATCATGAAAACTAACAACGAAAATTAGTTTGAACTAGATCTAGTAAGTAGTTTTTTTTAATACGTTATAAACCGTAAACCGCAATTTACCTTCCATTATCCTACTTGCTGCTACGGAATCCTTCATGGGCGAGTCTGACTCGCACTTGGCCGGTTTTTTTTTTAACATTGATAAATTCTATTACCGTTGTTACAAGGTTACGCTGTCGAATTTTGTTGAAGTGTCAAATGTGGCCTTTTATATTGGTCAAACTATACCAGAGATAAAGTTAACTTAAACATTAGGACTTCTTCACTCCATGACCAACCTAGCCTGGCCTGAACTGAACCATTGGTGTATTTGGTACTAACGCTGTCTCATTACAACTTACCTTCCTTTTGTACTACGAGTAGTGACCCGCCCTCACTTCGTTCCAAGGTGTTATTCCACAAATCCTCAATTATTCATTCAATGGGGATTTGTGGACAAAAAAATACACGAATGCCCGTTATAAATAAAAAAATATCCCCGTTCGATCCTGCTAGCGACGTCCCACTAGGGACCACAGTCAATAATATACAGTTGGAATTATTCCCGTTTGCAATTACTTAACACTACATAATCTTTTCTTAGATAGGTAGGATTTACGAGTAGGTAAACCTAAAAACCTATGTTCGCCTAATTATTAAAGGATTGAAAAAAAATCCAGAAAAAATAAGTTAATTATAATGGGGATTAGTGGAATAACGCCGAGACATTTTAGTTCCATGGTAGAATCATAGATGGCGCTGGGCGTCAATTACATCGCGAAAGTGTTTCGCTTTTTCAGTTTACCTAAAAACAATCGTTGTCTGTAAAATTCAAATTCAAAAGTTCTTTATTTGCATAGGCTTATACACAGCTCTTACAAATCGTCATACATGAAAAAAAATATAAATTATAGCTATGTATATTATACATGTAATTAAACATATATGTCGATACAAAAAATATACTAAGATATTAATAAATATAATGTGATTCTACCACCGGAATCGGAAAGTTGATTCTGACGAGAAGATACGGCAAGAAACTCGCCAGTTACTCTTTTTAATCACCAAATTTTTTTAAGTACAGTATCATGGGTGTAGGCGAACAGTTTATCATTTCCACAAATTCTTGTCATTTAAGTAATCATTAACTGTATAATAGGCTTTTGCCATTAAATAATTTTTAACATGTGTTTTAAATTTAGGCATTGGTAAATCAACAAGCTTTTGTGGTAACTTATTAAATATTTTAATACTCATTCCTACGAATGAATTACCAATCTTATGAAGTCTGAGATGTGGAACAGCAAGCTTGTGTTTATTTCTAGTATTTAGGTTATGGTTGTCGGATTTTCGAGGGAAGTTTTCTAAATTTTTATAAACATACATAATACAGTCAAAGATGTACTGTGATGCTAATGTTAAAATGTTAATTTCTTTGAACAAGTTTCTAAGCGAGTCTCGTGGCCTAAGTCCGTATATGGCCCTGACAGCTCGTTTCTGTAGCACAAAAATAGCTTGAATATCAGCCGCAGAGCCCCATAACAGCAGACCATAAGACATAACGCTATGGAAATAACTGAAATACACAAGTCTGGCTGCTTCAATATCGGTCAGATGATCTTATTTTTTTGACTGCATATGCAGCCGAACTAAGTCTCCCTGCCAGGGCTGCAATATGAGAACCCCACTGTAATTTTGAGTCTAACGTGACGCCTAGAAATACTGTAGAATTAATTACTTCAACATTTTGACTATTCATATTAATCCTAGTGCTGACCTGTCCTTACGTTGGGCAATGTAAATTTGACACATCTAGTTTTTTTAGCATTGAGAAGTAAATTATTTACAGTAAACCAATGTAGCACTTGAGTGAGAGCATTATTTACATCGTCAAAGTTATCTTTATGTCTATTAGTTTTAAAAATTAAAGAAGTATCATCTGCAAATAATACTATGTCACACAAGTTTTTAGTAAAGTAAGGTAGGTCATTTACATATATAATAAACAGTAAGGGCCCCAATATCGAGCCCTGGGGCACTCCCATCTGTAAAAGGGCGCCAGAAGAGTCAGTTCCATTAACATTGACTTTTTGAATTCTATCACTTAGGTATGACCGTACTAAGCTCAGAGAGCTATCTGTGAGGCCGTAATGCTGTAGCTTCATTAATAATGTTTGGTGATTAACGCAGTCGAATGCTTTGGATAGGTCACAAAATATACCTACAGCATCTTGCTTATTTTGCCATGCATCAAAAATGTGCTTGATGAGTGCAACTCCCGCATCAGTAGTAGATTGATAGATAGATGTAGATGAAACCTCTTTATAAATAACATAGAAGATTAAGCAATCAACAAAGGCAAATACCGTGGAAGAGCCACGCTTCGGCATGAATGGGCCGGCTCGACCAGAGTGATACCACGGCCTCACAGAAAACCGGCATAAAGCAGCGTTATGCTGTGTTTCGCAGCGTGAGTGAGGGTACCGAAGGCCCAATAGGGGGGTTTAAAGGTTGGCAGTGCACTTGTAGTACACACTGTTGTCGCGGATGTCCATGGGCAAGAGCAATCGTTTACCGTCAGGTGATCCATCTGCTCGTCTGCCACCTGTCACATAAAAAAAAGTTACCTATTCTTCACTACACGACACGAAACCAGGATACGGAAACCACAATAGATAACATTATAATAAGGCGCTACCACTTATTATTTAGGGATAAGATTTTTCCCAGTAAACCTTTAAACTGATGAGCTTAGTCATCTTAAAGGAAATTTCAAAAATAAAACAAATCAATTATGTAACATAATAATTTATTTTATATACTTTTTATATCCTTAAACGTTTTATGTACATCAACATCAAATGCCAAGAACAACATCTACTTGTAGTAAAGGTACACAAGAGCACAACAGTTCATAAACGTATTTATACACATACCCCGTGCTTTATAACCGTCTAACTCACTTATCGGGGGAATAATACTAATGAAAACAAACATTTTTCCCAAGAACATAGAGCCAAATATAAAAAAAATCTCCTTGCGATAAAAATTGCACCAATCACTTTTGTATGGGAAAGTGTTTTTTTTTTCAAAATTAGGTAGTCCTTATGTTTCTTGGGGGAAAATATTTGAGTTCATAATACCCTCGATAAGTGAGTTGGAGGTTGGAAAAGCATGGTGTATTATCATAGAAGACGATATACAATACAATATATAATATCTTTGCGTACGAGTCTGCCCGAGGGCTAACGAGTGGTTACATTCATTATAGAAATGATTTAAATATAACTAGTGACCTATGACGTATCGACCCACAATAAAATTACATTGGTCATGATTTTGTGAAGTTGTATGGGTTATTTTACAATGTTACAGAAAAAGTTACGGCTTAGATGTAAAAGACATACAGGGTCTCAAACTCTTTGGAGGTGTAACATTGCTAGTAGTAATATCTATGGACGTACACCCACACATTAAAGTAACAACTGTCTAATTTCTTCAATAAACCCTCATCTTAATGTCAAAGACGTTTGGTTCATTATCAATTGAGGAAATTTGACAGATTGTGGTAGAACGCAAGCTAAAATACGAACGTTTGTAAGTACCTAGTTTCAGTAAAAAATAAAATACGTTTTGACTACTTGCATAAATAATGTAGGTATTTCGTATAACTGTGGTAGGTAACAAAAACAATGGCCGCGTTACCAACTTATCAGTGAGTAAGTACCAGACATTTTTTACCCTCTTGTTCAACAAATATCATCCAAATCAGCGTAACATCAAAATAGGAGAAACAAAATCTGTGTTTTGCCACTGTATGTCTTTTACTTGTGTATTTTGCTGCTAGGGAGTAATTATGTAAATTTTTTAGCCAGACAATATTATGGGATCGCGCTTCATTCTAATTTATATTCGATTTATCACGAGAGGGCGAAGTCATCTTATCTTACTTTAAGTATAACGCCTTGATAACGACTAAGGGCCAATTCGACCAATTCGATACTAAATCTACGGTATAGCGCTATCATTCTATACAAATCTGACGTTATACCATAGTTTATACGCGGATAGATTGGTCAAATCGAGCTTATGTAAAGTATTTGTTATATTTTTTCTCTATTTAGATGCTGAGCTTTCCTTGCATTAATCAATTATTTTTCTTTGTTGTAGCCATAAATTGCTTACTCCCTAGCACAGGTGTTTCTACATTGGTTTCTTTCTTACCTACGTCAGTGGACATTAGAAAGGGACACAACGATATCACAATAATCTACAATGGAACATTACATAGTCAATTGAGAACTTTGAGAAATGGAAATTGTTTCTCGATGTTGTTTCGATTTATTTACCGTCATTACTTAAACTTGCGGTCACATACGCCAAATAACATGGCGATTTGGCCATTGTTTAGTCATTCGTATCACCATATACACTTATTGAAACAACACATACGAAATGGAGTTATCATAACGTCCGATAATAACAATATTATTGCCAAGATTTAAATCACATTTACATAAAATGATATACTCTGTATGACTACTAATAGTAAAGCGTTTGACATTATCAATTAAATTTAAAAATAACCTCACATCCATACATCGTTGAAACTAATAGAAGCATTCGGGTAATAAGTGGCCGCATGACCGCAGAACATAACATTAGAATTTAATTCACTATTGTAATTATTAAATTAGTGTCATATCAATTAATAAAGTCTTCATTTCATTAGATTATAAAAAAACAGCGCCTAAAATTACACACTATTATAAATTAGGATGCGAATAATATAAAAATCAGACCGCCTTATTACAAAACGCGTTCTAAAGTTATAATTAGCGTATCTCATGCTATCCCGTTCCAACACGCAATGTTTAAAAGGGCTAAAACGAGTTTTTTAGGATTTTTTAATGCTAGTGGCGACATACGAGTAAGCGAGTCACCTTATGGAAAGTAATCCACGCCGCCCATGAACATCCGCGAAATCTGAGAGACCAATAATTTGTTAGATCGTGTTTTGTAGTAAGAGGGAAAATGAAGATTATTATTATGTGACGTGCGGTCTGCGGTCATGTCGCCAAGACCGCACGCCCGAATGCAGCCGAACTAAATCTAGAAAACCGAACACAAACCAGAATAACACCGTAATGACCAGACACCCACAATCACCATAGACTTGATAATACAACCACCTTGGTTGGGTCATCCATAAATAAATTGCAGACATAAAGAACTAGCATATTTTTGCTGTAACAAAACAAATTAGTCTTACCAAGAGTCATATTATTCACGGTTCACTAGTGAAAGGTAACTACTACTCGATATAAGGGTCTTTCAGATTCAGCGAAGGTGCCGTCAAATGTTGCTGATACCTTTTTTGTTAATCAGTTCGTTCCGTTAACATTTGATAATAAATATATAAATAATTCATTTGTAACAACATAGACACAAACATGCAATGGCTTAAAAATAAACAAGTTCAAAGAAAGTAATGGAAAAAAGTACACTACAATTTGGACATCTTTAAGGTAAGAGTGAACAGGCATCTTGTAGGCGAACGCGTTACATCCTAGACCTCATCGTCACTTTTCATCAGGTGAGATTGTGGTCAAGCGTTAGCCGTTAGCGTCATAAAAAAACATATTTTTTAACACACACAAATTTCGCTTCTTCGGTACGTGTGTCACAGTGATACAAATGGGAAATAGCAATTTTGTTTGCCGAGGTCTGACTGCTGATTTTCAGCTATTCCTTTCAGCCATTCATATTTTGTTGGTTTTGCAAGCCTTGGTGCGGATCGCAGTAGGCCCTCTACCTTTAAGCTTTAAGCCAATGCTTTAAGCAGCATGCTAATACCAAATGAAGACACCTTTCGATCTAGCCAGACCCTTTAGACAAAATGTAATCAAACTTCATCCGAATCCACAACCACATATGACCTAGCTATCTTACCTCTAAAATATTACAACAAAAAAAGGAAATAGTCAAATCATATTACGTCACAGAGTATTAGTTTTTTTGTACACTGTCACGTTTCATTCATGGAAGACCCTTACGCCTGATTACTCAAACGCTTCTCAACTTTGGGAGCTGCTCAAATATGTTGACGTCTCCGTCATTAAATTGACTAAGAATGAAGCAGCTCCCAAGAATATTCGGGTATTAAGGTTATACATAATACTTATGAATAACTTAGGTCGAAGACTAACAGCCTGCTTAAGTATAGCTTATAACTTAGCTTTCAATAGTCTCTAAGTAGGTATCGTTCGAGTGTAGCTCAATATTAATTTAATAAAATAATAAGGCATATAGAAGCAACGATCAAAATTAGTGGAACATTTATATGGAATACGTTAATTCTTTATAAGTAATCAGATAAAAGAATAAGTCAATGTGGACACATCCGTAGACGATCCATCCACTTAGATGCATCTATAGACATGCACCCTAACACTAAACGTTTTTTCTCTACCGCTCCCGCGGCAATCGCTTACCATCAGGTGATCTGTATGCTCGTAAGCCATTATATCACATAAATAAACATTAATCATCTGGCAAAAGTAGCAAACATGTACGAGGATAACACATCTTATGTTGTTACGTTACTATCTACAGAATAATTATGAACGTGATATTTTTGTCAAAATGTCAATTTGACGAACAAAAATGCAATGATGTTGAAGTTAAACGTCAGTTCATCTGCGGATTGTTGACACGCGATAGATATTTACTTGCAAAAGTTACAAAGAAATTGCTTTAACAAAAATAAAATATTAATTACTTTGTTACAATACTCAAAAGTGTTAAAAGTGACAAAGGCAACAATAATGGCACTAAGCCAGAAGTGAATGATAAAAAAAAGATGAACTTTAAAATACACTTTACCTAGTGTATCTGGCACAATCTGTAATGTAGCACTAAAAATACTTAGTTAAATATAGATAGGGTCCCAACCAGACTATACTCCTAGCTGTGACTACATCTTTCGCCCCGAGGACAAATTAGAACCTAGCTACCCGCATGACTAAGTCCAATTTCGTATAAACTAAGTTAATAACTCCAAATTAACGTTTATGGTTTGTTTCAAACAGGAAAACACTTAAAGTAGATATGACAACTCATTTCCATAATAGTACAGAAGCAAGTATTTAATTGAAGATAATACCTCTATATTTTACCGGTTTCGTTCTGTCTCCATTTCATGTTTTATGATAACAAAACGTTACGAATATACTTATCAAAAAATATATAATTGTTCTTAATTTACATTTACGACGCGTTACACACACAGAAAACGACCAAACTTAGGTATTATACAAAGCAAACACTGATCATATTCAATTTATAACGTAATTTTAAAAATATTTCAACCATCATCGATCATAATAGGCTCTCCCATTCAAACTTGGCTAGTGCACTTCCGTGCTTCTAATTTTGGCTACTTGACTACTCGTATTGCAGGAATAATGTACAAATATTCTCTTTTATTACAGAGTGCTAAATTAGATAATCACTGTTGATTCTACATGCAGTCTATCGTTTAACCTAGTTACATTGTCTGACCAAGCGTTATAATAAACACTTGAGCTAAATTCGGGCAGTGACTTCTACTAATTTTAATCTTTATTAAGTTAATTCCCGATTCGACCAACATTAGACATATAGGAGTCTATTCGTAGAATAAATGGATTCCCTCTAACGCCTTCTGTTTAAAATTCACCTACACCTGTTCAGTTGACATTATTTTGCTGGGTGATACTAAAGATTGGAATTAGGGCTATATATTTTTGTTATATACACAGGAGAGCAATGAATTCGGGTCAATTGAAAGAGCTTTACATTTTCACGATCTAAAATACAGCTTAGTCTGCAGTGTTTTTGATTGTTCTAACGTTACGTTATAACGTAAAGCTTTTTTAAGTTTATTTATTTATTACTACAGTTTTCATTATAACACTTCGGCTATTTTCGTCATTTTAGTTGTCAAGGCCCAGCAGGAGAAATAATGCGAAGAAAATTACACATAGCCGTTTTTTTACCAAAATCTTTCTGTCTATTGATAAAAGAGACCTTCGGTGATAGTAGCACCCCTCATTGTCGTATCTCGATCTACTAAGTTAAACGGTAGACCTTATTGTTGCAGTGCAGTAATCCAATTTATTACATGTCTAATGATATGAAGCTTATTTTTATACATCGCTCGCGTTAACCTAAGCCCTTATTAATTTCTAAAAGTACTTATTTAAAATATTATGGTAATGAGACAATTTTGACTGGGCGCAGTTGAATAACATGAATAAATTGTTAAAGTCACAGACAAAGGGCCTGTACAGCATATTCTGTAGAAAACCGATACAATGCTCGCCACCGCGAATTAAAAATCCGCTAGATGGCCGTACGTACATGTGGGGGTCCATCAAGAAAGAGATTGGACATTTTTAGACGTAACATGTCAAATTGACAATGCTACGTATAAAACAGCCCATGACGTTGAAGTTGGTATCGTATGGTTTTCTCGCACATTCTGCGCGGAAAGGGCGTATGGGGCTTTGTCCGAGCTGCTTCTCGCTCCAGTCATGGCACGGTGTTCGTTGAAGTTAGACCCCCAGATCGACATAATGCCATATAGCGGATTTATCTTTCGCGTACATAGTAATATATCAATAGCCTTAATTTAAAAATCATAATGCAAATATTGCCTTTCTATTTGTTTTAGCAACATGTCATTCTCAGTTGCATATACATTTCGGAGCCCAGTGTACGCTTTCCTACTCATGCATTTCCTCCACTCGCACTATCTTTGGCGTCCATACTCATTGTAGTGTACAAAATGAATTGATTATAACATAATTTTGTGGCCTAATGTATCTAAGTTTAAGTTACGGCACTGCAACACTTATTTTATGTAATTAGTGAGTGAAACATCTACATTCGATTTTACGCAATAAACATTGGACGGGAGTTACGAAACACGATATCCAGATAGAATCGACTTTTGTCTCTGCGCAAATGTAAGTCGTTAAATGACAAGCCAAACACTTTCAAACCACCTTGGGGGATATCGTGTGCGAAAAATCCGCAAGATGGCGTACTATAGGACTAAGGTGCATTTACAAGGTGATTGGTTATTTTTAGAGATGATATGTCAAACGAATGAATCAGCCAATGATGTTGAAGTTGGACCCCAGTTCACAAGCACGCCATCTAGCGGATATTTCACACGCGATAGCTCCCATTACGTGTACAGTACTGGTGAACTTAATATATGTTAGGTCACGTTTTCTCGGCATAGGGTATCTTTCTACGACATATCCCGATTCTCGAACACATTTTAGTTTAATTATTTTTTTTCTTGATGGACACCACCGCGTTGCATAGTTATTATTAAATAGCATATCAGTACTAAGGCGCGTTCCTTCATTCATTATTTCAAAAGAGACGACACCAATTTAAAATAAAACATAGTGTAACATTTTTTATGTGTGACTACGTTTAAAGAGGCTTTTGGGCCACTATAAACGTCTACACTTGCGCAGTGACGAACTATATACAATACTCTTTAAGCGAGTCACGTAGTGTGCCGTTAAAACGTACATTTAACTATATTATTATGACACGTTATATACATAAAAAGACAAAATATACACACAATACCTTAAATATCCATTAAAAGAAATGAAGAACTTATTGAATTTATTGTGATACCTAGTAATATTTTATGTGATGACTTTAAAATTCTTAGATGAAAAGTATGATCGAAATCACGATCAATGAAACTACAATATTCTTTTGAAAACTAGACATCACATAGACATATGTACATAGTAATATATTAATGTCTTTTAATAATTTATAAGGTAACTATTGTCTGGTATAGTTTTAAATAATCTTTTTATCAAGTACACTAAAATACTAACGCGTTTCCAGTACTCCATAGCCTTGACATATTCATGGTATGGCCCTATAGTGACGTAGAAATCTTTCAGTCATCCTACTGCTGATCATACTGGCCTATTTTGCTACATCAGATATATCCCAGGCTTTTATCACCCAGTCACTGCCAATAGCCTTAAGGTCAGCACCACGACTAACAGGGTGTCCTACACATGTCCTACACTACGCTTGCCTTCGCGGTCTTCACTCCAAAACAAGTCTGCTTCAAAGATTGTCGTTATTACTACAGCAGCGTCTTAATTCGTCAGGCTATACACTTTTAACGTTTAAGCCATTTTACGTGTAATCCCTTAGGGCGATACCAAGCAAGGCCCTGTTCAATGTCCGCTAAGTTACTGTATATGAGATAGTGTGTGAGTGAAATCTTAAAATCAGATTGTTTTCAATTTTATAAATCCTATATCTTTTACTTAAGTGTCTTTTGAACCAGACATGAAACTACCTGCAGACCTAATGGTCTGGAAAGTTCTCTTTAATTAATTGAAGAATGGACTTGTATGCGATTGGACCCTGAACGAATATCATGATATTTTAGCTTGATATTCCTTAGGTAATCGCTTTAAATAACAAGATATTTTACTCGTAATTAAGTGCCAGTTTGCTTGTTACAACATATAAGCGCGCAGGGGTTATTGCTGTAATTCTATATTCATCAATGATACAAATATTGTGATGGCGTACCACAAGGCGCTGTCCTATGCCCGCCTCATTATCTCTTACACAAAGTTCTATGAACGTGACAATTAACTACCCTAGTGCGCACTCACACATGCGCGGGAGACAGAAACATAGTTACATCAATTCCAAGGCGAAATATTTAGATAGTAGGTACAGTATATTCAGTCGGCAGACATTCCTAGTAACAACAACTACGCACGAACGAGATACGATATACATTTATAGCACAGGAGCTGACAAAATATTTCGTAACTTAAATTAATATTCTTTTCTACTACTGTTAAAGAGTTTTTAGGAGAACTTTCGAACGATTATTATATGTCTCTAAAGCAATCTTAGATAAATATACAGATTACGTATTTAAAACAGTAAAAAAAACCTATAAGCCTTAACATTAATATTGTATTATCTATCAGGCCAATAACATGTCAGAAATTGAATCTTTTTATATCGTTACCAAATATTGCGTCGCCTCCTGTACTGATTTTTTTCACTTAAAGCGAAAACCTATCTAACCTAAGTCATATGTAACTTATTGCGGTACAAGTAACTTTAAAACAACCGTATATACATACATTTGTTACAAATAATGTTAGCAATTCGGTGTTAGGTTATATAAATTGGTAACATTGAAAATAAATTATTTACTAAGTATGTAATTGTTCTAGGAAAAATCTAGATCTATAAAGTACGCAATGTTGCCATTAAAACACAATTGTGTGACTGTGACAATGAAGAGTGTCATTAAAAATATTAAGTCAACGTTATTAATATTGTTTCAAATTCTTCAATAGTTCAGTAAAAGACATTTGTCAAATCGAGCAAAGTTTCAATTTACGAATTAAAGTTATCTAAACGCTTCGTATACGAAAGCCGCAAGCGGAACTGTTGTTAACTGTTTAAGATTGTTTGATTTAAGTTATTATATTGAACATTTGAAAAAGTTCGAGGTCAAGTTTTATTTTGTGATAAACTGTCATTAAAATTACTACGATACTTTTTTCCTTGGATGATTCCATGTAAAGAATGCTCGAGTATTAGTTAAATTCTAATACATAAACCCTTGATTGAAACAAATTCGACCGGTACTTTTGATCTTTCTCCTAACGTTTACTCTCGTTTTTATACGGGGACGCTTGGACTATGATCCACAATTTGACTAGTCAAAGAAACAATTGCCGTCTGACCTTCTTAACGTTAGAAGGGGGAACTACGAGTATATCATGAGTCGTCAGATACCGTGACTTATTTCTCGAACGCGGAAACCTTTAGAATCTTATCTTTTCATTGTTAAAACGGTGTTACAAAGCAGTTTTCATTCTTTATTCGAAAATTTCGTTTGAAAATCTTTTGTTTCAAATGTCAAAACCGCTGTTGAAAACGTTCAATAAACAGACGTTTATTGAACGATTATGAATAAAGAGAGTTCCAGAGAGTTAGATATTTGCAACATTTATTAATTACCTTTGATTTTGAGAGAATTGGCAGTGAGTGCAAGACTATAACATTATTGATATAAATTAATAATAATATATTTACACATACATATTTATTTTTGGGCTACGTTATTTTAAGTTATATGCCGCTGAACTAAATGTGGATAGGATAGTGAAAGGCAGATATATAAAAATAGGTATCATGTTTTTCGTCTGAAAACCGAGGGAAAATTGATTTCATTGATGTAATTTTTAAGGTGCCTTGTGTATCGTTTCGATTATTATGAAGTAATAATTTACAAGAACGTGGGTTATTCTAAAATCAGCTGCAGTGTATCTGCAAACAGTTATATTCCTTTAAACATTTGTTCAGAATTTCCGTTCAGAAAGAAAAAAGTCATAGAGCAATTTGTTGTTCTAGAAGGGTTATGTTAAGTCGTGGTTAAAGTGACGTAAATGTTTACTGATACACGAGTTGAACGTATCGCTCACTCATACTTAAAGTATGGAAGAATAATACAATTATATTATGCTTTACATGTGGGATATGCAACAGATTTTAGAATGCTTCACATGAGGAGCAAATGAATTCGCCAATTTAGAGTCGAAAAAGATTCCAACCCACTGCGTTTCTCGATGCTTCGAGAAGCAAAGTGGATTGGAATGGTTTGTCTCGTCTCTTAGATTCGGGCACTCCCGCGATGTTACGTCGCCACGTAACATCGCGGCGCATAAAGTTTACGACCCGAGACGACAAGCAATCGGAAAGACGTCGAAAATAATAGTGAATCGTGTGTGACGTCATAAAGTAGGACGTCGCACGGTTGTCAAACAGTGAGGGTGACGTTTACGTGATATTGGATAGTCGTCTGTCGATAGGAAACCGGGATGGCATAGTTACAGATAGACCAAGATCAGAAGGCACTTCAGTGACATTGACAGGGGGGCACAATGTCGCAATAAAGATACCAGTAATATAAAAATATTTTAAATTGGGAAATTACTTATTGGGATGCATTTATAAAACCTATTATAATTGTTACGAAATTATGATAGAAAGGACTATAGTTCTATATAATTTCTTTCATATACAACGGAACAGCCTCTCTGCAGTTATGTATGGATCAGATGAATATTCAGCATATTTGTTGATCTAATTTACTGAAAAAGGACTTTGTAAATGATTATACCATCGTTATCATTATTTTCGCTAATTTTACTTTTTCTAAATTCATTAATGATTTATAAATATTAAATTTAAAATCTTTCGTTAAAACAGGAAAAAAACTTCCTTTAAGCAGAAATATTTGGAGGAAAGTTTAGCTACACAGGTGACATTCCGTGATATTTTCTCAAAAGGGCTAGAACCTAGGAGCTCAATTCTCGCGCCATGTTTTCAAAATATCACGAGCACCAGAATTGGGCTTCAGGGCCACAAAACCTTATTACCAATAAAAAAGAGTGATATTTTTAATCTGTTTTTCGTTAGTTTCCACTTTTGTCGAGTGCCAAATGACCATGATCGGACTATAGCGCAAGATATGGAACGAAGGTAGGTAACTTTCGCCACTCGCAGACACAGTCCTAGCCCGCGGGCGCCGCCTATCACAGCGGCAGGTGTGAGTGTGGGTGTAATGTTCCGCGGTGTAAATAATAGTGAATTGTTTGTGACGTCATAAAGCACGCCGGACGCGGGTTCTTAGACAGCGAGGGTGACGATTATGTGATATTCGACAGTCTACTGTCGATAGGAAACTGGGAGCTTTATTTTTGATTTACTCGCCTCGAGACGTGCGCACGATTTCTACTGATTTTTCTTTGACATACGATATTTCGCATTTTTGAATCGTTCGTCTGCAACGAGTGATCCCATCCACTCGTTGGTCGAGTGACTTGAGGCGAGCGATAGGAAGCAACGTCAAAATAGGTGTCTACAGTTTTGACGGTAGACATAATGTGACATTCTTAGTTTTTTGTGACAAAAAAGCAAAGATTTTTATATTCAGCCAATAGTCTATGGTTTTTGCGTTCGTTTGCAATACGGAAGAGACCGGTTTTTGTAAAATTCTGCATGGAAGGGCAACATCGAAATCAAATGATTAAAAAATAAGAAAAATCGGCTCCATGCGACTTAGAGAGCGAATGTGACATACGAGTAAATCAAAAATAGGTGTCTCCGGTACGTCACAGTTGGCTAGCGCATGATATGGAACGCAACGATCAACGGAGATAAGTAACGTTCGTCACTCACAGACACAGTCCAAGCCCGCGGGCGTACAGCGGCAGGCGGTGGTGAGGGTAGGAGGGGGAGTGTGGCTGTATTGTTCTGTAATGAATCGTGTGTGACGTCATAAAGTACGCTGGACGCCGGGCGCCGGTTCTCAGACAGCGAGTGTGACGACTATGTGATATTCGACAATCGACTGTCGATAGGAAACCGGGACATCACAGTTAGCTAGTGCATGATATTTGAGGACAGTATGTAATCTTAAAGACTTGATTGTATACCAATTAATGAAGAATCAAATATTAATGATTATGAATCGTAACGATCAACGGAGATAACTAACGTTCGTCACTCACAGACACAGTCCAAGCCCGCGGGCGCGGCGTATTACAGCGGACAGGCGATGGTGAGGGTAGGAGGGGGAGTGTGGATGTAATGTTCTGTAATGAATCGAGTGTGACGTCATAAAGCACGCTGGACGCCGGGCGCCGGTTCTCAGACAGCGAGTGTGACGACTATGTGATATTCGACAATCGACTGTCGATAGGAAACCGGGACATCACAGTTAGCTAGTGCACGATATTTGAGGACAGTATGTAATCTTAAAGACTTGATTGTATACCAATTAATGAAGAATCAAATATTAATGATTATGAATCGTAACGATCAACGGAGATAAGTAACGTTCGTCACTCACAGACACAGTCCAAGCCCGCGGGCGCGGCGTATCACAGCGGCAGGCGGTGGTGAGGCGGTAATGTTCTGTAATGAATCGAGTGTGACGTCATAAAGCACGCTGGACGCCGGGCGCCGGTTCTCACACAGCGAGGGTGACGACTATGTGATATTCGACAATCGATATTTGAGGACAGTATGTAAATATTACTAACATACCCCTGAACCCTCCTCTGAGGTCCTTAACTACATAAAATCACCATACCCCTTACCCCAAAAAATAATAATAATAATGACAGTACATTTTATTAACATTAACCATGCACGACTGCCTAAACTTAAGATTGTTACTGTAATTTAATTTAGTTTAATTTTATCGCGGAGCAAATATCAAAAATAATTTGTAACACTTTAAAAACAAGCACAATAAAGGCACGGAACCAGTGTCCGTGGAATTTCAAAAAAAAAAATAAAAAAAATAATGATTATGAAACGCAACGGTTAATGAAGGTAGGTAACGTCCGCCACTCACAGACACAGTGCTAGCCCGCGGGCGCGGCGTATCACAGCGGCAGGTGGTGGTGCGGCGCGGCGGGGGAGTGCGGGTGCAGCGTGAGCGCGGCGGCGGCGGCGTCGGCGGCGGGCGCGCTCTCGCCCAGCGCGCTGAGCACGAGCGCGAGGCGGCGCCACGTGTCCGCGCGCATGGGCGCCAGGCCCGCCGCCTCGCGCAGGCACTTCTCCGCCAGGCGCAGCCAGCCGAGGTTGTAGTACGCCGCGCCTGGGAATTACCATCATCAAAAATCACCATCATCATCATCAAAAAAAAAAACTAGGCATTCTTTGAAAGGTCAGGCGGTACTTTAAGCCTGAGCAGCTCTTAAATCTTTATAGAGCCCAGGTTCGCTCCTGCTTAGAGTACTGCTGTCACCTTTGGAATGGATCTGCCCGGTATCAAAAAAAAATCTTTATTTACCAAAAACAAATACATTGTATAATATTTTATCAGGCGGTCACTGCACTAAGCAAATGACTTGTTTTGCAGCGGCCAGTAAGCATCTCCTAAACCTAATTATTGTACGAACGCACGGTACTGAATATTTAAGATGAATTTAAATATATTACAAAATAAATGGAGCAATTTATAACATAAAAGGGTACAAGAAGGAAATCTATCTAAAGGGCTGATATTTTATACTATAAAAGAACATTTTTGGGATCTAAAACATGTGTGTTTGTGTGCGTGCGCGCGCACGTGTGTGTGTGTGTGTGGGAGAGAGTGTGTACATGTGTGTGTATGTTGTGTATGTACATGTGTCTCTCACTATGTCTTTCTACGTATCTAAATCATTTTAATTAAAATTATGGCAACAAAATTTCAGTCTCTCGGGAATGATTTAACGATTTTCTTGACTTTGCTAGAACATACGTTTTTTATATCTACTTTATTACTAATTGTGTTATAAATACGTGGAAGATGAAAAGCTTGCCTTTTTGCAAAAGTAGTATGCACAAAATGAACTAGTATTCTATATACTCGTTGCTGTAGTATGCGGTCGTAACCGGGAAAATTTAACGTGTTGCTGTCAGCTGGATACTTTGGACACAATAGAGCACCGTGCGAAGAGACTTATCGGTGATGACGTACTCGCAGGGGCTGGCTTGCAGAGCCTTAACCACCGTAGACGTGTGGCAAGTCTCTCAGTCTTCTACTGGATTCATTTCGGTGAGTGTGCGGAGGTTCTGCATAATTTGATCCCCCCTAGCCCATTCCACCACCCGACAACAAGGCGCGGCGAGGGGTTTCATCCATTCGTTGTTGGCTTACCCCTTATCCGCATGAAGCGATTTGCCTCCACGTTCATAATACGGACAACTAAGGAATGGAACTCCTTGCCAAGGTCTGTTTTTCCGGAACACTACAATCTGGACATCTTTAAGTGAACAGGCATCTTTTAGACAAACGCGTTACATCGTCGACCTCATCGTCACTTTCCATCATGTGAAATTGTGGTCAAGCGTTAGCCTACAGTCCATAAAAAAAAATATCATCATTTCAGCCAATAGTCCACATCATATAGTCCAAAATTCACCAGTGATGCATTATCATCATCATCATCAGCCCATTTAAGTTCCCACTACTGGGGCACGGGCCTCCCTCAATCATATGAGGTGTAAGTGCCATACCACGCTTGGCAGACGGGTAACCTAACCTAACCCTCGCCAGGTTTTGATATAAATGCAGTTTTCCTTCTCTGGGTGCTGATGATCATGCCAGCAGATTTACCTTAGTCGCCTTATACGACACCTCGATAAGAGTGAGGGTGGCCTATTCTACTCTGCCGGGGACCACACGGCGTGTGACTATGTTGATCACCAGTGATACAATATCGAACAAGTACCGCGAGCTGCGAGCGAACCGAACTCTCCAGATCCTCTCTCCTGCGGATCTCATTATTTTTGATACGAGCACGCAGGGAGACTCCGAGCATAGCCCTCTCAATTCCTCTTTGGGTGACCTTGAGCCTCCTTAATCGGCACATCGTAAGCGCATTGCGCCTGAGAATTACCCTCATCGAATTAATAGGGTATTTTACTAAAGTCCAGATTTTACTAAATATAAGTATTTTATCAAAATATAAGTAAATATATGCAAATAGCATGAAATCTCAATTAAAAATATAACGTCTAGCCGGTTTTATGGTCATTCAAAAATGCATGGGCAAGTTCATTTTAAAAGTATGAAATTATTAAAAAAATAATTATACCATTGAACAACCCATAAAATTTGCACCAACTATTAAAATAGAACCATTGACATAAACGAAACATTTGATATAGCTACCATACAAAATTCAAATAAAATGCATACAAAATACTTGCGTGTCACGTCTCAGTAGCCAATTGTATGGAGCATTTTGGGTTTGCCCAAAATAATGTAATTTTAAAATTGTGATATCTCAGGTAGTTTAAATAAGAATCTAGAAATTCTTTCAACAATATTTCTATCATTGAGAGGTCTTTTGATTACGAAAATAGTCAAATACCGTATTGAGACAATGGCAAACGCATAAAAACAGTGAGAAAGTGCCGTAATGAGGGTTTTCGCATATGAAAAATCCGCTAGATGGAGTACTATAGGAGTGAGGTCCATATACAATGTGATCGGTTATTTTTAAACGTGATCTGTCAAAATGTCAATTTGACTTGGCTCAGTCCAACAGTACGTCATCTAGAGGATTTTTCACACGCGAAAACCCTCATTATACGTTGCAGCACTATACCGTTATTTTTTTATCGTTTACATCCCCAATACCACATAATAGGTATCGTGAATAGAGACCATTTAGCATGTTAGATCAACACATAAGCGGAAAAAAAACTGCTGTTGCATACAAAAATGAATTTTCATCCGGCGATAACATATGGGGTTGTATTTAACGTTCCCTCAAAATTAATAAATTGCTAAAACCTTTTTGCACAGCAAAAAATACTAAGTGCACATATTTTTACTGTGCAAATAGGTATTTTTGGAGTGTTAGTCCCTAATATATGGAACAGATGATTTTTTTAAAATTAATATTATACACCCAATTTTTTTTAATACTCGATAATATTTTCGAGGGCATAAAATGTTTGTTATCATTAGTATAATAACCATAATAAGTTTCTTGCGTATTCAAAAAGTCACAGTTTATAGGTACTTGCGGAGTATTTTAAGCAATCAAATCAAATTATTCAATAACGCTTTTTGGTTTTAACCCGTTCGCGCTGTCCTTAACAAATGTAGTGCAGCAAAGCGCAATGACATACCCAGCTGCACGAGGCTGTCGAGGTGCGTGGGGTGTATGGCGAGCGCGTTCTGGAAGCACTGGCGCGCCTCCTCCCACTCCGCGCTGCACGCGTGCACGCGGCCCCGCTGCCGACCAAACACACTTACTGAGAGAGTTCATCCTAATCTACACCACGGGCAGTAATAGTTAAGGTGACGGGTAGGGCACACTAGATTTTCAACAATTTCGGGGTTACAATCGTCAACGCGAAAATTTGATTCACGCCAAAAGTGGCCGCTCAAATTTTCGCGTACGCGTTGGACCCAACATTTGCGCAATAGTAAAAGTGTTTGCCGAGAGATTGTAACCCTAAAATTGTTTAAAATAGATCCGGTTTAGTAGCTTAAGATTAAAATCTATTGGCGTCGCTAGTTTGCCATATCCGTCACCTTAAGTTGAACATTAACCAGCCGCACTGTTCACCACCAAAATAGGCTATTTGACTTGTTTTGAAAAACCTTCTCATATTATTTATTGGTGTATAGGAACCCTAAAAATAATATTTATTTTCATATATTATGAATATTTCGTTTAGAATTATTTAATCTGTTAAATTAATCATTATCATTAATCATTATTATTTAATCTGTCAAACACGCTTCATTCTGCAATATGGCGTCGAATCATTCGAGTGACGTCAACAATTTGTAAACAAGTAGAAAATTCGATAGCACACGATAAATTTGATAGATGATTAGCGTCCCGCATAGATACAAAACAATGGCTTCGAGTCTATCACTTGTTTTGCTTACAAAAGGCTGACATCACAGTAAAGAAAGCCAGTCAAAACGTTTTATGGTCACGTGGTTTGGTGATGAATTTTATTACGTTTTTTCTTTGTGAAAATATTCAATATTTTTTATGAGTTGTATTGTTAATTCCTTTTTGAAGGTATAAACTACGCGGATGAATATATTTTCATACCGTCAAATAGCCTATTGGATACCCAATTCACAAAATGCATATTTAAACTCAACTAAAACCAGAAGCCAGTTTTTCATATTTTCTAACACGATTTTTGGTATCATTCATATTTGATTTGCATGACCCAAAGGTTGACTGGTAGAGAATGCTTCTTGGCATTAAGTTCGCCTTATTGTATCAAAATTTGTGCAATAAAAGTTTTAAATAAATAAATAAATATTTGGAATAAAGTATAATGATTTTAAATTGAAAAATACGCACACGTATTTCATACAGTTCATTAGACTGTACTTTTTCACATGGTCAGGTAATAACGTCAAGCAGCTGTCACTGGCAAATCTATGACAGTCATAGAGTAACTTATATATACTGACATAGAGGCATCAGTCGGCAAGCCAGTGCTAGCGCCATCTAGAGGAAAACGATCAATACTCGACATCTAAGATATCGAGGACACTGAGCTAGCTATGATTTTTTTAAGTGCTTCCTTCGCCATGACCTAAGCTACATAAACATTTTAATAAGTAACTATAATATCCAATAGACATATTATTAGAAACGTTAAGAGGAGGAATTTTAAAGTTAGTTTACTATTTCAGCACCATCAAGAAAAGGAACTCGTTGCCGGCGCATGTATTTCCTCCCTCCTTTACCATGGATTCCTTCAAACGAAGCGTGAAGAAGCATCTCGCGGGCCAGTATGGCAGTCCCAAAAGAGGTGACGCCTTGACATCGCTTCCGTTGTAATTGCAACGTGGGCTCTTCTCTTGCTTACCAATAAGCTGAGAAGAGCCAATATATATAAAAAAAGTGCACGAATTACTAAAATTAAAAAACAATACTAACCGTATATAAAACTAAATGACTAAAAGGTGTAAGCGCCGCTGCTTCACTGACGCAGCCCGCCGCCGCACCCACTCGGCCTAACCTGAAACATTACACAACAATCATTAATTGCGTATGCAACAATGGGACCTTGGGAGAGCCATGCTTTGGCATGAATGGGCCGGCTCGACCAGAGTGAAACCCTCACAGAAAAACCCGCGTGAAGCAACACTGTGCTGTGCTTCGCTGCGTGAGTGAGGATACCGAAGGTCCAATCCGAGGGAAAGGGTTTAAAGGTAGGCAGCGCACTTGTGACTCCACTGGTATCGCACCACACATAAATGATGCGCATATTACTTTACTGGCGTTGCGGATGTTTGTGGGCGGCAGCAATCGCATCCCATTGGAAGAAAAGTTTGGAACAAAATTTATTTTTTATATGCTAGAGGCGACAAATGACCAAGCGAGTCACCTGATGGAAAGTTATAAACGCCGCCCTTAAATATCTGCGAAATCAGAGAGATCGCTAATGTGTTGCCAGCCTTTTCAAAAAAGAGTCCGCTCTTCTCTTGCAGGTCCCTAAGTCGTAGCCGTTGAGAAATACTGCTGCAGCCAAACCGCTTCACATAATTGAGGTAATTAGGTTCTTTTTCTATGTCGCCATCTTATTCCTGTATACGGGATCAGCTATTTCATCCGTTTCACTTTTTTTTTATGTCATAGGTGGCAGACGAGCAGACGAATCATCTGATGGTAAGCGATTGCCGCTGCACATGGACACCCGCGACATCAGTGGTGTCACACGTGCGCTGCTTACATTTTAACCCCACTTTCCCTGGATTGGGACTCCGATATCCTCACTCACGCAGCGAAACACAGTGCATGCACTGCTTCACGCGGGTTTTCTGTGAGGACGTAGTATTATTCCGGTCGAGCCGGCCCATTCATGCCGAAGCGTGGCACTCCCACTGTTAGATTAGATATAATTATTTTATATATCCTTTTGGACTGATTGAGAGATATTTGTTTATATGAAGTCTCTCAGCTCAGTGTGCCTATAGGCAAAGGCCTCCTCCAATGTTTTCCACTGTCGCGGTCGTGGGCGACCCGTCTCCACTTCGAGCCTGCAGTGAGCTTCAGCTCATCTTCCCAGCGCATATTTTGACGTCCTCGACATATGGCCGATATACTTATAATACATAGAAAACACCCAGACCAATACAAACAGACATGACTTGTATAGGTTGATTCACGAAAGATGACCACAAATGGCCATCGTTTATGCATGTCATCTCATGAAGAAAAGATTTAAGACAAAAAAACTTTTTCAATTAAATATGGAACAACATACCGCTACCTCTAAAACGTGTCAGACATTGAATGCGTTCCGAATTAATTACAAATAGTATATTTCAAATCTACAAAAATTAAGTAGTACCTAAAGCTGTGCTGTCCACCTCCATACCCCTCTGAGAGCTTTTACATTACAATTTTTCAGACACACAAACACCCACACTCGTACACACACACATACACATGCATGAACACACGTAGGTATATGAAATATTATTATAATGATAATTGTAATGTATAATAACACCAACACTAGTTTATTGTATCTATTTTTATAGCAGTGCTCTTTTTAAGGGTACATACAGAATACCAGCGTCGGGGTGTCTCGACACCCTTATTCAATAATTCTCACAACCTCTCATACGTTGACCTGATTCCGTACTAAGTAGCTTAAGCACTTGTGGTACAGATATCAAACAGAGGAACACAAATATATACTTAAATACATATATAACACCCAGACACTGAACAAACACATCGATCTCTCCAGTGCTGTACAGGCTATTGATTCAGATTTAGACCGTATTTCGGCATGGAGCAGATTTTTTGGTCTCTTGGTTAACCCTAAAAAAACGCAGGTTATAGTTATTGGTAGTTCAAGGTTGTTATCCAGGATTAACTGGAGCACATTGCCAAGCATACTTTTTGACGGAATTCCAATCCCCTACAGCAAAACGGTTAAGAACCTTGGGATTCATATTGACAGTTCCCTATCCTGGACTACTCAAATTGCTGAAGTTAGTAAGAAACTGTTCGCAGCAGCTGGATCACTAAATCGACTCCGTAATTTCTTACCAATACCCACCAAAATTGCGCTAGTACAAACCTTACTTTTCCCAATTCTTGACTACGCCGACTGTTGCTATCTCGATCTAAATGAGGTTCTACTCAACAAGCTCGAACGTCTCCAGAACTATTGCATACGTATTATTTTCGGCTTGCGTAAGTATGACCACATATCTAAGTATAGAGCTCGTCTACAATGGCTTCCTATCCGTCTTCGTCGTGACTCCCACATTCTTTCCTTACTATATACTATTCTTTTCAGTCCCAAATCTCCACCATACCTCAAAGAGCGTTTCCAGTTTCTCCAGCCCACTCGAGGTCATATGCGTTCTTCCAAACTTCTCCATCTTAAGTTCCCTCCTCATTCATCTCAATCCTACTCCCAATCCTTCACCGTGCAGTCTATCCGACTGTGGAATGCTTTACCTCTGACAATCAGGCAATCCAATTCCCTACCCATCTTTAAAGCCCAAATTAAATCACATTTCCTGACTCTTCCTGTCCTCTGAGAATCATTCGTCTGCTTTGGGATCCATTGTTATTATTTTAGTTGCTATATTTGTGTATTTATTAATCATATATATTGTATGTATTAGTATATTCATATTTTATTTATGTATTTGCATTTAAACTTTCTGTGTAAGTATATAAATATTTAAGATTGCACCGCCCTACACCTTCATTAAGTGTCTTTTATCCAAAGGTTGCCTGGAAGAGATCGCTCATAGTGATAAGGCCGCCTTCGTTGTACATATCCTGTAATATCTAGTTTTAAGTTTTCATACTTTATTTTGAGTGCAATAAAAGTATATTAATTCATTCATTCAAACACAAGTGTTCATCGCACGAATGTTTGTCCAGGGTGGGGATCGAGCCCAGGACCTTTGGCGTAAGAGGCAGAGAGAGGTCTTCATGAGATTACAAGCGTAGACGGTCGTCATTTGTGGTCAACTTTCGTGATCGACCTGTACCAGAGGCAGCGTTCGCTACTAATACTAATCTGTTATGCTAAGCTACACACCGGAGGCAGAGGTCCGCCGGCGTAGACGGTCGTCATTTGTGGTCAACTTTCGTGAATCGACCTGTACCAGAGGCAGCGTTCGCTATAATACTAATCTCTTATGCTAAGCTACACACCGGAGGCAGAGGTCCGCCGGCGTAGACGGTCGTCATTTGTGGTCAACTTTCGTGAATCGACCTGTACCAGAGGCAGCGTTCGCTACTAATACTAATCTCTTATGCTAAGCTACACACCGGAGGCAGAGGTCCGCCGGCGTAGAAGGTCGTCATTTGTGGTCAACTTTCGTGATCGACCTGTACCAGAGGCAGCGTTCGCTACTAATACTAATCTCTTATGCTAAGCTACACACCGGAGGCAGAGGTCCGCCGGCGTAGACGGTCGTCATTTGTGGTCAACTTTCGTGAATCGACCTGTACCAGAGGCAGCGTTCGCTACTAATACTAATCTCTTATGCTAAGCCACACACCGGAGGCAGAAGTCCGCCAGCGTAGACGGTCGTCATTTGTGGTCAACTTTCGTGAATCGACCTGTACCAGAGGCAGCGTTCGCTACTAATACTAATCTCTTATGCTAAGCTACACACCGGAGGCAGAGGTCCGCCGGCGTAGACGGTCGTCATTTGTGGTCAACTTTCGTGAATCGACCTGTACCAGAGGCAGCGTTCGCTACTAATACTAATCTCTTATGCTAAGCTACACACCGGAGGCAGAGGTCCGCCAGCGTAGACGGTCGTCATTTGTGGTCAACTTTCGTGAATCGACCTGTACCAGAGGCAGCGTTCGCTACTAATACTAATCTCTTATGCTAAGCTACACACCGGAGGCAGAGGTCCGCCGGCGTAGAAGGTCGTCATTTGTGGTCAACTTTCGTGAATCGACCTGTACCAGAGGCAGCGTTCGCTACTAATACTAATCTCTTATGCTAAGCTACACACCGGAGGCAGAGGTCCGCCGGCGTAGAAGGTCGTCATTTGTGGTCAACTTTCGTGAATCGACCTGTACCAGAGGCAGCGTTCGCTACTAATACTAATCTCTTATGCTAAGCTACACACCGGAGGCAGAGGTCCGCCGGCGTAGAAGGTCGTCATTTGTGGTCAACTTTCGTGAATCGACCTGTACCAGAGGCAGCGTTCGCTACTAATACTAATCTCTTATGCTAAGCTACACACCGGAGGCAGAGGTCCGCCGGCGTAGAAGGTCGTCATTTGTGGTCAACTTTCGTGAATCGACCTGTACCAGAGGCAGCGTTCGCTACTAATACTAATCTCTTATGCTAAGCTACACACCGGAGGCAGAGGTCCGCCGGCGTAGACGGTCGTCATTTGTGGTCAACTTTCGTGAATCGACCTGTACCAGAGGCAGCGTTCGCTACTAATACTAATCTCTTATGCTAAGCTACACACCTGAGGCAGAGGTCCGCCGGCGTAGACGGTCGTCATTTGTGGTCAACTTTCGTGAATCGACCTGTACCAGAGGCAGCGTTCGCTACTAATACTAATCTCTTATGCTAAGCTACACACCGGAGGCAGAGGTCCGCCAGCGTAGACGGTCGTCATTTGTGGTCAACTTTCGTGAATCGACCTGTACCAGAGGCAGCGTTCGCTACTAATACTAATCTCTTATGCTAAGCTACACACCGGAGGCAGAGGTCCGCCGGCGTAGACGGTCGTCATTTGTGGTCAACTTTCGTGAATCGACCTGTACCAGAGGCAGCGTTAGCTACTAATACTAATCTCTTATGCTAAGCTACACACCTGAGGCAGAGGTCCGCCAGCAGCAGCCAGGCCTGCGCGCGCGGCGCCGCGAGGTGCTGGCGGGAGCGCGGGCGCGCGGTGTCGGCGGACGACGCGCCCTCCGACAGCGCTCGCTCTACCCGATACACGCCCGCACTCTCCGCGCGGATGCTCGCTGCAAATTGCAACCTACTATTTAAGGTGCCGTATGGTCCCCGGCAGAGTAGAATAGGCCACCCTCACTCTTACCGAGGTGTCGTAAAAGGCGACTAAGGTAAAGCTGCTGGCATGATCATCAGCACCCAGAGAAGGAAAACTCTGCATTTATATCAAAACCCTCGCCAACCCGTCTGCCAAGCGTGGTGAGTATGGCAATTACCCCTCATGTGGTTGAGGGAGGCCCGTGCCCCAGCAGTGGGGACTTAAATGGGCTGATGATGAGATGATGAGATTTAAGGTGGGTACTATGTAAGTGGGTGGATGGATTGTGTGAAGAATGGCATGATGGAAAAAGGGGTGGATGATTCGATGACGAATAACAGGGACGTATGGAATAGGAAAACATATTGCGCCGACCCCAGATAACCTGGGAAAAGGGCAAGAGGATGATGATTTAAGGTGGGTGGCCACATCAAGCGACATCAATCGATTTAAATTGATAGCAACTAAACCGCATATCTTTTTAATAATTTCGAAGTTATATACTATTTATTTAATACGTATAGTTAACTTTGTGATCTATTTTGCACTCGAAATTTGGATTAACGCCATAAGTGGCCGTTTTTGGCGGTAATTCATATTTCAAGTAGAAAGCAGACCAAAAAGTTAATTATAAGTATTGAATAAAGAGAATAAGTTCTTTTCGAGATGCTCGAACTTGGAAATTGTTAAAAAGTTTGGTTTCGCTAGTTAAGGAAATAGACTAGTTGCCACTATTTTTATTATTTGATAAAACGGTTCATTATAATTTTATAAACTCCTTTCCTAATATATTTTAAATTATATTTTCACTATACAGCCACAAAAGCCGTCCGCCATGATGGTCTTTTAATTATCTGTGCCGTGACGTCGCTGTTATTGTAAGCAATACGCGTGACTGTCATGACTGTCACAACCTTTTTAGAAATACCACGTATAACCTGAAACTGTCGTTTGACGTTTTGTTGTTTACAATAATGGTGACGTAAAACTATAGCGGACGGTGTTTTCAATCAAAGAAAAAAAAGTAAAAATATAAATGGAGGACGTTGAGTTTACAGCAATCCCTCATATCTATTGAAGTTAATATATTTCAAACCCTTGTGCGGAATAAAATTTTAATTAAAAGTTATTTTTGTAAATAGTGACATGAGGCAACTTGCCTATTGCCACACACTGGCGGATTGCGACGGATGTGCAACGTGAACGATGCGCAGCCGCGACGCGTTCGCTGCTCCGCTTTGAAAACTCTCGCGATCCGCTATTGCGGCAAGTCCCTAAGGGGCCAGCGAACAACGTATAACCCATACAAACGTAATACCAATGCCGTGACGTCGCTGTTATTGTAAGCAATACGCGTGACTGTCATGACTGTCACAACCTTTTTAGAAATACCACGTATAACCTGAAACTGTCGTTTGACGTTTTGTTGTTTACAATAATGGTGACGTAAAACTATAGCGGACGGTGTTTTCAATCAAAGAAAAAAAGTAAAAATATAAATGGAGGACGTTGAGTTTACAGCAATCCCTCATATCTATTGAAGTTAATATATTTCAAACCCTTGTGCGGAATAAAATTTTAATTAAAAGTTATTTTTGTAAATAGTGACATGAGGCAACTTGCCTATTGCCACACACTGGCGGATTGCGACGGATGTGCAACGTGAACGATGCGCAGCCGCGACGCGTTCGCTGCTCCGCTTTGAAAACTCTCGCGATCCGCTATTGCGGCAAGTCCCTAAGGGGCCAGCGAACAACGTATAACCCATACAAACGTAATACCAAAATAATTTGTAATTTGAGGATATTTCGACATTTCATTGCTGTTACTCGGGTTAAGGAAGTATTTCTCTATGTCTCGGTTAAAACCTGCTCTTAAAAATATTTACTTACTTAAAAATATATGCGATTACTTTCGTAAATTTTTCGATGTTAACGACCTACTTTCTGACAATTTGTTTTATATAAAAAACTCAATTAATCATTATAAAAAATTTACAAAGACAAAATTTGTATTGTGAAGTCATACAATGATTTTAAAGAAAATTTAATTTTCAATAATCATTTTTAGTATCCGCAAATGCACACAATTTTCTAACTAATTTCAAACAGCCATCTTGCTGTTTTTATTCGCCTCGGAAAGGTCGCGGTAGCGAAACAGAGATAGCAATATATAAGAGGAACGGCGAAGCTTGCCACGACTTGAATTTGAACGACGCACCGCCGGAGTCTTAACCTACCTTGCCACTTACCTTGCCATGCCCAGCAGTAACCGGTTACCGACTGCCTCAATGACGTAGTGGCTAGCAATGATGATGGCAATGATTTCACTAGTGAAATCGCACTTCAATACTTTTTTACTATGAAGTCTTCCGCCGAGCCGGGCGTTATAGGCTCGGGGACCATAGGCCAGTGTACCATCTTGTTTTTATTCTTAGAGTATACATAAGCAAGCTATAGAGCGCGTGTGTCAGTCCCGGTTAGTTGTACCTATCATAAGCAGATATGTTTAAGTACCTACCTTCGATCAAGGTACCTACCTCTATAGGTATACTAGCTGATTGGCTTGTAAAAGACACTCAATGAGGGTTTTCGCGTGTGAAAAATCCGCTAGATGGAATACTATAGAAGTGAGGTCCATATACAATGTGATTGGTTATTTTTAAACGTGATCTGTCCAAATGTCAATTAGAGTCTAATCTAATTATTAGACGAACTAAACAACCAATGCGATGGATGTTGGACCTTAGTCCAACAGTACGCCATCTAGTTTTACACGCGAAAAGCCTCATTAATGTGCATTCTTGTACTTACAGTTCATAAAACTCTCTCAGGCGCGCATAGCTTACTTATGTATACTCTAAGGTTTTGTCGTATAATATATATCAAGTCGCGTGATGCGCGAAATATTCAAAATAGCGCCATCTGTTGCTGTTAAGATGGTACTACTGAGCGAACTTCTTTCTTGAAGCGATAATAGACGTCGCCACACGACCTTTGATACATTTTCTTCTTATTCTAAACAGTCAAATTATATGACAAAGTACAGCCAGTCGAAAGATAGATGATGAGGTTTGCCTCACCTGCATCCCGGTTGCTGTGCATGTCGTCGGCGTGCTGCGAGTCCGACAGCGCGTCCAGCTCCGCGTAGCCGTTGTGCTCGGCTTCCGCTTCCGCCTCCGCGTCCGTACTGTTCAGGAGTGTAAGGAGTTCTTTGCCCGTCGCTAGCGCAGCCTGGAATCAAATAAATAATGACAATACGGTACTTGACTATTTTTTTTTCATTTGTGTAATCAAAAGACCTCTCAATGATAGAAACATCGTTGAAAGAATTACTTGATTCTCATTTAAACTACCTGAGATATCACAACTTTAAAATCACATTATTTTGGGCAAACCCAAAACGCTCCATACAAATGGCTACTGAGATGTGACGTCACACGCAAGTATTTTGTATGCATTTCATTTGAATTTTGTATGGTAGCTATATCAAATGTTTCGTTTACGTCAATGGTTCCATTATAATAGTTGGTGTAAATTATATGGGTTATTCAATGGTATAATATTTTTTTTAAAATTTCATACTTTTAAAATGGACTTGCCCATGAATCTTTGAATGACCATAAAACCGGCTAGACGTTATATTTTTGATTGAGAATTTTTGCTATTGGCACATATTTACCTATATTTTAATAAAATATTTATATTTTTTAAAATCTCGAGCTTAGTCAAATACCCTATAGTGCTAACACACACTAGAAATAAATATTAGTGATACATAAGCTAAAAACACGGAAACTTTTTTAAAACTGTACAAAGTACAGTACCTATATTGCAAGCTAGCATAGTTCCTAAGTGTATTACCTCATACGAGTCATCGTTACTTGTTATTGTTTATATCACATCAGTTCATAGCAGCCTTTATTATTGTACACACATTTACAAGTTAACAATAAATCAAGTTAGTGTTATCAATTATCAAGATATCTCAACCAACCAAGGGCTCGTACATTAATGGTCCTTCGAGCCGGATATATTTACGAAAAGAGAGACATTGGAGGAGGCCTATGTTCTGCTGATGTGTGAGCTCTGGCATGGGAGGTAGATCTGACCGTCCTACCTAAGTCAAGTAAGGACACTCACCTCGCCGCTCTCCCAAGTCAGCTGTAAGGCAGCCAGCGCCCACAGCGGCCAGTCCGCGTTGGGGTAGTGGTGCCGAGCTAGTCGCGCGGCGGCCAACGCTCTCGTGGCTCTAGGCCCGGCGCAGGCGCAGGACCACAGCGCCGTCGCCAGGCGTAATCCTCCGCCGCATTCTGCTCGCGCCTGGAGACAGGATCGCGTCGCGTCCTGACACGAAAACCATCAATAAATTCATTGTACGAGTTAACTCGATTATTTCATTTATATTATTATTTAAGTTATACAATCCACAGATTCTGGGTCGCTGCCTTTGTTTGCTGGTTCTTCTAGCCATCACGTATTATTTAAAAGGCTTTTTTCTAATTGTCCATCTTATCTATGTATACCTAGCTTTTAAGTTTTGTATGTTGTGCAATAAAGAGTATCTATTTATCTATCTACCGCTTCCGCTACCGCTAACCTTCCCTTGATTCGCAGGACATAGCTTGACCAATCGAATTTTTTTCTCTTTAGTCTGATCAACGGGGGCGGAGTGTGCATAGCTAATGGAAAAGCCCCCCACGACCTGTGGACCACGGGAAGGTCAACTTTGTAAACGATAAAACTATAAATACGATGGCCAATTTTTGATTAAAAAACCTAGGGCGACAAATATATTAAAATGGTGCCCAAAGTTCTTATTATCTCTTGCACTCACCATCGCTTCGTTGAGCATGCCGAGGTACATGTACTGCAGCGCTAGGTAGTAGAACGCCAGATGATCGTTGTCATCTAGCTGCACAGACCGGAGCAGCAACTTTAAACTCGTCTCGTTTTCCGATTCCTTCTCTATCCGAGAATTCGTTTTCTGATGGCAAAAATAAACTAAATTAAATTACAATTGATTTGCAATAAAATTACATAAGACTATTTAAAGCATTAGAATTATGACGTCACATGTAATCAAAGAAAAATACAACGCCATCAGAGTGCACTTATGACTCAACTGGATGTAGCAGGTGCCCATGGTCGGCTTATGTATCACTCAAAATCAAAAATATCTTTATTTAATTTCAGTCCATACAGAACATTTATGAATATCAAAATTCAGAATGTTAAGCTTTAAAAAAAAAATTACGCCATTTTGTATAGTTTTGGCGGCTTTACAATATGAAAAATTACAATTTCATTTTCCTCTCCTGATCTCATTTCGTCGCTGAATGTATAGTTCCAAAATTCACCAATAGATGGCGTTGGGAGTGGACTGCGTCGTGCACGAGTGTTTCGCCTTTTAGTATCAATCAACGTGATTACCTGTGCTTTCATCTGGTGTCCTATGCCAGCGTAGAGGCAGCAGCGCGCCAGCATGGGCCCCTCGTTCTGTTCCTCTATCGCCAGCCCCTCCTCCGCCAGCTCGATGCCTTCCTCTATCTACTCATTACAACATTATTCATATCAGATAACGACACATTCATCACCAGCACATTTCGGATAGGTTTTCAACTGTGAATATCATTCAGATAATGATACGGTGATACGTATAGCTGTGATCTTGTTAGTCTGGTTCTCTTGTAAATCAGAGCCAGTTGCTTCAATGTTAATACATTGAAGCGACTGGCTCTGATTTACAAGAGAACCAGGGAGTCTGATTAATATCAGACTCCCCAAATTTCGGACCATACTCCAAGCGTACCTCGGACTCTTAAGCGAAAGCTTTTGATGCAACCGGGAATGTCACGCTGAGATGAGATGGGTATACTTTAAAGAAGACGTTTAAAATTAAATTAGATTAGAACTGGTGACCCCACAGCGAGCGAAGCGAGTGTGCTGCGGCAAAGACCAGAGTAGCGCGAAAATAACAAATAACTATTGGAATCTGCTGGTAAAAATAAAATTTAAAAACTAAAACCCGACTACCAACAAATCAAGCTCTAACAAGTACGAAACAAGTAAACTGTCTCTGCTGAATTTTTCTTGTTTCGTACTTTTTAGAGCATGTTTTTTTGGTAGTCGGGTTTTAGTTTTTAAACTTTATCTTTATTTAACATAGTTTTAGTTATGTAGATAAAATTCCATATTTGAAATGTGCTAAAAAATGTACCGTCAAGCCAATTTTTTTTTAGTTCCTTACTCTAAGTCCCCTAGAGGGCGCTGTAGTCAATTTACCTTGACTTCATGTCACCTATAACCAGAAAACAATCAAGATGTTTTTAACGATACCTCATTTGTTCAAATATGATAACTAGTTTAGAAGTTATGAGGGAACAGATGAACAACTATACATATAGGTTAAAATCATAACCCCCTTTTTGCTTCACCGTAGTCGGGTAAATACATTCAAAGATTCTGTTGGCTTAACATTCTTGGAACAAAATGTTCTGTGTGTGAAAGGTTAATAGTGAACATGCGCACAGACAGTGGTGTCAGCTGGTGCCATTCATTTGAACTTAGTAAGTAAAATAAAGTATCAGCCTATATTCTGTCCCACTGCAGGACAAGAAATCAAGTCATCACTACTTTAATGGGGTTAGGCTTAATCACTACGCTTGCCTAATGCGGATTAATGATCACAAACCCTAGCAAAGTTCGAAAAATTCTATACAAAGTGGAGCCACCTATAGGCAAAACTATAATGTCAAACGTTCATTGGATTAAACGAATGCTGGTGGAATGTAATCATGTCATAATAACTGTAATTTTTACCTGAGAACGTCGAAGCAAAAAGGAGGGTTATGATTTTGACCTGTATGTATGTATGGTTGTTCATCTGTTCCCTCATAACTTCTAAACTAGTAATCATATTTGAACAAATGAGGTGTCGTTAGAAGCGTCTTAGGCGACATGACGTCACGTAAAATTGATTACAGCGTCCTTTAGGGGACTTAGAGTAAGGAACTAAAAAACATTTTGCTTGACGGTACCGTGTGGGGTATCAAATGAAAGAGCTTTTTTAGCACATTTCAAATATGTATTTTTATTTACGTAATTAAAAATATCTTAAATAAAAATAAAGTTTAAAAACTAAAACTCGACTACCAAAAAAACACGCTCTAAAAAGTACCAAACAAGAAAATTGTCTGTGCTGAAATCATTATGCCGTGTCGTCGTGGTTGTAGGTCACAATGATTTTATTTTATTATTATAACGAGCCGTGTGGTCCCCTGCAGAGTAGAATAGACCACCCTCACTCTTACCGAGGTGTCGTAAAAGGCGACTAAGGTAAAGCTTCTGGCATGATCATCAGCACCCAGAGAAGGAAAACTCTGCATTTTTATCAAAACTCTCGCCAACCCGTCTACCAAGCGTGGCGAGTATGGCAATTACCCCTCATGTGATTGAGGCAGGCCCGTGCCCCAGCAGTGGGGACTTAAATGGGCTGATGATGATGATTAAGTAAATAATACACTTAAAAAATTCACCGTAGGGCTCAGGTGGGACTCGAACCCACAACCTTCCACAGTCCGGGTGGCTGCACTAACCATTTATGCTATCCGAACCCCTTGCTAAGACGACGAATTTTGTAAGTGCTTGAATCGTCATGAGCCGACGATAGTCTCATCAATATTGTAAGTATACTCATCACGACAGTATAGTCGGCTCATGACGATTCAAGCACTTACAAAATTCGTCGTCTTAGCAAGGGGTTCGGATAGCATAAATGGTTAGTGCAGCCACCCGGACTGTGGAAGGTTGTGGGTTCGAGTCCCACCTGAGCCCTACGGTGAATTTTTTAAGTGTATTATTTACTTAAGAATAAATTGCAAAGAATTGCTATACCAAACACAATAATATTGATGATGATGATGATGATGATTATAATGAATCTGTGTTGCTAGAGTAAGTAGGTAGGTTTAGAAGATACAAATGGGTGCACTCACCCATCCCATGTTGTAGCAGGTGTTGGCGGCGACGAGGCGCAGCGGCGCATCGGTCGGCGCAAGCGGCGCGGCGCGGCGCATCACGCTGTGCGCGCGCACGCCCGCACCCCACACCGGCGCGTCTGCGCGGACGCACACACTACACTACATATAGAGGGAGGCGGCCTAGCCAGGTGGCGCTATATTATTGCCAACTACAAACATTTCGACATGAATGTACCGGCTCGACCGGAGTAATACCACGTCCTCACAGAAAACCGTGTGAAGCAGTGTATGCGCTGTGTTTCGCTGTTCAAAGTGTGGGACAAGACAAATTAGCAACGATGTTAAATTGTCTGTTATTTTTAACAGCTCGTTAACGAACGCTTTGTTTAGAGAGCAATGGTGAAATTGGGCCTTATGAGGTTTCATCAAAATCGGTTCAGTAATATTCAAGATTTGGAGAATCAATATGTGTAAGTGTGGAAGGTGTAATTAACTTTTATTTTATAAAGGGCTCTTAACGTCGACCTATACAGTGATGAAAGAAGGGATGACAGTTTGTATAAAATTATTAAAAAATTTTAGGTATTAAAGGGGTGGGCGGCACCCACTAAATTAAAAGCGATAAAATAATATTTGACACATTTCATATAGATACTTTACATAACAGTTCTCAGAAAAAAAAGGAATTATCCATCTGTAAAGTTTTTCATTTCTTCGAACAAGAGACTTACAGAAAAATATGACAAAAGCCCCATTCGAACTTTATCGGAGATACTCTGCGCTACGAATCAAATGTTAAGCTATACCATAGATTTATTCTCAGTTAGTCGCAGTCATAGTCATTTATTAACCCAATTTCTAACAAAGCTGTACTACGTTTATAAGTTAATATATCAGTATAATTCGTCTACGCAGAAGAGCAAGTTAAATCCGATTGATTACTATTGCGAAAGCATTTCAAACATAGATTTTATTGCGTTACGTTAAGATTAAATATAATAAATCTAGAGACTTATATGTCTCTTAACCGCACTCGCACCAAACATGGCGCTGACGCATCAACCAATAAGAAATTGTAATTTTTGGCGCGCATAAACGGAACGTGGCAGAACGCCCTGTTGGTCTAGTGGTTAACGCCCTGTTGGTCTAGTGGTTAACGCCCTGTTGGTCTAGTGGTTAACGCCCTGTTGGTCTAGTGGTTAACGTCCTGTTGGTCTAGTGGTTAGCGTCCTGTTGATCTAGTGGTTAACGCCCTGTTGGTCTAGTGGTTAACGCCCTGTTGCTCTAGTGGTTTAAGTACCGGGCCGTGATCTCGGGGTCCTGGGTTCGATTCCCGGGTCGAGTGAAAAGTATGTTTCGAATTTTTCGAACATAGCTCGGGTTTGTGATCACTAATCCGCATTTGGCAAGCGTGGTGATTGAGCCTAATCCCATCATAGTAGGGAAGACTTGATTTCTATGATGGAGGCCTTTGCCCTGCAGTGGGACAGTTTATAGGCTGATACCTACTTTATACGGAACGTTGCGTTTGGTTAAGATTTTTTTTTATAGAAAGGTCAATCATGACCTCACTCCGCCTGATGGTAAGCGGCCGTGAAATCCAAATATGAGGCTGACAGGCACAAAAGAACTAACAAAGTACACATTGTGTCTGCCATCCTCACCCTGCTGAGATGCCGTTTCCCCTAAAAGCCTAAAAGAAGATATTGCCGCAGTTTTCAAAGACTCCTGCGCAGGTACATTTGTGTAACTTATGAAATTGGTAAAACTGTACAACCTGTGCGGATAAAGAATGGGATCAGAAATGGCGGCGCATCTATTCACTTCTCGCTCGCACACTATTTGCGTCTATACTCGCACCCCAGCGCATCTATTCACTTCTCGCTCGCACACTATTTGCGTCTATACTCGCACCCCACGAGTGCGATTATAGACGCAAATAGTGTGCGAGCGAGAAGTGAATAGATGAGCCGCCATTTCTGATCCCATTCTTTATCCGCACAGGTAGTACAAGTGTAGGTAAAACCTGCTTTTTGTCTAATCAGACACTGGCAATATTTTGACACTGATTTGAATTTAATGTATATACTTTGTTTATAATAATATATCATGTCTGACTGTCTCCATGTGACCAAGATACCGTGTATAATTTTTAAACCTATTAAATACAACTGTACGAGCTACGTCGCACAGACAAAGACAAAGGGGCTCTAGGCTCACTAGAGAGTTAGGTTCCCTTCCTTTCCTTATATTCTGTTCGCCGGGACGCGGTGCCTTACAAGCAGCGCTTCCCGCCCGTACAACAACTAATAGGGTATTTGACTAAGCTCGAGATTTTACAAAATATAAATATTTTATTAAAATATAGGTAAATATGTGCGAATAGCAAAAATTCTCAATTAAAAATATAACGTCTAGCCGGTTTTATCGTCATTCAAAGATTCATGGGCAAGTCCATTTTCAAAGTATGAAATTTTTTTAAAATAATTATACCATTGAAAAACCCATATAATTTACACCAACTATTATAATGGAACCAATGACATAAACGAAACATTTGATATAGCTACCATACAAAATTCAAATGAAATGCATACAAAATACTGTCGTGTGACGTCACATCTCTGTAGCCATTTGTATGGAGCGTTTTGGGTTTGTCCAAAATAATGTGATTTTAAAGTTATGATATCTCAGGTAGTTTAAATGAGAATCAAGTAATTCTTTCAACGATGTTTTTATCATTGAGAGGTCTTTTGATTACACAAATGAAAAAAAAATTGTCAAATACCGTATTACTTGGATACTCTAGCGGCTATTATTCCGGCTTTTTTCCACTGCGTCCTTTCTCTGCATCAGAAACAAGGTAATGGTGGTTGGTGGTTACCGGGCGGCAGGTGGTCGTGGCTGTGGTGGTTGGGCCGCGGAGCCGGCGGCGCGGCGGCGGCGGTGGCGAGCGCGCGCTGGCGCCACACGTGCGCGCAGTTGAACGAGAACTTCATCGCGCGCTCCAGCGACTGCGGGGTCCAGTTATATTTCATGAGAAAGGGAGGCAAGCGAGTCACCTGATGGTAACTATGCCTTTTGCTAAAATTTGCACATGTTATCTAAAATAAAGAACACACTTAAAAATTTCATCTCGTGTTCAGGCGGGACTCGAACCCACACCTTCCACAATCCGGGTGAATGTACTACCAATTATACCACTGAACGCGTTACTTAGTCGACGAAATTTGTAAGTGCTTGATTCGACATGAGCTGTCGATAAATCTTAGACTAGACTTAAGAACTTAAGAATAAATCGCATAAGATTGCTATAAAATATCAACTATGTTATCTAAAAAGTGTATCTGTAAACATTTACATCCCTTTAAGGCAACGGGTAGCCCTTACTAGCGACACCATTCGTTTTTAATTGTTAGCTACTAAACCGGATCTATTTTAAACAATTTCGGGGTTACCATATCTCGGCAAACACTTATTTGCACGATTAAACCGTATGGTCCCTGGCAGAGTAGAATAGGCCACCCTCACTCTTACCGAGGTGTCGTAAAAGGCGACTAAGGTAAAGTTTCTGGCATGATCATCAGCACCCAGAGAAGGAAAACTCTGCATTCATATCAAAACCCTCGCCAACCCGTCTGCCAAGCGTGGTGAGTATGGCAATTACCCCTCATGTGATTGAGGGAGGCCCGTGCCCCAGCAGTGGAGACTTAAATGGGCTGATGATGATGACTTATTTGCACAAATATTGGATCCAACGCGTACGCAAAAAATTGATTCACGCCAAAAGCGGCCACTTTTGGCGATAATCCATTTTTCGCGTACAAAACAACATTTGTGCACAGTTATTTAATAAATAGTACAAGTGTTTGCCTAGAGGTTGTAACCCCAAAATTGTTTAAAATAGATCCGGTTTAGTAGCTAACAATTAAAAACTAATGGTGTCGCTAGTTAGGGCTACCCGTCGCCTTAACCACGTGTATTCTATATATTCTATATTCTTACAACATCTCATACGTTAAGCTACTTAGTACGGGATCAGTACTAAGTAGCTTAAACACTTGTGTTACAGATATCAGACAACAGAGGAACACAAATATATACTTAAATACATATATTACAACCCAGACACCGAACAAACACAAGTGTTCATCGCACGAATGTTTGTCCCGGGTGGGGATCAAACCCACGACCTTTAGCGTAAGAGGCAGGGTCACTACCAATTGCGCCATCCGGTCAGTCAACGTGTTCTATTAACCATTATAAAAACAAAATCTGTTCTATCACTTTTGGAAATTCGTATGAAAATATTACTTAATATAATAGGTATATTATTATATTAAGTTATATTTTCATACGAATTTATAACTTTTCATACTAAGTCGGTCACGTGACTTGGTCATTTTGTATGGGAATTCGAAATATTTTTCGATGAATTTCGAAGTCATTGAATAAATGTTCAGAATGGTTGGTAGAACACATGGTTAAAGGAATGAAAATCTTCACAGATACACCCTGTATAGTCCATTCAGTATCTGAAGGTGAATAGGACAGTTCAAACGTTTCGTATCATGCATCCATCTTTCTACAAATAAAAATATTAAATGTAAAAATCATTTACTTTTATGTGCTCTTATTCTTCAAAAATAACAAGTATTATACTTTCTGAACTAATCTGCACAAGAACTTAAAATAATTTACCAATAAAATTTGTAAAAAATATCTTATGATTTGCATAATGCGCTAATCAGAATTTTTGCTCATAGTAATTGACACAAACAATCGCAAACAATGTCGGAATGCTTCCGTCACTGGCGTGTCACTCACCTCCTAGCACTAGGCACAGCTGGCCCCACCTGGTGGCGGCTAGCGCCAGCAGGTCTATGACGGCGACCGCGTTCTGCAGGGAATGCTTCCTGGCGGCTTCGAACTCTCCGCTCTGCGATAGGACCGCGTCTCGCACCTGCCATCGCTTCGCCCACCAGAAGCAGAAGGACTACTTCTTCGTACTCGTTGCGGGGGACGAACTGGAGAATAAACATAGTATAATGAATGCAGAAATAAATAAAAAGTATTTCCAAAAATGTTGTATCGACTATAAGCTGATCATTTGACCCGCTTTGAGCGAACTGTCCTGATAAAGAATAGAGTGAATAGGCAGTTACTGGATAGACATGATCCACCCTCGGCCACATAATCACTTATTACCAGGTGAGATTGGGAAATGTCTGGCTATTCAAAAATCGGTCACCTGTCCCGTTGTCCCCAAGCAAAGCACAGAGACGCAAAAGTTTCCCGTTTTTGTGAAACAGTACTACACAGACATGATCCACCCTCGGCCACATCACTTATCATCAATACAATCTACGGCTAATAAAAAAAAAGATTTTCGGCCATCTGTCCCGTTGTCCTTAAGCAAAGTACCGGGACGCAAAATTGTCTCGCTTTGTGACACCGAGCGAAAAAAATTAAATTATGATACTCATTAAACACGCGCGGACTGGTATCATAGACCATAAGCAAACGTCAAGCCAAACCGGGTATTATTATTATCCTCCAACCGATAACGGCTACGGCGGACAATCTCAACGACCAGCTACGTACGCAGGATATAGTGCTCAAGTGTATGTGCTAACACAAGTGCACTCTCTATTCCGTTACCCTCATATTCCGATACGAGATTGTGACACGACCAGGGATCGAGCACAGGACCAACGTAACACACACTTATCTTGCTTGCCTAGGCACGGGGGTAAAAGACCGCCAACTTCCAGGCTCCGGGCGTTCACTAAGAATTTCGTACCGATAACTTAGGTGCAAATTTTTGGCCCGATAGCTGTCTCTTGCGCAGCTGTCGCTACCGGCCTAAACAAGTAAAGTAAAATTAAACAATTACTTAATAGGTACGAGTATAAACAATAAATTACCATTTGAACCTATTATTCCCCTTTTTTTTTCTTAGGGGAAACCATCATGGCCGTCATCTTGCTACATGTAGGGAACAAGGTGGTGTGTGGGACTCAAACCCTAACTAAAACCCCTGGGGTGTTCCATCTCCGCGAAATCGCGGTCGGAAACCCCCACAGCCGGGACTAGACCGTACCGCTAATCGCGCTCGCCGCTTCACCCCTATCTGGCGCAATACGACTTACCAGGACACCCAGTAATGTAGTCCCCCTCGGAGTCGTACGCTGAGCAAGCCACTAACCTATTATTCCCCTGCGCCAACTGCTATACGTATTGAGTAACCCTACCTGGTTGATGCCCGCGTACTTCTTGGGCTTCCAGGGCCCCTCGGACACGTGGTCCTCGCGCCGGCGCGTCAGCGTGCCCGGCTGCGGCGCTATCGCCAGCTTCTCCGGCGCTTTGTACACCTGCGAACAAAATAATGTTCACATTACAATTATATCACAACAGTAGTTTATGTTACTTTATACATCGTTATTTTTTATCTTTACATCCCGAAAACCTTATAATAGGTATCTTGAATAAAGTCGATTTAGCATGTTAGATCAACAAAATAAGCTCAAAAAAATCTGCTGTTCTATACCGGGTGCCGGGTGGATATTCAATTTTTAACAGACTTTAAAATAAAGGAGGTTCTCAATTCGACATATTTTTTTATGTTTGTTCGCCGATTAATTTGCCATTTATAAACCGATTTAGATGATTATTTTTAGTTGGAAAGTATAAGTAGAGAACTGTATGGCTTGGTATGATGATGACACAACATTGTATGTAAGTTTGGCGATTAAAAAGAGTAACTGGCGAGTTTCTTGCCGGATCTTCTCGACCAGAAACAACTTTCCGAGCCGGTGGTAGAATCGCATTATGTTTATTTATTTCTTTAGTATATATTATGTATTAACATATATATGTATTCATCATCTTCATCATCATCAGCCCATTTAAGTCCCCACTGCTGGGGCACGGGCCTCCCTCAATCACATGAGGGGTAATTGCCATACTCACCACGCTTGGCAAACGGGTTGGCGAGGGTTTTGATATAAATGCAGAGTTTTCCTTCTGTGGGTGCTGATGATCATGCCAGCAGCTTTACCTTAGTCGCCTTTTACGACACCTCGGTAAGAGTGAGGGTGGCCTATTCTACTCTGCCGGGACCACACGGCTGATGTATATGTATATGTATTAACATGTGAATTATACATAAGTACTAATAAATAGTTTTAAGTCATTCAAATGTATGACGATTTGTACAAGCCTATGCAAATAAAGAATTATTTGACTTTGACTTTGAGATAGTCCCGGATGGGTACCATGGATCAGGATATCAGGATCTGATGATGGGATCCTGGAAAAATTGGGGGGAACTCTCGAATTTTATAGGTACACGTAATGTTTTTGTATCTTTTTTTCAAAACTGCACCAGTATTTACGCCGGACTGTATTAATTGTGTGGCTCTGCTGATGATGGAAGGTCAACTCCTCGGCCGTGTGGTCCCCGGCAGAGTAGAATAGGCCACCCTCACTCTTACCGAGGTGTCGTAAAAGGCGACTAGGTAAAGCTGCTGGCATGATCATCAGCACCCATTGTTCATCAGTCAATTCCCCTGAAAACCAGCGCCTCGGCATTATCTATGTCTTGGCATTATCCTGAAGGTCACCTTTATATAAAATAAATATTTTCTTTTGTTTCTTTCTATCATTCGTTTTTAATTGTTAGCTTCTAAACCGGATCTATTTTAAATAATTTTGGGGTTACAATCTCTCGGCGAAGCAGTGGCCGTGTGGTCCCCGGCAGAGTAGAATAGGCCACCCTCACTCTTACCGAGGTGTCGTAAAAGGCGACTAAGGTAAAGTTGCTGACATGATCATCAGCACCCAGAGAAGGAAAACTCTGCATTCATATCAAAACCCTCGCCAACCCGTCTGCCAAGCGTGGTGAGTATGGCAATTACCCCTCATGTGATTGAGGGAGGCCCGTGCCCCAGCAGTCTGGGAAAAGGGCAGGAGGATGATGATGATGACCTATTACAAGGTTTTTGGGATGTAAACGATAAAAAAATAACTGTGTAGCATTGTCAATTGCAATGTCAAAGCATCACACAAGGTCCAGCCTGAAAATCCCGCAGCTGCTCTTTATGGCAGTTGCAGCATATGCTAGCCTTGTTGGCCGCAACTATTTGTCTCTGTACCTTTTTTTTCTGTTTGGTTTATGTATTACACACAACACATTTGTTGTGGTCAGTAAATTAATTCTTATCTCGTCAGCTAGGAGACAGATAACCAGACAGGCGGACATCGAAGTCTCAGTACTGGGTTCTTGTTTTTACTTCATGGGTACTGAACTTTATAAAAAGAGGGTAATAAAATAAAAAAAATACAACGAAATTTCTGTTTTTTTACAAATGGAATTCTACAAGCCCGAGTTTTCGACAAGGCTTTCCGCATGGGATGTTTTTTTATGCTAGTGGCGATAAACGAGCAAACGGGTCACCTGATGGTAAGTAATCAACATCGCCCATGAACATCTACGAAATCAGATCAGAATCAGCTTTTTCTAAAAAGGCTTAACAGTATTTTTATGTGATAGGGGGCAGACGAGCAGACGCTCGCTTTGCCTAATAGTAAGCCGCCGCCCATGGACACCGGCTATACCAGTGGAGTCACAAGTGCACTCCCAACCTTTAAACTTCAATTTCCCCGGATTGGGATTCCGTTACCCTCACTCACGCAGCGAAACAGCACAGTGCTGCTTCACGCCGGTTTTCTGTGAGGGCCGTGGTATCACTCCGGTCGAGCCGGCACATTCATGCCGAAGCGCAGCTTTCGCACGGTAGTAAAGTTACCTGTCCCGTGACGCCGCGCATGAGCACCTCGGCGAGCTGGCGCGTGAGCGTGAGGCGCAGCGCCTGCGTCGACGCCGACTCCACTGCCGTCAGCATCTCCCGGTACCTTCCGACATCGACATCATCATCAGCCAATACACGTGCACTACTCAATATAGGCACAAAATAATTATATATTGTAACACCCCATTAGTGTAGTAGTTTAAGTACCGGGCCGTGATCTCAGGGTCCTGGGTTCGATTCCCGAGTCGAGCAAAGGTACTTATGTTTCGAATTTTTCGAACATAGCATGGGTTTGTGATCACCAATCCGGATTAGGCAAGCGTGGTGATTAATCCTAATAACATCATAGTTACGATTGTGGCGATTGGACTGTATATCAACGCTGGCGATTGGATTTTATTTTATTTATTAGGATATCCAACAGCAAAGCCTTCTACATGATCAGTGTTACATAGCCAATGACAGGATATCACAACTTAAGCTTAATGAATATTCAAAAGACATCAAAGAAATCAGAAAAAATATTGAGTGTGTACAATCTGTGCGGATAACAAATGGGATCGGAAATGGCGGCGCATCTATTCACTTCTCGCTCGCACACTATTTGCGTCTATACTCTCACTCACTCGTGGGGTGCGAGTATAGACGCAAATAGTGTGCGAGCGAGAAGTGAATAGATGAGCCGCCATTTCTGATCCCATTCTTTATCCGCACAGGTTGTATACAATGTTGGTGCTAGTAATAGAAGAAGTAGTGCTACTATTATAAGCGAATACAATGCAATGTTATAATAAAGATATATACAATTATGTGCACATACATACAGAAATGCATTAAATAATAATATATAAAAAAATAACAGTTATAATACGAGTTAAAGCAGAACTAAACCTTTACAGCAATCGATATCTAAATATAATTACTGTCCAAGTCCGATCAGTCAGCAGTTCTTTATTTTACTATAGAAACTACTGATAGCAGCAAAACAGGTGTATTATCTAGTATTCATAGGCTCAGACACATAAGACATTAAAGGCAACGAGACAAATCATCATCATCATCGTCAGCCCATTTAAGTCCCCACTGCTGGGGCACGGGCCTGCCTCAATCACATGAGGGGTAATTTTTATTTTTATTTTATTTATTTTATTTAAGGAAACATACAGCTTATATATTTCATTATTAAACTAAGTTATAATACAAATTACATTAGCCTTCACAGTTTCCAAAGTTAAGTTGTACACAATATAATACTAAGTAGGTATATACTTAAAAATTTTGAAACACCATGGTAAAGCCTACATTACTCGTGCATTGATCTAAGAAGACGGCGGTACTTCGCCAGCTTCTCGTGGAATATGTCTATGTGAATGAAACTCTTATTATATGCACTGGTTGTTCTCACAATAAAACTATTTTCAGCGTAATTAGTACGACAAAGAGGTATATGAAATTGGCAGACGGGTTGGCCAGGGTTTAGGTATAAATGCAGAGTTTTCCTTCTCTGGGTGCTGATGGTCATGCCAGCAGCTTTACATTAGTCGCCTTTTACGACACCTCGGTAAGAGTGAGAGTGGACTATTCTATTACGAGACGAATACAAAGACAATAAAATGATAATATATCAAAATCAGTTAAAACGTAATAAGACATAAACAGATCATCAGCACCCAGAAAAGGAAAACTCTGCATTTATATCAAAACCCTCGCCAACCCGTCTGCCAAGCGTGGTGAGTATGGCAATTACCCCTCATGTGATTGAGGGAGGCCCGTGCCCCAGCAGTGGGAACTTAAATGGGCTGATGATGATGAAGACATAAACAATATAAAAGAGGCTGGTCCAGCCGTCGATCCTCAACAGCGATGACTTGATTTATATGATGGAAGCCTTTGCCCTGCAGTGGGACAGTATATAGGCTGATACTTAAGTTACTACTATGTATATAAAGTGAACATTTACTGACAGCCCTCTATGCAAAGCATGAAGAAGGACGAAACAGCCGCCCATCTACTACTAGTGCAAAGGAGTGGCCACCTGAGGGGCACACTACCCGGAACACATGGGTACTTTACAGGAAAGTGATGTTTTCTTCCACCACCGTATTGGAGGTAGAAATACACAATAATCAATAATCATGATATTTACTATTTTTCATATCTATGTGAACTTTAGACATGTCTAAACTTCATTTATATCTATACTATTTATAAAGAGGTAACTCTTACAGACAGTGGCAACGCTTATAAGTAATCCGAAAACCCGAAACGCTTGCGCGATGTAATCGACACCTAGCGCCATCTATTGGTATAAAGTAGAACGAATGCCCCGAAACGAAGTGAGAGCGAGGCATGTTTGGTAATGCCCTACATTTTTCAAAATCTTTTACTATTATCATGGACTAATATAGTGCATGCTATTATTTTCAATATGTACAAACTCACACCTAGCTAGATAACCTACATTTGCTAATGACGTTAGTCTGCCGCATAATGTTTGTCAGATGTTGAAACGACTACGATTACTCGGCGCGATGGAGCGAGACGTACAATCCGCCTATTTAGTTCCTTTCTTAGGATAACGTAATTACTTATTTCCATTTAAATACCTACTGAATCCTATTTTTCAGTTGAGAGATATATGCTATCGACTGTAAGAATAAAGATAATAACTTTTAATTAAATTAAGTATGTACTTACCTACATATTATTAAATTTAAATAAAACAATCAATTGTTAGCTCAATCCATAGTCAACCTGACAACTCCCATGTTGTAAATAAGCAATATTCGTATTCGTATGGACTTATTATTTGTTTTTTTTTTCTTTACTTCTATTACTGTCATAATGACAGATGTCATTTATGTGCGAAAAAAGCCGCCTTCAAAAACCACGAACAAAAATGTGTAAAATAATATTTTAACACATAATACACTTCGAATAACATTTTATAACAGTACATTTTTAATGTACATTTTTAATTATGTTTGTTAGGAGAAATCGACACTTGTTTCCTACTATCTCCACCAATCAATTAAAGGTAAGCCGACGACATGGTGATAAACTAAGTGCTCCTATGTCCAAAACAGCACTAAAAAACAATAGCTTCTTTTGTTTGGCTCCTAGAATTTTCAACAAATTGCCAAAACCCCTTAGAGACTCTGACATTGATATATTTAAGAAAAAATTAAAAGCTCTTCTTATAGGTAAGGCTTATTATACACTGACGGAGTTTTTAACTGACAAACTATAATACCAGAATTGTATTTTGTAAGAATGTATAATTGATTGTAATATATTTTTTTTAAGAATGTGTATAATTGAAATAGTATTGAAATCTGTATAAAAATGTAATCTGATCAGAATCAAAATGAATTATAAATAATTCTTTACCTACCGATACCTATATTTGTGCGCCTACAAAGGGCAAGACATAGTGCTACACTTACAAAAACATTTTAACATCTGTATCATTCCACCTATGTTTTACAAATAAAAGATTTGTATTTGAATTTGTATTTGTACACCTTAGAAAAGGTTTTACCGAAGTCGGCGCCTAATCCCTGTTGAATAATTATATGTTGTATTAAATTACAAGATAGTATTGGGCGCCGTATTTTTAAAGTTATATGCAAACATTACTTTAAAAAACTAAAAAATTGTGCATTTAACATAGAAAGATTGATAAATTAAACCGTTGTTACAAGGTTATGTTGTCGAATTTTGTTGAAGTGTCAAATATATAATATATAATAATATAATAAAATCTTTATTTGAAACTTAACAGAATGTAACATAAACATATTAAAGCGTTAACACCTGCAGTAGTCAGAGACTGTGTCGCAGATATTAGCGCCCACCTCACAAAAGACGGGCGTTTCAAACGAAATACGATTTATATTATAAAATACATTGAACGTAACTTAAGCTTGTCTTAAGTAGGACATGTTATAAATTAGATACAAAACAAGGGAAAAACAAAATAAGCATGGAGCAACGTAAGTGTGCATATAAGTGTGTAATTGTGTGAAAGTTAGTAAACCTATGTAAAACGTAAAAGCTAATATTTTATTAAAGATTCTGTAGTATCATAATCAAGGCCTAGAAGCCATTCACTTAACTTAATTTTACATTGAAAGTAGGGAGGGAGTATATTTTTATTATTTTATTGATTTTATTATAAAGACTAGGTGATATGTACTTAAAATGTCGTTTGACTAAAGCTATTCTACATTTTGATGTATGACAAACTTTATCCCTTCTTCTTTTACCCCTATTAACATCCGAATCGTACTGCAAGAGTTTATGTTTGCGCAATATAGCATTTAAGATAAATAACTTGCGAGTGGATAGTACTTCCCAGTAATCATATATTGTCCTGGTAGGATATCTGATAGGTTTGAAAGCCATGACCTTCAATACAGCTCTTTGAGCTCTTTCAAGGTGCAGCATACTGGTCTTACCCGCAGCACCCCAAACCGTTATGCAATACTGAATAACTGATTGAGCCAGAGCGAAGTATACAGTCCTTAAAATGTGTGAATCTGCTCCACCTCTTAACTTACTAAAAACATATATCAATTTCCTAATTCTAATAGTAATGGATCTGATGTGTTCATTCCAAGACAATGAACTGTCAACTATTACACCTAGATATTTGACCGAATTAGTACGACAAATGTGGCTTATGAATAATGATATCTGTGTTTTGGCCTAATTATACCTTCAATTCAATAATAGAGAACGCGGCAGGAAATAAATCCCGCTGGAGTTGCCATCACCTTCAAATTTGAGCTTTATTCTCAAACGCTATTATAGACACAAGGAAATTCAAATTTTAGTTTCGTGTTTTTCCGCGGGACTTCTTTTGCGACGCGGAAATAATCGTATTCGTATGGACTTATTATTTGTTTTTTTTTTCTTCACCTCTATTACTGTCATAATGACAGATGTCATTTTTTGTGCGAAAAAAAGTCGCCTTCAAAAACCACGAACAAAAATGTGTAAAATAATATTTTAACACATGATACACTTCAAATAACATTTTATAACAGTACACTCGAGAAAAGGGTTTACCGAAGTCAGCGCCTAATCCCTGTTGAATAATTATATGTTGTATTAAATTACAAGATAGTATTGGGCGCCGTATTTTTAAAGTTATATGCAAACTGTCGAGTACAGACTCCTTGGGTCTCTTTAGTTTTTTATAATGTTTTTACTTATATTGACAACTTATTGCGTTTTTGTTTCTCTCTTGTTGTAAAAATCTTGCTTGGAAATTTGGTTTGTATTTTTTATTTATTTATTTTTAATTATATTCTTTCACTATTTTTATGCGCGTTTTCTTTCGTCTGCCACACAAACATTACTTTAAAAAACTAAGAAATTGTGCTTATTTAACATAGAAAGATTTATAAATTAAATGACCGTTGTTACAAGGTTATGTTGTCGAATTTTGTTGAAGTGTCAAATGTGGCTTATTAATATTATCTGTGTTTTGGCCCAATTACACCTTCAATTAAATAATAGAGAAATAAATCCCGCTTGAGTTGCCATTAACATTCAAATTTGAGCTTTATTCTCAAACGCTATTATAGACACAAGGAAATTTAATTTTAGTTTCGTGTTTTTCCGCGGGAGTTCTTTTGCGACGCGGACTCGAATATAAATAAAATAGAATATTATTTATTTTCTCATCACAATGTAAAAATAGAATACAACACATTAATAACATCTAGGACTTAAATATAATAGCAAACAAAAGATTGCACTTTACCCATCTTGTGTGAGACTGGTGCCTAATATGGGTAACTGAATACCTGTAGGTCACCATGTCCCACCTCCGGTATATCAATCAGTCAGGTCAATCAATTGAGACAATCAATACATAGTACAACATAAGGTCCCTGTCTCTATGACCTCATGTCCCTAGGTATGTTAACATCTTTAAAACTACGCAACGGATTTTGATGCGGTTTTCTTTATAAAGTAGAATATTTGAAGGAGAAGGCTTATAGGTAGGTATTAAATGAAATAATATGGTATGGTACTGGTAAAATACCTGTCGATGGCGTTCTGCAGGCGCTGCGCGCGGATGTGCAGGATGGGCACGCGCTGCAGCGCCGTCTCCAGCGTGGGCCCGGCGCGCGCGCCGCCCGCCGCGCGCTGCAGGTACAGCAGCGTCAGATCCGACGCCAGCTCGAAGCTGCGGATCTGAAGGACCATTCTCCACATCTATAGACTGATCGTTTCAACAAGTGAATAACGCACTTAAAATTTTTTCAAGTCTTTTGCTAACCGGGCAACTGCTATACCGACTAAGCTACCGGAGACCTTGCTATGCCGACGAATTTTGTAAGTACTTTTTGCTTCGCCATGAGCCAACTGGATATTTGTAGGTACATACAAATATTGATAAAGCTATCTTCGGCTCACGGCGAAACCAAAATGATGTCTTATAGTCCGTAAAATGTAGCTTGTCCGTAATTAAAATGACAGCCATTGGTGTTAAAGAAACATTATCGTTAAGTCTAGAAACTTGATTAAAATTATGGTTATTGAAATAAAAGTCAAGTGACACCTATTAATAAATAAAATAAATAATAAATAAAACAACAGCTGTCATACAAATCAAGCTAAGTATTTTGTATACGGATTATAATAGGCAATAAATGTATTTGTATTTTAATAAGAAAACGTTTTGTTTTTATTGCATGTAAATTGTATTTTTTATATTTGTGTTTTTTTATTGCTTGTGCATTTAGACGACCCGTTTGGAACAGTGGTAGTGAACGCTGCCTTTGGTCCTTTGGTCCAGTACAAACATTTGTGTGCATGAACATGTCTGTTTGTATTAGTCTGGGCGTTATCTATGTATTATAAGTATGTATTTACAAAAAAGAAAAGTATTATATGTATATATTTCTAACCCCACTGTTGATTCTGATATCCGTAACACGGGTGCTTGAGCTGCCTATCTCGGAGTCAGATCAATATATGTGATGTTGTGAAATATTTATTTATTGTCGTAATTAAGTTGAATTTGTTAGCTCTTCTTTTTTGTTTTTTGGCAGTTACAAGAACTGGAGCAATAAGCTAAAACCTGCAATAAAATTGTATTACGGTACTCATCGACTTCTGCAACACAGGTCTGCGAGCCTAGTGCACAAGTCACTGACTATCTAAATTGACACAAGTTTTAGCCAATAAATTATTTTATTTCTTTCATCATCATCATCATTATCATCATTATCATCAGCCCATTTAAGTCCCCACTGCTGGGACACGGGCCTCCCTCAATCACATTAGGGGTAGTTGTCATACTCACCACGCTTGGCAGACGGGTTGGCGAGGGTTTTGATATAAATGCAGAGTTTTCCTTCTCTGGGTGCTGATGTACATGCCAGCAGCTTTACCTTAGTCGCCTTTTACGACACCTCGGTAAGAGTGAAGGTGACCTATTCTACTCTGCCGGGGACCACACGGCGAATATTTTATTATTTATTTTAATCTTCTCTCAATTACCTCGGGTCTGAGTGTTTGGCGATGAAAAGTAATATAAGAAAAGGTAACTTTATATGTGTCGCCGTACTTACCATTTCTGCCTCTCTTTCGGCCTGTTTGAACCGGCTGGTGGAGCCTGGCAACGCATTCTGTTCTAAACATAGGCCCTTGATGGCGTACGACTCTGCTACAATTCGGAGACTCCGGCTGTAAAAAAACACTTCTTATTTACTCGCCTACTTCATACAAATACTAATCCTTCAGTTTGCAGCATCGCCCGTGTCGATTAAATGACGTGTTATCTACATGAAAAGATTTAACTATACTCGTCAAATATATTTCAATTAGGTAGGTTTCGAAGCTTTTTTTATGTTTTTTTTTTATACTAGAGAAAACCAGCAAGCGAGTCATTTGATGGAAAGCACTCACAGCCACTTTTCTCCGAAACTATAAGAACTATACTATTGAAACTTAAATAGACGAATTTTGTTTACCAAGTCTCAATAGTATAGTTCTATAGGGTAGTAGAATCTATAAGGGTTTTTTTTCGAATCAAACCTATACGTGTAGATACCCCATCTATGGATAGGTCTTTAAAAATGATATTGAAGTTTTTAACATCATCTCTTTCTAAATACAATACTTTGCGCAAGAGACGCTCGCAAAGTGTAAATAGGGTTATATGACTAAGCTCAAGATTTTAAAAAATATAATATTTTATCAAAATATAGGTCAATTATGTGCCAATGCCAAGATTCTCAATTAAAAATATAACGTTAGCCGGTTTTATGGTCATTCTAGAGATTCATGGCACAGTCATTTTAAAAGTATGAAATTATTAAAAATAATTATACCATGAATAATCCACTACACCCCCAATTTGCACAACTATTATAATAGAACCATGACAAAACGAACATTTGATATAGACTACATACAAACATTCAAATGAAATGCATACAAAATACTTAAGTGTGACGTCACATCTAGTAGCCATTGTCTGAGCGTTTTGGGTTTGCCAAAAATAATGTGATTTTAAAGTTGTGATATCTCAGTTAGTTTAAATGAGATCAAGTGATTCTTTCAACGATGTTTCTATCATTGAGAGTGCTTTTGATTGCAAAAATAAAAAAAAAATAGGTCATATACGTTATTGTGTCCCCCCCCCCCCCCCCCTCTAACTTCTACAATAAATTAATTATAAAACTAACAACGAAAATTGGTTTGGATTAGATCTAGTAAGTAGTTTTTTTTTAATACGTTATAAACCGTAAACCGCAATTACCTTCCATATATCTTACTTGGTGCTACGGAACCCTTCATGGGCGAGTCCGACTCGCACTTGAGTAAAGAGTAGCTACGCTCTTCTCTTATGTTTTAGTAAATTTGATTTGTATTATAATGATCAACCGTGTTTTTTTTCCGTGTATACATTTGAAATGCAGAAAAACTAATTCGAAAAGTAATGAGTTTTAACCTTTGAATGTTAATGTTTCAATAGGTAGGTACTTCTGGTATAATAATGATTTATTATAATATTGAATCACAGTATAGCCATAACAATTCCTATTTTTATGACTGTGCCATTATTAACATAACAATGGGCGTTATTAAGGCGACGGGTGGCCCTAACTAGCGACGCCAATCGATTTAAATTGATAGCAACTAAACCGGATATCTTTTTAACAATTTTGAAGTTCGAGCCTCTCGGAAAGAAAAAACCATTGGTGCATGCTCGGATTCGAACCTCGACCACCTGAGTGGAAGGCGCGTTCGTATCCATTGAGCTACCATCGCTCTTTGGTCTGCTTCCTACTCGAAATATAAAAACGGCCACTATGGCGTTAAACCAAATTTCGAGTGCAAAAACAGACCAAAAAGTTAATTATAAGTATTGAATAAATAGTATAAGTTCTCTTCGAGACGGTCGAACTTCGAAATTGTTAAAAAGATGTCCGGTTAAGATGGTAACAATTTAAATAAAATGGCGTCGCTAGTGTGCCCTACCCGTCGCCTTAATGGATGCAGACCATATGCCGTAACGATATTGTAACTCTACATATATTGGTTCTATTTAAACCACAGAGTTTGAGTTATAATTTAAAATCTACATCCCCCTTATTACAAAACGCGATCTAAGAAAAGTTCTAGAACTAAACTCGTTCCGGCCCTTTTTTACATTGCGTGTTACAACAGGATGGTACAATTTTAAGGACGGTAGAGCGATGGTAGCTCAGGGGTTCAAACTCGCCTTCCATACGGAAAGACCGGGTTCGATTCCGAGCATGCACCTCTGGATTTTTCAAATCTATATGCGTATTTCTACCATTAGCTCGGCGGTGAGGGAAAACATCGCGGGAAACCTGCACGTTTCGGATAGATTCTGAAACGTGTAACCATGATTCAGTTGGTCTGGTTCCCCTGTTAAAGGATTGCAAAGATTAGACCGCAGTCGCTTCATTGCTATACTCCCCGAATCATATCTTCTTCTTTGGACGCATTTGGGAATCACACGCAAAAATGAGGGGTGGTATGATTTTTAGGACGATAATAAACCAAAATCGCACTTTGTAATAAGATGGTTATAGACCACGATTAAGATAATAATATGCATGCTAATATTAACAGCACTTGTGACTCCACTGGTCTAACCCTGGCGGCGGCTATCGCTTGCCATCAGGTGATCCGTCTGCTCGTGTGCCATCTATCACATAAAGATATTAAGTATTGAACGACCAAAACACATACTCGATGAAACAAATAAAGAAAATAATATTATATTCTCGTATATCCCTTTAAAAAAATCCTTGGAGAATCAAGATCAGTAAGCCTACAAGTCCTATCAAGAAACCGCCTCGTGAATATAAATGAACGAGAACATACATATCTACCTGTCGCATGATCACATCTAAACAAAAGAGACACACAGCGAGAAAAGGACGGTGTTAAAGCTTCGGTCGCGAATTCCTTTCGATGCCCTCAGGATCCACGTGGACCCTAAGACACCGAGGGGGAGCCACGCTTCGGCATGAATGGGCCAGCTTGACCCGAGTGATAGGTTGTAGTTGTAGTGAGAGGAGTTCTGTTGGAGTGAGAGGTTGTAACCCCGAAATTGTTTAAAATAGATCCGGTTTAGTAGCTAACAATTAAAATCGATTGGCGTCGCTAGTGTGCCCTACCCGTCACCTTAAATATATTACCTAAGTTACCAACTATTTGATCCCTTTTTTATGTGATAGGTGGTATATGAGCAGACGGATCACCAGATGGTAAGCGGTTGCCGCCATCAATGGACACCCGCGACACCAGGACCGGCGGTGCCCTCACTGATGCAGCGAAATACAGCACAGTGTTGCTTCACGCTTAGTAAGGCCTTGGTATCACTCCGGTCAAGCCGGCCCATTGATGCCGAAGCGTGGCTCCTCCTCGGTGTCTTAGGGTCCACGTGGATCCTGAGGGCATCGAAAGGAAATCGCGACCGAAACTTTAACACCGTCCCTTTCTCGCTGTGCGTCACCTTAATAAATAATATAATCAACCCATTTCAGTTTCCTTTACAGGAAACGAAAGCCGATAGCGGCCCACTGATCAAACATGGCGTCACTGCGCCAGTGCTTGAATCATCATTCACCAGGCATCACGTTTGAAGAGTTGGTTAGTGGGCGGTGTACTGGGGACTCACCGCAATAAATTAGTACACACTTTTATACGCAAAACTGCACGACAGTTTAACTCTTTTCAAGAAATATGATTATAGATCATCAACTACTAGGGCATAAATACTTTTTTAGATTTTCGCGTTGCATTATAACTATAATGTATCAAGACGGGAATTAACTCGATATTTATTATGTGAAACAACATTGTGTACTTACATATTTGGCTCGACGTTTCGGCTACGATACAGCAGCCGTGGTCACGAGCGGACTCAGTACGAGATTAGTCCGCTCGTGACCACGGCCATTATAGTTACTAGGGCATAGTTCAAAGAGAAATTTATAGTATGACATGTAACTTACTCAATTTGACATTTATGTTGTATTATTCTGATGTTATAAATTAATTACTTAACATAACTATTCTTATTAGCGTTTGGATGGTGACATCTGTTAGTTGCATTGAATATTATTATTTTTAACTTTATAGTACTAAAATAAATAAAAGTATTTACGGGATTTCTACCATGTACATCCAATTTATTCAAGAAAAGAGCTTATTTTTCCCTTAAAAGCCGGGAACGCATCTATGATGCCCCGTGTGTTGCGGATGTCCATGGGCGGCGGTAATCACTTACTATCAGGCGAGCCGTCTGCTCGTTTGTCTGCCATAATGTAAAAAAAAAACTCATTTTTGAGATTCCGATATTTCGGCACTGTTGCAAGCGCTATTGAGTTACTGCGTGACCACGACGCATGCATTGATAACTATGAATGAATAAATAGGTGTTCATTTGTTTTCTTTATTAAAAGAAAAGGTAACGCAGTAATGGATGGATCGTGTTTCTACAGCTATACCGAAATAAAAAAAAAAGCTTTAAAAAAAGACGATGCCGTATCTCTGATTATTAATATGACATGTCTGCTTTACAATATCGTCATCATACGTTTTTATCTGCATCATTATCATCTTTCTAGCAGCAATAATAACGTGTATCAAAGTCGAGTACCACCGCGGCTACTATCGCCGATAACGAACTTTCAACTGATTCAATATTGTTTGTTTGTGTAAAAAGATAATTGAAAACAAAACCTTTTTGGTTAATATTTTTATGTTTAAAATATTACGATCATTTAAAATGGGATTTATAGTGAAACATATTGTAAGAACTTCTGCAGCGCGATTTCAGAAAGATATATAGAATATACTTTATTGTACAAAAATAACAACTTAAAAAAACTAGGCATTACAGAAACTTAAATGTACAATTTCGGCGGTCTTATCGCTGGAAGCGATTTCTACCAGAAAACCCTCAGTCAAAGGACATTTGATAGTAGAAGTTAAAGATAGCTGGTGGTGGTACACTTGGTCTATCTTTCTCTTTTCCCCAATGACTTCAAGGTTTTCAAAGTAGAATGAAAAGACAGGCTGGTTCTGGGACAGGCGACTGGTATCGTGGGTGTCTATGGGCGGCGGCAATCGCTTACCATCAGGCGATCCGTCTGCTCGTCTTCCGCCTATCACATAAAAAACAACTTCACTTTAGAGTCCTCGACTTAACTTATGGTTCAGAATGACCCCAAAAGCTAACCCACGATACTAAATTAATAAAAATTAGTAAAATTCAGATTGTGAAAGGGTATGGTTAGCACTCCTTGAAAAAGGCTTATCATCCTGCAGTGGATGGCAACGCCTGCTTTTTTGTGTGATAGGTGGCAGACGCATAAGCGATAGCCGCCGCCCATGAATACGCGACACCAGTGGAGTCACAACAAGTGCGCTATCAACCTTTAAACCCCCCTTACCCCTGAATCGGGCCTCCGGTACCCTCACTCACGCAGCGAAACACAGCACAGTGCTGCTTCACGCCGGTTTTCTGTGAGGCTGCTAGATAAATTGAAGTATACTCACACTGGTAGCTCCTTCTCTGTCAATGTGTTAAGCTCTGCCAGCTTGTAATGTTTGAGGGAGTCATCGTATGTCCCACACGCATAGTTCAGCTTGCCTAGAAGTAGGTGAGCATCCAAGGCTACACCTGCTCGTTTCCCAGCTTCGTCTGTAGCCAGGGTCAGGTAGCCTCGCGCTTCTGAGAGCTCCCTCTGTGCCCTCTCGATGTTCTCTTTCGTCGGTGGCCATTCGTCCAGGAACGCTTCAAGTTTCCCTTCCCCGATGAGGAAATGAGCAAGGCTTTCTGTAACAATTATGTATATTAATTGCAATTTATGGCCACAATATTGTATTATTTGTACATTCGCCTATTTTTTTGTACATTCTTTTGAACCATGTATGTTGTGAGAACTGTGTAAATGTGCAAAAATAAACGATTTTACTTTCTTTCTTTCTTTCTTTCTTTTTTACAATGTCTAGGCATTTTGTATTACAAAAGCAGAAACAAAATTATAATAAAATAAATAGCAGTTGAGAAACATAAATTAATTTGCATACAATAGCATAATAATAAACTGTTGTTAGATCAATAGTATTTTAAAAACTTTAGCTTACATTTTAACAAGAATTCTTTTTAAAAATAATCTTATGGCAGTAATTTATGCACAGCACACATCAAGTTCACTTAAATGTGAATTAAGTACCTGTCTACCTATTTTACATGAGAAATTAATATTAATTTCCATGTTAAAAATAAATTTTTTTTAAAATAATATCTAATTCAATATGAATTTTACAAATCAATTGGATTTGTTAACTTAGGTAGCACAAAATATGTAAAAATATTTAAGGAAAATAAGTTAGGTACATTATGAATATTATGCGAAAAAATAATGACAACTGCTTTATCCAACATTCACACATTTAAAGATAAACCAATAAGCAATGAAAATAAAAGATTTATCAATAAACTATGGAACTGAAATTGTCACACCTACACTATGTTTCATGATCAAACTCTGTAGGTAATTAATCAGCCCAATCCAAACAATGTGACAAGGATTGAGATAAGAGAACCTCTTGATTCCACCTCAATTGTGTCACTAAAGTATCTTTGTTTAGCAGTGATAATTATAGTCCATTCAGCGTAAGAAGGTGAATTAGACAAATAAAAATATATGAATACAATAAATAATATAATTCTTTCTTAACTAATCTTAAAAAACTTATTACAAATAAAATTTGTAATAAATATCTTATGCCTTAATCGGAACTTTTGCTTATAGGGTTTGACACAAACAATTGCAATAAATAAGTATGGCGCTCATCTTACCATCGAATCGTGACTATTGTCTCATGCAAAATGTGTCATAAAAAAGCCATTAGGCATAGAGCAAGACCAACTGTATCATGATTACACATTTCAGAAACTATCCAACCCTGTCACGAACCCTGCATGCGTTCGTCACAATATTTTCCCTCACCGCCAAGCTAATGGTAGAAATACGTAAATAGATTTAAAAAATTCAGAGGTGCATACTCGGATTGGAGCCACGACCTCCAACATGGAAGGTGCATTTTAGTCCACTGAGCCACCATCGCTAATGAGCTCACATTAATGTCAAAATAGAACTGTCTAATTCACCTACATATACTGGATGGACTTTAGTTTATAACTATTGCAGTTTATGGATTAATAAAACAAAGATGAACCTCACGATATCTTTCAAGAGACTGTTTAGAGCCATAGCTGTGCTTAAGACATTTATACAGAAAATATTATTATCACTAGTTAACACTTGTGTTAGATAGTAGAAGGGTATAAGCAACTATTTAATTTCAGATCAATTAAACCTAATTTTTTCTCTGCAAGGTTTTTGATAAGTTTAAAATCAAAAACCTACCTATCGACATATACACACCGAGCACAAGGTTAAATATGGGCTCGCAAGGACAATTAAGCTGCTTTGATTTATTACTTGAGGTAATTATAATAATCCAATTTTTGATTTATAGCAATGTGTTTTAAGCTTTATATTCTTGTAGAAGGTGATTAAATATGAGTGAGTACATACTTATCTTGCATGTAATTAATTAGTAAATGGAGGTTGTGTTTTTACAGATAATGCCATCTTATTTATTACTTCGGTTTTAAAACCATACTTCATTTAAACAAAACTATATAATTGCCTAAATTAGATAATTATTGAGGGTTATAAAACAGTCTTCAAAGCTTGAAACTTGGCGCGGGGATCAAAGTGAATATTATTTATGGGAAATTATGAAGGCTCACCATGCTGTGGAGACCTGGCCTTCAGCTGCTGGGCCAACTCGACGACCTTCTTCCAGTTAGATTCCTCGCGACTCTTCTCGATCTCAGTCTCGTAACTCCGGACAGCATTTTTGCTCCGCGATGTCATTTTAGCACATGGACACAACCACTTCTATGTCACACCATTGATTTTAGCTAGCACTTCACTTGAACATTGCAAAGTTCTATCCTAATTTGCAATAGGATTCCCAGCAATTGAAGGCCAAATTTGACAGATGACAACATCCCTTACGCAGCCCTATTCTGTCATGTTTCTTGATGACGGAAGGCTATTCACGCGCAAATCTGTCATTGAATGAAAATGCTTTGAAAATGGGAACATATTATTTATTTTATTCGAGTCAGATTCAGAGTACATAAAGCTCATCATAAAATCATGAAATCGATTATTTAGTGGTCAATCAACAACAGTTTCAATATGGTATCATAGAAAAAACAATACAATACAAAATATTTTACATTGACTCTACGACTGCTGGGATATTTTAAATTGAAAACATTTTTGAAAAAATACTTTAGCTTATTTTTTTTTAATCAATACCTAATTACTCAGACGTAATCGAATAAATTATTTTATAATAAAATGTGTTACCTTTAGCAAACTTCGTAAACGATGACTCAATGTCTAATGGTTACTATCATTGCTGTGAGATGGCGTTACATGTTTCAAACAAAGATTTCATATTTCAATGTATTTCTTAAAAACACGGACCTAAAAAGGATCTTTTTTTACGTCCGTGCTTAAAAATAAATGAAAAATAGTTTATTTTTAATAAGTCTGGATCGATTGGGTTTTGCCCCGTTTGCGTCCGCGTCCTAAGCTATCGCTTGGAGCCCGGGGTCCGCTTTCGTTCAGCCACTCCACTCTGCACGGTCTTGGGCATCCATACCTAATAAGGGTCAGTTTGTTAAATAACATAGTGATTATATTCTCCTTGGGCTTCGAATATCATCCCTTATGACGTCAAGCCACGGCGGTGGTAGCTTGGCCAGACATTTAAATACCTACTTTCCCACGTAGCTACTTATCAGCTTTTCGCAGGACGTGATCATACCAGCGTAGGCGACTCTTCTGCAGTTTGTCTGCTATTATTCACGGATTGGTGGAATAAAATCGATCAAAAGTAAATATTTTTTGGAATTATAGGTTTAATTAAGGTTAATTAAGGGAATTATATAAACCTTTGAGAAGCTAGAGAACCACACTTACATCGTTTTGGAACTGACTATATTTAATTTTTTTATGTCTTGGGTGACAGACGAGCGGACAGATCACCTGATGTTGAGCGATTACCGCCGCCCATAGACACCGCAATACCAGTGGAGGGAGTCGCACGCGTCAAGTCAATATTGCTATTAGTTCCAAATTTTGCCAATAGATGGCGTTAGGTGTTTATTATATCGCGCAAGTGTTTTGTCTTTTCTGGTTACGTAAAAGTCTTAAGGTTGTCATAAGTGTACACTGTGATTTTTTGAATACACGATTCTTAACCACAATTATTAGTTTTTAATTATGCCAATGAAAACAAACAGTATTCTCCAAGGAATATAATGGCACACACAGTAGATAAATACATACCTACGCTAAAGCAGTACATATCAACACTCCGCCATTTTAGACAGAAAGTTACCTACCGTATAGGGTTGTACTCTTATTTTAGAATAGAATCGTTTATTCCTTTAAAATATGGTGTTACAGAAATAGGCGTAGGAATGTCATTAATAAGGTTAATATTATTTGTATTATATACATTATTCCAATCGGGTCTGATATTTACATTAATAGAATACCTACACAGTGCACATGTCAAAATAAGTAATTATATAAAATTAATTAAAATAAATGTCAAATAAAAATGATGTCAAAATAAAATTCATATATTATTATTATTAGCTTGTCAAATTGTCGTTTAAAATTGCGTAATTAAATAATAACATTTTTCAATAAGTAACTGTTTTAATTTCTTTTTAAATAAATGCATGTTTAAATTTTTTATGTCATTAGGTATTTTATTATAAATTATAGGACCCATGCCAAATACACTTTTACACAAGAGGGCCGTATGAAAACCTCCAGTTCTAAGTAGATGACGATTTGTGATCGTAGGTACTGGTCTAATTCTTGTATGAATTAGTTTATTAAATAGATGAATATTGCTTTTGACAAATATACACATTTCGAAAATGTACATTGACGGTAATGTTAGTTATTAAGTGACCTAAATACTGGTATGCAGCTTTCCGTGTTCTTTAATCCACACATGGCCCTAATACATCGTTTCTGTGGATGTTGGAAGCATCTTCTCTGTCACCTTTCTTATGTAAAGGTTTAATAATAACGGGTTTGAGCTTCTTGGGGAAAATACCTTGAATTATTGATAGGTTTATAATATAAGACAGGTATGTGGAAATTGTGTCTGCTACATATTTTACAACAATTAATGAGGTTTCGTCATATCCCACACTATTCTTATTTTTTAGGCCTTTCATTATTTATAATATTTCTTGTGGTACTACGGGAAACATGAACATTGATTGAGAGTGTTCGGTCTGTGTAAATGTTTCCCTCGCTTCTATGTTACTTGTTGACGGCTTTACTTGCTCAATAAGATGTTCATTGAAAGCATTAGCGATTTCTTTGGGATCAATAATTATTTCGCTATTTCTTTTAATTTTTATTACAGGTTCTCTTATATGGGCTGGGCCGTTTATCAACTGCCATGTTGCTTTAGACTTATAACCTGAAGAGTTTATTAAATGATTATTCTGTACTTTTTGAGTAAGCTTTACAACTTTCTAAACCTTTTAGAATAATCTTGCAATTGACATTTATTTTGCTTATTAGGTGAATGGCGATACTTCCAAAGTAACTTTCTTAGTTTCTTGCTACAGATTTTAGTAAAATATTATTCTTACCTTGGGACTACTGACTAAATAATAAATAAATAGTATACATATTTGCTTAAAGACTCCCGCTCCCAAATTGTTTAAAATAAATCCGGTTTAGTAGCTTACAATTTAAATCGATCGGTGTCGCTAGTTAGGGCTACCCGTCGCCTTAACTGAATCAAATAAAGCGTTTCAATGGCCATTCCCTATTTTATTACAAAACAAAATACCAACCGTAGCCGTTTGAACGGACTGTTTATGAATGCCACAAAAATCTTCGCGAAGGCAACGCATGCGAGTTTTCCGTGACCCAGTGTAACTAGCCCGGAGCTCATAAACTACGGTATAATACGCTGCAGGCTGCGGCCGGTGCCTCCACGGTTAATGTGCCCCTGGCACGACAAAATTATTTACCAAAGCGCTGAAGACCCCCGGAAACCTTACGTTGTACGGTAGGTTAGCCTTGTATTGATAGTTGGGATTCCCAAACATTTTGAGTTTGCCCTCATGTAATTGACCTGTAACTGTGAACGCACGAACAACGCTACTCACTCGCTCACGTGTAACTCTTCGCAGAAATGACAACCCTAAATACCTACTCACTGTTCTGGCCTGACGGGCCTATTCTCGACCACTCGACTATTGAAGTCGAATTTAGCGATTTCATAAATTTGTCCATACAAATCTTAAACTCGCCTTCAAAGTCAAGTGCTCGAGAATAGGCCCTCTGAGGGGCAATTAACGTCACTCGACATTGAAGTCGAATGTAGAGATTTCATACATTCGTCCATACAAATCTCTATGTCGACATCAATGTCGAAGTTCTCGAGAATAGGCACTCTGGGCGTCGGCTTTCCGTCTACGAGCCCCTCCACTTCGCACGATCTTCATTCGGCAGCGAGGCTTTGGCACGATTCACGAAGCCAAACTTTTTGATGGATATTTTTCAGAAATCATTTAGGTATTTGCATCAAACATGGTTACATATAAGGTGTCAAATACAATTCAATTTGAACAATCATGCTTCACCTATCTAATCGGTATGCAAATATTTTATTAATAGAGTCAGTCTAATTTTAGAGTCAAACTGGAATTACATACATTATGTTAATATATTATTACAGTGAAATTAGAATACAGTTAAAATGTCAAAATTAGCCAGTCGTTGTATAACCACGGGCAATTTGTCCCGGACCTTTATTATTATTAGTGATTAATCGATTCGCTGCGTGAATAATCGATTGAAAGTACTTATTAAACAAAATAAACTAGATAAGTATACTAGGTTAGATTAGTTAGTGCAAATATTACCATACCCTTGGAAGAAATAGTTGGCGCCCACCGCGTTGTTTTATGCTGCCAATAAGAACTAGCTGGAAAATGTGCCAAGCTTTGTACGGAGGCAATAAAGAAAACAGATGTTCCTGACAGTTTAGTGCTACTTCTATCATACACCGCGTGCGCGTGAGTTGCGTGTCCGCCGGGTGTTAGGCACCTTCTTCTAGCGGATAGGTAGGTACCTACCTGCCAGATGCGGCAGGGGATAAAGCAAATTCATTTTAGAAAATTTTATTGAAGCCCTAATATTATATTACCTACTCACAAAACTGGGAGCTTTGTGAGTAAAGAACAAAGACAATAAAACAAAAATAATAAATTCGGTTACAAAATTTCCCATTACTGTAATCGTCCCAACCTAGTTACAATTTCGGTTTACGATTCGCGGAGCGAACGCCATTTATCAATATTATTGATAACGTAACTGCGACCAACGGCATTAACATCGTCCTTTATGGCTACGATTGGACCGATTCGAGGAAATAACCGCGAACACGAAAGTTAAAAAGCTAAAGAAAAAGCTAAGGTTAAAATTGTCGTTTGATTGACTTTTATAACTTAACTGCTTCCGACGTTCCTTGGTTTTAGGGGTGCCGACACCGATATGGATGGATACAGGCAGAAATCAACACAAGATACTTACTTAACATGGACAGCGTTTCGCACCAATGTTTCCATTCTAAAAGAACTTCACATACGAGGTAGATTATCGTCAATTGTACAGTTACGAATACATACGTTCTTTGGACATACTCGTATATTTTTGACAGTAATCAATAAATGGACATCAACGAGTTAACATGTTTTAATCATCATCGCCCTCTAACCTCCGCCTTACTAGACTCCAGAAACCAGGACTCGATTATAGTGCAAGGCCATACTGAAGGGAAGAGAGCCTGATGCCGGTCTCCGACTCTCTGGATCGATTTTATCAGACAATCTACGCAGTCGACCGCAGTACAGTCTCGCTAGCACAAAGTCGGACAATAATGGAGAAACATCGCGCAACCCTGTTCCATCAACAGCCATGACCACTCTGCCAAGAGTGCCCGGCTAAGAAAACTTACTTAATCTGATGAAAACCTCCTCCGTGATCGGTTCAGTAGCGCCATCACTATCAGCGATCGGCGAAGTGAATTTTTCGTCAACCTATTGAGGTTATTGAACCTTAGGCAGGAAGCACAGACCGACACATAAATCTGTCTGTCTTTCTTCAATCGGTTTATACGTGAATATCAAGCATTTTGGTCAAATATTAATTAACAGATTACAGCAACCTGACGTGTAGGTAAGCATAGTGGCTGTTTGTCACTTGCCTTATGACAGCCTAGAGTGTTGCAGTGACCCTCATCCACTCTCAGAACAAAGAGCTGTCGCTTGCAGAAAATGCCCTGGCTCTCTGAGTACTTACTCTCATTTAGGTACCTACCTTCTTGTAATTATGTCATTAGCATAGGGCTGCCATTCGTATGTACCGGTGTACCGGGATATGTCTCGGTTTGAAGCCTGTTTATGTCCCAGAGTCCCTAAGTAGGTCGCGGTTTGTAGATTATTCGGATAATTCGCTTCGCTCTATACCTACGCTTTTTGGTCGAGTTGAAAGAGGAAACGTATTAGTCAGGTACTTACCCTTATTTTGTATTTCTCAGGAACAAAGGTGCTGTCAACCCTAAGCATGAAGCCAGCGGAGGGCGAAGGCCTGCGATATCGCGCGTCGGCACGAGATGATCTGAAGGCCTGCCGAAATTTTGCTTTATTCTACGCTCAAATACCTACGTCATTTGTCAGGAGCGACCAAACTCAGCCTTGTACTGTTTGAAGACTACATAAACTTGGCCTTTTGATTGGACCCAGGTTCCTACGTAGTTACGTTGTACTAAAATTGATTAGCATAATTATTAGTCTTGGATATAAATTCTGTACCAAAGTACCCTTTTTGGGACGACTGCCATAATTTTCCCCTTTAATTCTACATGCAGCATAGCCCTTCTATATTATTTATAACCTTTTGGGTTTGGGCAAATTGGGAATCTACGTTTCTAGGGATTATACTAGTGTCTAGTCAAAGTAAGTTTTTCCATCGTCAGTTAAAAGTACTTATTATGTACTCGGAGTATTAAAGTTGTATAGGTCATCTTATTTTAATGCATGAAGAGTGAGAGATTTCAAACTATTAAACAGTCAGCCCTCGGTAGGTATTTTTAGAATTTACTCCATGAGAAACAAAATAAAATTAGAGAATTAAATAAATAAGTTGTGACAACGACACTTAATATTGTCCTAGTACAAAACTTAGTTCAGTACTTCTGTACTTACTATAGAAATTAGAAACAACTAAGCTACCCAGACACAACACAAATAGCTATATCTGCTTCATTAAAAGAACATTCGTTTTTCAATACTCTAACTACTGCCCTACTCGGGTCGTCTACATTTTCAAGAATCTCTGTTTCTAAGCAACTGGTAATACGATGCCTAGTCTACCGTAAAGTTAGGTTATTTTATCAAACGAAACAGGCAATGAATTTTCTAGCGACAGAACCGCATTGGAGGAGAAAATGTAATTTTCTAAGTATAGCCCCCATGATGTGTGGCTGAGCCGCGGATTACACGCGCCGGCGCAAGGGCGCGCCCTTGCCGACGCGACACCCTAATCCGGCTCTCGCATGTCACCTTGCTACAATATCTGCGATAGGAAAGTAAGGTAAAGTACAAAAACTTATATCTAATGTGTATAGCGCCGTATGTGTTTTCATTCCCTTGCCATTTATAATGAAAAAATAAATGGTCGCCCTTACTTTACTTTTCGTTTGTAGAAAGAATCTAGAGTAAGTAATACCAACCTATAAATGTATAAATATACTGCCGCATATGTTTGGATTCCTTTGATGCACACGATCTTTATTTCGTTGTGGGTGCAATAATGATACGTTCAAAGTGAAGTGAAAGTGTTTCCGTTGTCTGTTAGTTGCTTGCAGTTAATCTAACTAAAGTAATTACTTACAGTGTTTTGCGATTAGTAAATAAATTACTATTGTCTGTCAGTGAAGTACAATAGTAATAAAATCGAGAAAAATCAAGAGCTAAAAAGTGTAAAATAATATTTTTAACACTAACAGACAGTGTTCATACATACACTTAAAAAAATCAATTTATAACAGTACACTCAGGAAAAGGTGTTACCGAAGTTGGCGACCAATACTATCTTTTAAATATTATTTTACATTTTTTAGTTTGTGGTTTTTGAGGGAAGAAAATATATTTCTTTCATGCTTTTTAGTGTCTCATATTTTGACAGTAGTCCTCACTGTAGTCCCCACTTGTAGTCACAAGAAAACTTTATGATTTGCGCCTCGTCCGTCTGTCTGTCTGTCTACAGCGTAGCTTAGAGACTTTTGCAATAAATCTGTAATTAATTTGGCAGGAAGGTTCTACCTTGTCGAGAACACGGTAAATAAGCCCATAGTAGGTGACAACCATTGACAGCCCGGTATTTATTTTTAACCGACTTCAAAGAAGGTTCTCAATTCGACTGCCTAACCGCACTAAAAAGCATGAAAAATAGAATTTCTACGAAAAAAAAACCGCCTTCATAAAATTACATTTTATAACTACACACTCGAGAAAAGGTGTTACCGAAGTCGGCGCCTAATCCCTGTGGAATAATTGAATGCATGTATTACAAGGAAAGTATTGGGCGCCGACTGCACTAACACATTTACTCGAGTGTACTGTTATAAAATGTTATTTTAAGTGTATGAAGTGTTAAAGATATTATTTTACACTTTTTAGTTCGTGGTTTTTGAAAGCGGATTTTTTTTGTAATATCGATTCGAATAACAAAGAAACTTAAATCACCGGTCAATTTCTACGCAAATAGTAACGTGTCGCTTTATTCACTTGACATTGGCAGAATCAGTAGAGCACGATTCGAACCGTTAAGTAAAAAAAAATATGCTTATCCAAAAGCGAAATGTAACTTGAAATGCAAAGTTGGAGTGGAAACAATGCACAACAACAAAGCTAACTGAAACCGAAACGATAAAACACGGACTAAGCTCGGGATTTATTAAACTGAAATTTAAGCTTTTCACTTACAATCTGAATATAGTAGTAAACTTCGTCTTTGTTTATTTTCTTAGTCCATAACTCGGGAACCTTAGGGATGTCTCGAGTTCGGACTTAATTATCAAAGAACCGAGGTTTTGTAAGATGCATTAGAGCGATGGTAGCCTACTGGTTCAGAACGCGATTTCCATACGCGTTGACCGGGTTCGAATCCGACTAAGCAACACTGGATTTTTGAAATATATATGCGTATTTATACCATTAGCTCGGCGGTAAGAGAAAACATTGTGAGGAAACCTGCACGATACGTTAGACCATGATTTAGTTGTTCTGTAAAGGGTTCGAAGGTCAGACGGCAGTCGCTTCACTGTAATTACCAGATTCGCCAATCCTGAATTATGGTCTAAGCGTACCCCAGGCTCCAGAGCGACAGATAAGGACGCAGCCAGGAATCACGCTAAGATGAGGAAGACTTAGCTCTGTTAGCTACCTACCTACTAGGTTCCGCCGTCAGTGCCGCCGACACATTTTCATCTGCCTTGGCTGAGGCCTGAAATACCTAGGATCGATATAAAAAAAATTAACTTATGTTTTTATGTCCTGTGGGTAGACCACCTGCCCGATGGTTCCTGATCGACCTGCACGATATTGTAATGGCAGTGGGGAAACAATGGATAAAGCTGGCAGGGGACAGAAGGGAGTGGCGTGATAAAGAAGAGGCCTATACTCAGCAGTGGGTGGATGTGGGCTGATATGATGATGTTTTTTTTAATATGGCTCTACTCGAAGATAACTCGCTAATGTCAAGTAACTTTTTGAGAATAAGTGGTCACACAGTCACTCAATAAAACGCCGGTGTTTTATCGCGACGTACGGATTCGGACCTAGCGAATATTCACTCTAAAAGCAATCGCGGGTTATAAAACTATTAGGTCCAAGCAAGTTCTCACGAGACAACTCATTCGACACACAATTAGCAGTGTTTAAATCGGTACAATCCAACGAAACTTATTAATATGATCACTTTGCGGCACTTCACTGCACAAAATATAAACATTAAATTTGTAGGTACACTAAAAACCACTAGACACTAATTTAAAACCTTTAAATGAGGGTTTTCGCGTGTGAAAAATTCGCTAGATGGCGTACTGTTGGACTGAGGTCCAACATCAACTGCATTGGTTGTTTAGTTTGTCAAATTTACATTTTGACAGATCACGTTTAAAAATAACCAATCACATTGTCTATGGCCCTCACTCCTATAGTACTCCATCTAGCGGATTTTTCACACGCGGCTTGTTTAACAACTTATGTTTATTGTGCTTGTGCTTGTTTACGACAAAGTAAATCTGCCAATGTCAAGTTATTATAGGGATTGTGCACATCGCCGGCGCTGCCAGTAACTGGTGCGTGTTCCCTGTATTTTTTAAGTGTAAGTGGCAGACGAGCACACGGATTGGCTGATGGTAAGCGAATTGTCGCCGTCCATAGACACCCGCGACAAAAGTTACGGCTATGGTGAAATTCATCAGGAACTATTTGAGATCTTTATCCATTCTATAGGGCTTAGGTAACTGCAAAGATGGAAGTAGACAACCCAGGAAGACGACATCTGGAAAGAAAATTATAGACTTTAGAATATTTTTTGCCTAAAATGGGGTTGGTGAACGATAGGAATGGCGAACGAATGGATGATTTTGATGTGTATTTAGGCTAAATAATTTAAAGGTGCAAAACTTTTTGCTTGTCTAAATTCATTTACCTATACGTCTCTTTCCTCCTTATTCCAAATCGTGAACTAAAGATAGTTCTGGAACAAAATTTGGAACGGGAATGACATGAGCTTTAGCAAGGTACTAACTTTAGATCGCGATTTAAAATTAGGTGGTTAATGTGTTATAAAAAATAGTCACAAAAATTAGGCATCCATATATGACAAAAGTTTCATTTAGAAAATCCATCGGTTTCATCGTATCTATTTGAAGCAAGCCACAGTTGGTCCCATCACTAGTACTAAGTAAGGTACGAACCTACCTAAGTGGAGTTTGGCCACAATGGGTGCTTGGTCATAACAAACGCGAACTTACAATTTAGGTACCTACTCCAGCTCAAGCCGCCCAACTAATTCAAAACTTGGCCACTTTCAGAATTAGAATGGAGCTTTTTGTGGCAGTTTGTTCGAAGATGTTAAGATACACAGTCTCTCCTCGGAAATCATAAGCAATATGTATATATATATATGTTAATGTGATAGGTGGCAAACAAGCAGACGTGGAACCTGATGGTAAGCGATTGACCAGAGGAGACAAGTGCGCTGCCAACCTTTAAACCGCCCCTTTCCTCTCCAGTACCCTCATTCACACAGCGAAACACAGCACATCGCTGCTTCACGCTGTTTTTCGGTGAGGCCGTGGTATCACTCCGCTTGAGCCGGCCCATTCATGCCGAACCCCAGATGCCGGTAACCCCAGAAGTGTTTAAAATAGATCCGGTTTAATAGCTAAAAAATAAAATCGATTGGCGTCGCTAGTGTGCCCTACCCGTCACCTTAAGAGTTGACTTTGAATTTTACCTAATTAGATAAAAATAAAGGTTGGTGTACAGCTTCAAAATCAAAATCAAAAATATCTTTATTCAATGTAAGTCCATACAGAACTATAATAGAATGTCAAATATATGATATCTATTGCTGATTCCTAATGTCAATGTTGATGTTTGTTAGGATCTTGCAGATGTTCACGATCTGGTAAACCGCTTGCTTGTTTATCACATCAGGAGCCCAATTCTCGGGTTCGTGATATTTTGAAAACATGGCGGATATCTCCTGAAAACCATACAAAAAAACTATGTTTTAGTGATATATGTCGTATGAAAATAAATGTCACGAGCCCGAGAATTGGGGTGCTGGTAAGGTTGGCAATGATTGCTATTTACAAAGAATAGTAGGCTACGTGCTATTGCTATGATAAAATGATTAGTATGTCAATATGAATCATCGTATTATGTGTTTTTGCAGTAAGATTAATATTTAAGTTTTTGTAAAAATATTATTAAGAGATGTGGATTTTGAATAAACCATAAAATAAAATTATCGTGCTATCTAAGTATGGTTTTGTCAATAATTTAATCATTGCTATTTATATAATAGCATGCTATTGCTAATTATGCCTCTAGCATAATGTGTTAGTGCGGTAAAATAAAAATAAAAACAACACCTTATCATGTACTTACACGTATCATCAAAATATAATACTGAGTACTGAGGTCTAACAAATGTGGGCCATTAATTATCAATAATTGACGACTTATACTTGATATTTTATTTCAAATTCAGCCACATTACAATAGTCAAAACTATCACAACTAGACTAACAAAAACAAAAGCCGTGTCCATGTTTGCAATGTGCAGAAACCCACCGTTATATTTCTACTACGCGCACAAAATGGAATCATGTCATTACCACAGAATAAAGAGAAAATCTTTCTCTTTATTCTGTGTCATTATCATTACCACGTAATTACAGGGTTGTAAAAAGTTTCTCGAAGGCCCAAAAAAGGATTTAGTTCGCAGTGTTTTTGTGATAAATGAACGTCTATTAGAGGTAATTTGCAGGCTATTTAAAACTTGCCTATTTATTGAAAAAACAAGAGTAAAAGTTGTTTGTGACAAGATCATCTCAGCCGTTTCCTATGCCATTATTGTTGGTATTTCTGATATAGGAACAAACTTTATGCGTGGAAGGTGGTGTTCCTTATTTATTCCTTTAAGCACTAAGAGCCGATTTCACCGTTGAAATTGAACGCGATCAACTCTAAAACGCGATCAATGCAAGCGAAGACAATGGAACGGAACTCAGTTTAGCGCGTAAACCGAGTTCAAGCGAATTGATCTCGTTCAATATAAGCGGTGAAATCGGCCCCAAGTATCTACCTCCACAACAGGTACTTTAAGTAAAACTTACTTACATACAATTATAAAAACACAGTGTGACCAGTGTGCATTAGCTGCAACAAGTACCCACTGTAACTATACGGTTTGACTGCAGCGGTAATTTCTGACGTTTACGGCTTATGGCACCTTCATTTGTAACACTGTTTATGCAATAAATGATTCTGATTCAAGAAAATATCTTCTTTTTAAAATGCCGCCAACGAATCAGCGACTCCTCTGATCTCGCAAATGTTCATGGGCGGGCGGTGATTATTTATCAAAATCAAACATCAAAAAAATCTTTATATGCATAGGCTTGTACTCAGCACTTACAAATCGCCATACATTTAGGTAATTTAAAATTTCTATAAGTACTTATATGTATAATTTATATGTTAATACATAATATATGATTGATTGATTCATAACAAATACAAAAAAAGATGAATAAACAAAATGCGATTCTACCACCGGCTTGGAAAGTTGTTTCTCAGATGACCTGCTTGGACGATTCACTGCTCAGTGCTAAATTATACAACTATGCCAATAAAGAAATTCAAATTCACCACCTGACCTCATATCTATGTAGACGCAAATTATTTTCATGGCTTGTATCGCTCTCGTTCCGGGAGTCAGAAGACCTGATAAGATATGCTCAGTAAAATATACAGCACATACGCGGGTGCAGACCACGCCCATACACACACAGACATACACAGACACGCACACAAACAAACACACACACACAGACACACACACACACACGCACACACACACACGCACACACACACACAGACAGATAAAATATTAATAGCATAATAATAATCATACTTTTAAGTCTAGTAATTGTAATTCATGCATGTTTGTTTTAGTTAAATGTAACCTCGACAACCGCTGTTTGGAAAGGGCGTTCTCACTGCGCTTCAGTTTAAAACTTTTGCAGCTGAGAACACCACAAATGTTAAGTGACCATAAAGTTTTTGATAAATAAAGAATTTTGTATTTTTGTATTTGTATTTGTATTCGCCTCTACAATAAAAAAACAATTCGATGTTCACCTTGTGGGGAGGGATGTCACCAGATCGTTGGTCTACCTTGTGGGGGGCCTACCACTGCTGTGACCTCCTGTACGCGGCCTCCAATCGAGGACCTTTCTTTTCAAACGGCGTCCTCGCAATATGCACTGCTCATTGCCACTTCAGGCATGCAATTGCTTGGGCTACGTCTTCGACCTTAGTTCTCCTGCGGGTCTCATCATTCCTGATACAATCACGCAAAACTATTGTATTGCATCCAGCAAATAATTACACTTATGTGTGGAACCACAACTGCTCACAAGCTTTCAATAAGTGCGATATGCGTAGCTGTATTGAATCAGACCTGTATATTTGCCCCTTTCTGCCGTCGCTACGAGCCAAATCTATGAATAATTAACTTCGGATTCTGTGCTAAGGGTGTGTAATTTCCTGGTTTTTGTGTTACGGTATTACGTTGTTATGGTATAGCGCCATTGTAGCTATAAACTCTAGATTTCCAGTTAAATTACTTTGACATCAATCAAAGTACAAAAATGATCATGATAAATGAGAATGCTGTTTGACGAAATTTTGATGAATGGTTGGAAACGGATTGTGTGTAGGCGTATGAATTTCCTACATTTTACAAGTAAAAGCTTCTTTTTAGGGTTCTGTAGCCAAATGGAATAAAAAGGAACCCTTATAGATTCGTCATGTCTGTCCGTCCGTCCGTGTGTCACAGCCACTTTTCTCCGAAAATATAAGAGCTATACTATTGAAACTTGGTAAATAGATTTATTTTGTTAACGGCATTGCGATTTTTGTGCCGTGTGGTCCCCGGCAGGGTAGAATTGGCCACCCTCACTCTTACCGAGGTGCCGTGGCATGATCATTAGCACTCTGAGAAGGAAAACTCTGCATTTATATCAAAACCCTCGCCAACCCGTCTGCCAAGCGTGGTGAGTATGGCAATTACCCCTCATGTGATTGAGGGAGGCCCGTGCCCCCGCAGTGGGGACTTAAATGAGCTGATGATGATGATGATGATGATTGCGATTTTTACACAAAAATCTGAAAAAATAAAAATTGGGGGGTCTCCCACAATACTTTGCGCAAGAGACGCTCCCAAAATGTTAAATTGTGTGCCCCCCCCCCCTTCCCCCTCTAGCTTCAATAATGAATGAATTATTAAACTAAAAAAATATATGATGTACATAATCATGAAAACTAACAACGGAAATTGGTTTGGACTAGATATAGTAAGTAGTTTTTTTTAATACGTTATAAACCGTAAACCGCAGTTTACCTTCCATTTATCTTACTTGCTGCTACGGAACCCTTCATGGGTGGGTCTGACTCGCACTTGGCCGGTTTTTTATGCTAGAGGCGACAACCAAGCAAGAAGGTCACCTGATGGTAAGTTATCAACACCGTCCATGAAATCACTAATGCGTTACCAAAACTTTCTTGGACCGGTATCACTGTCACTGGCACATAGTGTCTTTCTTTCTCTGTCGTCTTCCGCGATAAGAAAACTTGTGTTTGTTCAGTGGACAGGTTTCTAGGTCGGACTTTCTACCATAACATTATATAATACCTACCAAAACCATGGAGGTCAAATAACAATATCGAATCGATTCCATTGTAAGATCTATTGTGTTTTCTTCCAGACCATATTTTAGATGTGCCCTTAACTATGACCACCGGGGATCACAGCAGAGTAGCTTGTGATACAGTTAGTACGCAAATAAACAACTCTACATCTTCCTCCACTAGTCAAATTTCAACTTTACCCGTCAAAGTATAAAGTCGGATCGACTAAGGTAAAATTGTGGCTAAGTAAAATAATAATAGTCGTAATTTGCTTAATTAGATATTACTCGTGAGTATATGTTTTTTGACTATGTGGTGGCGCAGTGGTTAGTGTACCGTACCTTAACGTATGGAAAAGCGACGGCTACGATATAGGGGGCTTAATCCTCGGGGCAGGCCACTTGTACCTAAGTTTTTCTGTCAAGAATTCTCAGTGTCAACCCGATGTCTGGAACTTAACAGTCTTGTCCTCATGCCTCGGAAAGCACATTAAGCCGTTGGTCTTGCTCCTGATTCCTTTTCTGACATGTCACGCTGGTATACCATTGAAATATGTGGGTAAGGGAATAGAGTGTACTTACTTGATGATTATGTAGATGATTTTTGATACTAGTCTCCATAGCCGAAATATCAGTTAAGAGTCCTCTTATGTATTTGAACTGAGGTACATATACAATAAAAACTTACAACCGTTTTTCCGATGATGAATATCCTTATCCTCGTAGTCATGCATTCTTATATTATTTGACTGACCGGATGGCGCAATTGGTAGTGACCCTGCCTCTTACGCCAAAAGTCATGAGTTCGATCCCCACCCTGGACAAGCATTCGTGCGATGAACACTTGTTTTTGTTCGGTGTCTGGGTGTAATATGTATTTAAGTATATATATTTGTGTTATTCTGTTGTCTGATATCTGTAACACAAGTGCTTAAACTACTTAGTACGGAATCAGGTCAACGTATGAGATGTTGTGAGAATTATTATCAAATTATCCTAGGTATACTAAGAATGAATGCATTTAAATGATCAGCTTTCCTTCATTTTGCTTGGGAGCATACCGAGTTTCGCCAAAATGAACGCATGATTCACCCTGCTCCAACTACCAGCATCAAAGCAACCGCCCAACTTTTATTAAGCCCGCAGAATTTCGATAACGCGCAATCGTCCTAACTCCACTCCGACGTAGTAAATCGAGAATTTCAACATTGAAATCCATCACATTTCCCGTTAAAGGTAAGCCAATTCGGGCGGGTGGGACTCGGCTCCCGGGACCGTTAGTGGTGGCCCTGGGACGGCGTTAAGGGACAATAGACATGGGATGAGCAAGGTCAAATGAGCGCAGTGAAATACAGAATAAAAAAGACAGTAGCAAGACAAGACAGGATGTTTAGGCGGCGTATCCGCCAGAGATTTGCTAGAGTATAATATATAGTGGTGCAATAGTGGATCTGTGATACTGTGTGAGCGTTTCTTCCACCGAAAATTTTATATTGGCAAGATGAGCAGTGCAAAGATTGATATCGGCATGAATAGGCCAAAGTCATACCTCGGCCTCACAAAACCCCGGCGTGTAGCAGCATTTGAGCTGTGCTTCGCCTAGTGGGTGAGGGTGTTGCTCCAATTCGATGGGAATTGGAAAATATTTCCAGCGCACTTGTGTCTCTGCTGGTGTTCATCTATGGGCGGCAGTAATCACTTACCGTCTGGTAATCCATCTGTTCGCCTGCTATCTATCACATAAAAACGATGCAAAGCAGAGCTGTGAAGCGACGTGTGCGTTTCTTCCCCCAAAGATGTGCTAGGAAGATGGTGCGAAGACTACCAAACATGTATAGCAAAGCAGAAAAATGGTGTGAGCGTTTCCACCGAAATTCTATAGCAGAGCTGAGAAACGGTGTTTTTCATCCATCAAAGATGTGCTGGGGCCTGGGAGAATGAGCGGCGTTAATAAGTGTGAGTAGCGGAACAGTGGAATGGCGAGCCGTTAAAATTATAATGTGCTCTTTTCAAACGATCTCCGTAGCACATAACCATCCCACGGATTATATTCACACTGTGCAAATAAAAGAGCCTCATGGCAATAACTCTATCATTTTTGTGTATGTTTTGCGTGCCATCGGTTCATAAAAGTAGCTTTATACTTTTCGGCTGGTCCAAGGGCGTCATCATTTATAGGACGCCCTTAGGTCAAAGTATTTCAAAGTAAGTATTCAAAGTATTTATTTATTTGCATAGAACAGGTACAGTACATGATGGTAGGTATATATGAAATAAGAATATCTATTCAGTTAATAATATTAACATGCAAAATGGTTACAATTATAAAATTCATTTAAATTATAAAACGTTTTATCCACCAGCCATTGCCGTAATTTTTTTGTCATCAAGCCCGCAGGTCCACACTTGAAATGGTTTGGAATTTTGTTATACACTTTGACACACATGCAATAACAATTTTTCTGACAGGCAGTCGTTCTGGGTAAAAAGTCCAAGGCAAGTCTGTTACTATCTCTGGTATTTCGTGGAAATACATCACTAGCTTTTTTAAATAATTCGGGGTGTTGTTTAACAAACTTGAATATTTCTAGTATGTACATGCAAGGGACTGTAAGTATATTTAATCTTGGGAATAGTGACCTGCAACTTTCAAATGGACCTTTGCTACAAATAGCGCGTACACATTTTTTTTGGGCAATGAATACTTTATTGGCCATTGTACTATTTCCCCATAATAGTAGCCCATATGACAAGTTAGAAGCAACATAACCATAGTAGGCCGACAAGGTTACATTCAGTGATGTTTTTTTAGTCAGTCGTCTTAGAACATAAACATATCTATTGATTTTGTTACATACGTTTTGCACATGTGTTTTAAAATTCAAATTATCGTCTAATGCGATCCCCAGAAATTTAACACTGTCAGCTTTCTTGACGGTCATTTCGTCATAAATTACATTTAAATCACGTGTACCTCCTTTAAAATTAAAATTTATGTAATGAGTTTTACTTATATTTACATTTAGATTATTAGAATTTAGATATTGAATAATATTATGAGCCGTTTCGTTAATGTCATTTTCATAGTTAATTATGTCAACATTATATTTTGAATGAATAATGATAGATATGTCATCAGCAAACATTATACATTTATTTTTAGTCATTTTTGGCAAATCATTAATGTAAAGTATGAATAACATTGGACCTAGTACGCTACCTTGAGGTACCCCACATCCATTGACCTTAAATTGAGAGCGATGTGAAATCGCCTCATTGTTCTCATCTATGCGATTTATTTCTACACACTGGTGTCTGTTCCTTAGGTAGGTCTCAAGCCATGAGAGACAACTTCCTCGGAAACCGTACCTTTCCAATTTGTCCAACAAGATGTCATGGACTACAAAGTCAAAAGCTTTTGACATGTCAAAAAACAGTACAGAGGTTAGCTGTTTTCTATCAAGGCCCAATATAACTTCATGTATTAGGTTAAAACATGCAAGAGCAGTAGATTTTCCCTTCTGGAAACCGTATTGCTCCGGAGTTATAATTTGAGACTTTTGGCAAAAATTCATTAATCTTTTTTGCATAGCTTTTTCGAAGATCTTAGATATCACTGGTATTAGTGTTATGGGGCGGTAATTATTCATTTCTGATTTATCATTTTTTTTATGAATTGGTTTCACTACTGAATACTTAAGATCATCAGGGAAACATCCAGTCTGAAAAGACAGATTTATTAAGTACGACAATACTTGAGCTAGTTCAATTTTACAGAATTTTAAAACTTTGGTTGATATTTCATCGAAACCACAAGAGTTCGAGTTTTTTAGTGAACTAATGATATTCATTGTTTCCGCCAGAGTAACAGGTTCCAGGAAGATTGAATTTGATACCGGGTCAATTTTAGTTAATGCCTTTCGCTTTTTATTAATGTCATATATACATTTATCATTAGTCAAATTTACGTAGTAGTTGTTGAATGTCTCGGCGATTTCCCATCCATTAGAAATTGTGTTATTATCAAGTTTAATATCAGAGAAAAATTGTTGTGGCTGGTCTACTTCTATATCATCTTTAATAAGTTTCCATGACGCTCTACAAATATTTTGACTGGTTTGAAGATACTTGTTATTATTAATTTTTTGTGCGATACATATACACTTCCTTAGAAGATTCGAGTAACACAAGTAATTCTGTTTAGTCTCTTCTGTTCTTAATTTATAATATTTGAAGCGAAGCGACCTTTTTCTCTTTGCACAAACTTTTAAACCTTTAGTGATCCACTTTATTTTTGAAGGTAAGTTATTTATTTTTATCTTCAATTTCGGAAAACAAGATTCATATAGTACGCGGAATATTTCATAGAATCTGTGAAACGCTCTATTCAATCTCTGTTCTCCAAACACTTCGGAAAATGATAGGGATTGTAAGCATTTACGAAATTTAATAAGATTGTCGTGACTGAAGTCTCGCCTGTGAATGAACCAGTACTTTAGTCGTTTTTTGTCTTTGATAGGGAATGACACCATTTGCGCAGTATTATGATCTGAGAGATAGAGTGGTAAAGTAACACCAGACGCAAATTTTATATTACTCATAATATTATCTATACAGTTATTGCCTCTAGTTGGCTCATTAATATGAATAGTTAGGCCAAAGTTGCTAGCTACGTCTCTCAAGTGTTGCGTCGCGCTAGTATTCGCAAGAGAATTTATATTAAAATCTCCAGAAATTATCATTTTATGGTACTTATATTTTTTACTTAATTCATGTATGACTGCTTCAAGTCTTGCTAGGAATGAATGCGCATGCCTGTTATGCGACGTGTAAACACATAGAATTATTAATTTATGTTCAATGACCTTTACTCCACAACACTCAAATATTCCCGGCAGTAAAAGGCTGTCTGAAATTTTTATTTCTTTACTTGAGAGATCCTTCCGAAGTAAGATGCATGTACCACCTCGGCATGTCTGTCTAGAATAATTTGCAACTAATTTATAGTTAAGCAGTTTAACATTTTTTTCATGTCCTTTTTTCACGAATGTTTCTGAGAAACACAACGCATCTGGCTCAAAATTGCATTCTGCTAATTCGGAGATTGAAAGTTCCAGTATATCCGATTTTGAAATCAGGCCTGCAATATTTTGGTGTATTACTCTAAAATATGATGGATGTATAGGTTTGTCGCTATTCTTAGTCCCTTTAAAAGTATTAGGAACGAAAAAATGATCTGTCTGATTCTGAGTTTCTCTTTTCAATAGGAGTAAAGAAGTCCAAAATAGAGGCTTGTGTCATAGTTTTAGTTTTCTCTAACGAGCTAGATTGTTTATAATTATCTTCGGAATCCCTTTTCACCTTTTTACTTTTACAATGTATATGTTTTCTGATGAATGAGTAGTCTAAATAAGTTTTTTCATAATACATCGAGTCTATTAACTTATTAATATTGTGGCACATATTATTCAAATAATTATAAGAATGATAACACTTAATGTCTAAGTAATGGCAATTTTTAAATTTGTTACATACTAATTCAATCTGTTTGTTAAAAAGTTTGTTATTTACATGTTTATTGTTAATAACACTCATTACAATGACAGTAGTGTGTTGTAGCAATTTGAGTGCATTATATAACTCTGATGTAGATATAAAAGGGTCACTGTCGTTTTCACCTACACAAATGAGGACCTTGTCATTTATGTTTGGCTTTAGGTTTGAGCATAACTTTAAAACTTCCTCTGTCGTTGCGAATGGTTTTATGAATCCCGATATATGATAGTTTTCATACTTTCCTTTTTCTCTCGTTTTTCTTAGTTCTATTGCAAGTCCAGTAACTTGTTGCGTTCCTATGATAAATATGTTCTGACTCTTTTGTGCGTTCTCTCTGAGGATATCATCTTTTGATTCCAGTCTTTTACTGGAGCATTTAAATTCTTGATTTACTCGAGTTCTGAGTTTGTCTATTAGATTCTCTAACTTTTTAATGTCGTTTTGTGCTTCGAGAAAATTTTGCTGTGAGCTCTTCAATTCATCTTGCAGGTACCCAATCAATTCCCGAGTTTTTTTCACATAATCATTTGAAGAATCCGGAGAGTTATATGACAGCCTTCTGGCCCTCTTGATCTTTAAGGGTGTGAATGTTTGTGTAATATTTTTGGTTCCTATTTTGTCTTTCGCATTTGTACTAATTGGGCTGCTACAGACGTTCTTTAGAACATGGATTTCTCTGCTCATTCTGTCAATTTCTCTTTTGAGCAAATTATTTTCGATTATTGTATTCTCGAGTTCAGTTTGTGTACTCGAGAGACTGGTCCTGAGTTCGTTGATTTCTTCTCTAAATTCCTGTATCTCATATGTGTTAACAGTTGAGTAATCTTCACTCCTTGATAACAGTTCAATTGAAGTATTTTCAAGCGTTTCCTCTTTGTTATTATTACGACTATCCAGTGTAGTACTTAAATTAATAGGGGTCGAGATGGATCCAGATGGGAATGTAGCTGGGCTTGTTTGGTTTATCGCAGAAATCAGGCAAGTGTCTTTCGCTACAAGTGGGTTTTTTTTTCTTATTGTGATGTTTTGCATGTCTTTACTGGTACCTGAAATATTTGCCTTATCTAGTTTTACCATTTTTGAGCTCTGAATACACAGTTTACATTTTATCTTTTTCTTCTTTTCCGGTAACATTAATCTATACAGAGGTTCGGACATTCCAATGCAATCAAAATCATATCTATTGTGACAGTGAGAGCACAATATAGTTTCTTTCTCTTCCTTACTTAATTTGCATATATGGCATATTATAGAATTTTTATTTTTTGTTTTGGATTCCACTTTGGATTTTCTGTGCATTTTGTCAAATAAAAGGACAAAAGTAAACAAAAAACCGATCCAAAAAAAAAAAAAAGCAAAAAAAAAAAAAAAACAATGCTTTCGGGGTTCGAACCCTTGTTTCCAGTTATTATCATCCCAACTCGCCGCTTAAACCATTGCGCCACCGGAAGACTTCTTGAGTGGCCGATTTTAAGGACTTGCTTTCACTGTGTTCTTGTAGGTATACGGTGTCCTTTTGTTTCAAATCTCGTTGCTCGGGTGCTTGTTACCTACTTGAGTCATCGGCTGTTCGACGAAGCACCACAACACTTTTGAATTCACTGGTCAACAACGTTTTATTTTCTATGTTATTTCACTTTATTTTAGGTATTTTTATAGCATTTTCCACAGTTTTATTGTATGTGAAATTATCTTCATGTAGATGTAATTTTTAAGTCGTAAATGTAACTTTTAACCACTATTTAGATTTTTTAACTAACGGAGCCGTGTTATTCACTACCGCTAGGTGCGGGGTCCACGGGGGGAGTTGAGGTCATTTACAAAACACCCTTAGGCCAGCTGGAGTAACAATTTGCACAAGATGGCTGGCAGGAGCTTGATGCAAGTAGCCGAGGCCCATCAAACTGGCGAACATTTGGAAAAACAGTGATTGCCGACAGAAACATCTTAATGATGTGTGCTACGGTGTTTTAGATAGTATTTAACCAGATTTCAGTTAAAAAAGAGTAAAGGTTCCTTAGCATTCTTCAAAGCGATTGGTGTCTCCTCTTCAAATAATGCTTGTCATTGTTTGCAATGCTTTCACTTTGGTTTATTTAACTACGGAAAAAAATTATGAAGTATGTATATTTCTGCCATTTTCAATTTAATTTGTTAAACTGCTTTGCACTGCGTTCCCCTATTACCAATACGTTATTTTGTTCCCCTACCCAAAGATGGTCTGGAAGAAATCGCTACAAGCAATAAGACCGCCTTATTGTACTGTTTATTGTTGTTGTATCATACTTGTATTTTGTTTTAGTGCAATAAAAATATCTATCTAAGTATCTTTTTTCACTGACTGCCTTGATCCAAGCAGAATTTAAAAAATAGAAGGAAATAAATTAAACGACGACCATCGTAGTGGTTTTTTTTAAGACCGTCTTCTTTTGCATCTTCTTAAATCAGTGTTCTTGTTGCAGATGTCCCACCCTGCGGCCCGCCGGGACAGTCCCTGCCGGCAGCGGCGCGGGCCGCGGCCCGACATTGACCCGCTGCTGCACAGGTGCGTCATTCATGCAGCCCCCCCCCCCCCCCCTCACTTCCTCCCGCCTTGCGTCCGCCCCACCCCGCCCCGCAGCCTCCGCGCTGCATCACCCGGGAAGCTGAAATTTCGAATCAATGAAATAGAATACTCAAAAATGTTGATAGAAGATAGAAGATAAAAGCTCTTTTTCATATTACAAACACATCACAAAGGCATGATCCGTAAGTAATTTCATAATCCATAATGGTAAGTAGATAGAAATAAATCTACCGACAGTCTTCTGGCGGGATTAGAACTCTCGATGGATAATTAATTAATTTTATAAATATTAATCAATTAATTTGCATGCCATGAATGGGTGAATGTGTCTAGCACTGCTTAACATTAATTTGTATGGAACACCTGTAATATTAATTACACCTTCATCATTTCAGCCAATAGACGTCCACACCTGGACATAGGCCTCCCCCCAATGTTCTTCACACAGATCGTTCCTGTGCCGCCCGCATCCAATGGATTCCCGTTGGATGCGGGCCGTCGTTGTGGGGGGCTTGCCACGGTTGCGACTTCCGTGGCCTCCACTCGAGGACCTTTCCGCCCCAACGGCTGTCTGTTCTCCTCGCTATGTGCCCTGCCCATTGCCACTAGAGGCATGCAATCCTTTGGGCTATGTCTGTGACCTTAGTTCTTCGGCGGATCTCATCATTTCTGATAAGATCACGCAGGGAGACTCCGAGCATAGCCCTCTCCATTGCTCTCTGGGTGACTTTGAGCCTCCTTACTTACACCTTGAATTATTGCAAGTAAAATTCTGATTCTGATTCGGACATTTTACTAACCGGGCAACTTTACCGACTGAGCTGCCGGAGACCTTGGTATTGAATTTTGTAAGTGCTTTTTGCTACGCCGCTTTATTTACTTAAGTAGCATTGTTTTGCTGTGATATCTGTTTGAAATCAAATGGTACAGTTCTTGTACTGAACAAGAACCCATAATAGCTGAATTGTCGTTCCAATTTAGAGCTCAAGTACTTGGTGACTTCTATGTTTATTGATTTAGACCCAAAATCAACGCTCCAACATTACAGCTACTTATAGACTACCGGAACTCAGTGCCTCACCAAACCTTTATGGTAGGGATGTATCGGATGTGACTTTACGGATACAGATCCGGAACGTCTTCTTATACGAGTACAGATTCGAAGACATAAATGGTATGTACATAGTCGGTTTTAATTATGGATATTTTATTCTTTAATAAGGAAACAAATAACTTATCAATTATTTTATATTTCACCTATATTCTTTATAAAATTAATACTAATGTGCACCATAATTATTAAAAACTAGATATTTTCGGCTATATATTAGGTTTTACACAAACTCAGAAAAAAAAAATAAAGAAAAAAATCTTTATTCAAGTTAGGTACCACTTGTGAATGTCAAAGTGGCAAGTGTTTCATATAATCGATCCAACCCCCGGATTTAAAGGCAAAGGGGGGTTTAAAGGTTGGCAGCGCACTCGTGTCTGTCTGCACACTGGTGTCACAGGTGTCCATGGGCGGCGGCAATCGCATACTATCAGGTGATCCGTCTGCTCGTCTGCCACCTATCACATAAAAAATCTACCGCTGGCTTGGAACGTCGATACCAGAGAAGATCCCAACAAGAAACTCAGTAGTCACTTTACAAATATTGATGATGTTATATATTCTTATTGTTTATTTTAGCCGTGTGGTCCCCGGCAGAGTAGAATAGGCCACCCTCACTCTTACCGAGGTGTCGTAAAAGACGAATAAGGTAAAGCTGCTGGCATGAGCATCAGCACCCAGAGAAGGAAAACTCTGCATTTATATCAAAACCCTCGCCAACCCGTCTGCCAAGCGTGGTGAGCATGGCAATTACACCTTATGTGATTGAGGGAGGCCCGTGCCCCAGCAGTGGGGACTTAAATGGGCTGACGATGACGATGACACTTATTTATTTAAAACTTTATTGCACAAAAAGTAAGTACAATGTTATAGTTTTTCATTTGTGAAAAGAAAAATATTACAATTATAAGAGTAAACACACTACAATGAATAAAAACTAGAAGACTAATCGATTAACGTGTCCAAGAACATGACAATATGAAAGTTGAGAAGCAGTTCTTTATATCCGATATCCGTTGCGGTTGCAGAGGCCACATCCCTGCTCAGCGGCCCCGCTTCAATGGCGACTAACGACGCAAATTTAATTACGGCGTAGACACAGTGTAGCATTGTGTAGGCACGGTGTAGCATTGTGTCCTCCCGGCGAAGGACGGTGACCCACTTCCCGTAATTCATTTACAAATGCTTTCCAGCACGCATTGATCGACTCTACTGATAATTCTACTATTGGGCTTTATAAGGCAATTAATTAATAGTGGCTGTAGGAAGGTAAACGTTTTGCTTTTTGTTATCTTATAGGAAATGGTACCCTTGTAGGTACATGGTATAGATACAGCCTACTGAGAAACTGTAAATGGATTAGTGGTATAGTGTAGTTACATGTATTATTACGCTGTCATGCCATACGATTCGTAGCGTTGTACCATAGATTATTTTTTGATAAGATTGGTCGAATCAGGCCTTTTTTAAAGCTAGAGTCGGACAAACGAGCAAGCGAGCACCTGATGGAAAGCAATCAATGCAGCCCATGAACATCCGCAAAATCAGAGAGATCGCTAATGTGTTGCCAGCCTTTTTAAAAAAGAGTAAGTACGCTCTTCTCTAGAAGGTCCCTAAGTCGTAGCCGTCCGGAAATACTCCCGCAGGCAAACCGTTCCTTAACCTTAACTTAAGTTAGTCAAAATACACTATTCTGGTTTCAAGCTTTGATTTACCTTTATATTTCCATAAAATGAAAGTAACACCAGTAGCTACTTATTACATAACCAGTAGCTACCTAGTACCTACTTAATTCTATAAATTATTTGACCATTATGCTTTGCCCCGGAACAGCAGTGGAGGCACACACGCACACGCTTGATATAATGCGGAGCACGGCCTTGGCCCGGTCGCCGAATGCAGCATGATCGGATGCGACACTCATACCTACATACTACGAGAATATAGCTCATGTTAGATACATTCGTTTTGACAGACCCGGGTCAGCAGTATGCATACGCACACATACTTGAGATAACGCGGGATCTAACCTTGTCTCCGTCAAATGCAACATGATTGGATGCGTCACTCATACCTACATATTGTAAGAGTATAGCTCATTTTAGTGTTGACAGACCCAGGTCAGCAGTCTACAAACGCACACACGCTTGAGATAACTAACGCGGGATCAGAGCATGGTCTAGTCTAAAATGTAGCCTCATTGAATGAGTCAGCCGTATCTGCATACTGTATGAGTATAGCTCCAATCACATCAATGATGACAGACTTGGGTTTGCAGTATGCACACACACTCAAGCTTAATATAACGCCCGTTTTATCCTTTACCCTGTCGAATGCAGCATGATTGGGTGGGACACTCATACCTACTTTGTGGGTATTGCGTTGATCATTTCAGTGATGACAGACCCAGTTTAGGTATGCAGACGCACACGTGCTTGATATAACGCTCTAATAGCTTGGCCCGGTCACCAAATGTATCATCTTTAGATATGACAGACAAACCTAAAATACTGTATGAGTATAGCTCTATCACATAAGTAATGACAGACCTGGGTCAGCAGTATATAGACGTACACACGCTTGATATACTTAACTTTAGTCCTTAGACTTCATAAAATGACTTCAAAAAGATGCATGCGTGCAATGTTTGGACTAAAACCTATCGAATCATGTAAACCTTATTTTAGAAAATATAATGTATTAACTTTAGCATCTCTGTACATTTACGAAGTTGCTACATTTGTAAAGACAAACCCAAAGTTGTTTTTGAAAAAGATCGATGCCAATAATCGTAGGCAACGAGATGACTCCAAACTTTATATTTGTACAGCAAACAACATTTAAGCAAATAAGTATACTATGCATGGATCCAAAAATATTTAATAAATTATCAAAAGATCTAAAAGATCTACCTGTTGCTCAGTTTAAGAAAAAACTTAAATTAATTTTAAATGAAAAATGCTATTATAATATTAATGAATTTTTATCAGATAAATTTTAATTCTTATTATAAGCTTTATTTTAATAATTTAATTGTATAACATAATTAATTACTAATCTATTATTTTTATCTGTCAAGAATATTTTAAGAAACGTTCTCTATAATATTTGATTGCTGGACATAATATTTTTAATTACATACAGATTGATTAGTGTTACAAACTCGCCTCCTATATTTGTATGCCTGAATGGCGAAACATGTTGATCTAAACATTTTTCCAACTTTTGTAATTTACATATTTTTTTGACAAATAAAAATCTTTATCTTTATCTTTTAAATCGGTAATTCCTTTGTTGGCCTAAGTATTCAATAAGCTCCCACAAAATGTCATGAACCTATCATTGGATAAGTTTAAACCTCATATTAAAACCTGCCTAATGAAGAAAGGTTACTATAGTGTACAAGAGTATTTAAATGATAAGGATTCTTGGTCATGTTAATCGATTAGTCTTGTGAGTTGTTATTCATAGTAGTCTGTTAACTTTGACAATTGTATTTTTTTTCTTCTCAATTGAAACTCTGTAACATCATCAATACTTGAAAAAAGTAACTACTGAGTTTCATGCTGGTGTCTTCTCTGTAGAAATCGACATTCCGAACCAGCGGTAGATGATAATAAGTGTACCTATGTGTGTGTACAGAACACTTAAAAAAGTGTTCTGTACGGACCTAAATTGAATAAAGATTTTTTTATCTTTATCTTTTATCTTTAACGCTGTAATAGCTTTTCCCGGTCACCAAATGTGGCATAATTGGATGCGACAATCATACCGACATACTATATAAATATAGCTCTGATCACTTCGGTGTTGTCAGACCCAGGTCTGCATTATACAGACGCACACACGCCTACCAAATGTAGCATCACACACGCTTGAGATACCTAACGCAAGATCAGAGATCTAAAATGTAGCATCATTGGATGCCACAGTCATACCTAAAATACTGTATGAGTACAGCGTTGATAGGCCCGGATCAGCAGTATGGAGACGCACACACGCTCGACTATCGCAGGGCACGGCCTTGGCCCGGTTACCAAATGCAGCACGATCGGATGCGACATACCTACATCTGCATACTGTATGAGTATGTAGTATTAGCGGAACCAAAATCGATTGGCTACATCAGTAAGCAATATATGCACAACCTTACTTAATACTCTTGTAGGTACACCAGTCTTTAAAGATAAGAAATTGCTTACGTTGCCTTCTCTGTATATCTTGGAAACAGCCAAACTAGTCAAATCCAACTTATCCATATACGAAACTAGAGAAACATGACGAAGAGCTATCAATAACGAGCCTCTCAAAATGCCAGTGCCAAAGTTGGTACTCTATAAACGGAATTGCCATTATATGGCACCGCGAATTTACTACCAGACGGTTTTGTTGGACTTCATAAATTCTGCAATGTGCTAAAGAAATGGCTGCTCTAGAAATGCTATTACTCAATTGATTTTTTAAGGATAGTAATTATAGAATAACTAAATATAATACTAAGAGTTAGCCAGAAGTGACATGTACCTTTAATAATTTAATGTAATAGTGTAACAATTTTAATATTTTTTAATTTTTGTACTGTACTTTCCGTGGATTTTATTTATTAATTTAATAAGAACTTGACATTCCATTGACATTGAATTATATTGTATTGTAATAATCGGAATATTTTGAAAATTTGCACGTCCATTATGACGGAATATGTTAGTACTATGTATACGTTAAGACCAATTTATAACCATGTTCTATCGCAAATAAATAAATTATTGATTGATTGATTGATTGAACCATTGTAACGTCAGTCACTCAAGCTGTCCGATTCTCTCTTTATAAATTCGCGCGTAATATTACTGTTAATTATATTACCTAGAGTAAAAGTGTATTATTCCTACTAAAGAATCATTTTCATTGTTAATCCTAGTCGGTATGACAGCGGCACATGAAAAATTGAACAGCGGTCCGCAGGTAAACGACTTTTTAACCATTTTGACACCTCAATAAACATTAGGTTGTCCTTTTAAATTGTTTTTTTTTATGTGATAGGTGGCAGACGAGCATGGTAAGCGATTGCCGCCGCCCATGCACACCCGGACACCAGTGGAGTCACAAGTGCGCTGCCAATCTTTAAACCCCCCTTTCCCTTAGATTGATTATCTCCAAATCTCATTAGATGTTTCAATGATAACTTTTTTTTATGTGATAGGTGGCAGACGAGCAGATGGATTGTCCTGATGGAAAGCGATTGCCGCCGCCCATAGACACCCGCGAAACCAGTGGAGTCTCATGCTGTTCACACTTATTAGTGGAATTACAGTCTAAATAATATAGCTTGTCTTGTTGTACTGTACCTACTGTATCTCTGTTTAGTGTAACTAATAAATAAATAAATAAAAGGTCCATCCATAAGTCCAAGGTGGCATCAAAGGAGTAGGTATCTAGTGATTTTAGTCCTCTTTAGTGTTTATTTTTGCAGTGAAGTGCCGCAAAGTGATTCAAATATATGAATCGTTGAATTGCAGAGATTTTAACTGCCACGCTCAGAGTTGTTGATTAACTTAGTTGGCTACTTACGTCTCTGAGTGCGGCCGTAACTCTGCTAATTGTCTGTCGAATAAGTTGTCACGTGACAACTTGCTTGGACCTAATGATTGTGATTGGAGTGGTATCGGCGAAATCCATAGGTCGATAAAAAAAAATCCTGCGAAAAATCCGCCTTCAAAAACCACGAACTAACACTAAGGTGTAAAATAATATTTTACACCTTAGTGTAACTTTAAATAGGTAACAGTACACTCGAGAAAAGGTTTTACCGAAGTCCTCCTTACCGTTGAGGAGTTGACCTTCCATCATCAGCTGAGCCACAAAATTAATACAGTCAGACGTAAATACTGGTGCAGTTTTGAAAAAAGAAACAAAAACATTACGTGTCCCTATAAAATTTGATAGTTCCCCTCAATCTTTCCAGGATCCTATCATCAGATCCTGATATCCGGATCATGGTACCAATCCGGGACTATCTACTTTCCAACTAAAAAATAATCATCTAAATCGGATCATAAATGGCTAAGTAATCGGCGAACAAACATAAAAATATATAATGTCGAATTGAGATCCTCTTTTTTTTCTGAAGTCGCTTAAAAACATCTGAAATGTGACTTTAAATGACTTCGACTGTTGACTACCCACTTATTTTAACAGGTAGAGAGCCTATTAATAAAAGGTGACATCCCTTATATAGGACAAAAACATGCTACATTACATTGCGAGTATCTTGACACGTACATGGCCAGTTATTGTACATGTATATACCTTATATCTTCATTGTTGTAATCAGCAAGAGGTAGGTGCAAAATAAACAAAGCAATCCTCGTGTTGGTTCGTCGAGTATAATGTTTGCGCTCATCAGCGGCACCGAGCGGGCGTGAAATTAGCACTTGCACCGCCACCAAACCCCTCCCCCCCCCCTCACTTCCCCCAGACATACTACTAAGGACTAGAGATGCACCCACCCGATTAGAAAATAAGAAATAATTTACTGACCACAATTTACTTACTCCGCTGGCTCAACGACTCGAACCGAGTTTTGGCCACTGAAACAAGAGAGCGCCACTTTGGTCGTTCCTACACTTATCGCCAGTTATCGACCAGGAGCTCGCGCAGATCGGTCTCCACAACGTTTTTCCAGCGATAACTGGCTTTTCCAGCCCTGGCATGCTCTTTTCACGAGACGATCCTCTTCCATTGACCACAACACATTAAACAAAAAAAACGATATAGAGACATAAAAAGTTGCGACCGACAAGGCTCAGCCTCAGCATATGCTGCCTCTGCCACAAGCAGCAGCTGTGTTCAAGTTAGAAATTAGAATGTAAGCATACATCGAACAGTCATTCAGACCGATTAAAGACCGTGGGAGACATGAATGGGCAGGTTCTACCAGAGTTACCACATCATCATCATTTCAGCAAATAGACGTCCACTGCTGGATATAGGCCTCCCTCAATGTTCTCCACACAGATCAGCCCTGTGCCGCCCACATTAAATAGATTCCCGCGATCTTCACCAGATCGTCGGTCCACCTTGTGGGGGGCCTGCCACGGCTGCGACTTCCTTTACGTGGCCTCCACTCGAGGACTTTTCCGCACCAACGGTAGTCTGTTCTCCTCGCTATGTGCCCACTTGAGGCATGCAATCCTTTGGGCTATGTCTGTGACCTTTGTTCTCATGCGGATCTCATCATTTCTGATACGATCACGCAGGGAGACTCCGAGCATAGCCCTCTCAATTGGGAAGACCGTGGGAGACATGTTTCGGCTTGAATATGCAGGTTCTACCAGAGTTACCACATCACATCATTAGCAGAGTTACCACAGCTTCACAGAAAACCGATGTGAAGCAGCGGCGACTGCGTTTCGCTGAGTGAGTGAGGCTACTGGGGAGTAGACCCAATTTGAGGGTAAGGGGAAAAGGTTGGCAGTTAGTGTTGCGGGTGTCCATGAGTATGAATAAAGTCGGCTCGTACAGTCACCCCTAGCACCTTGTTTGCGCGAATTGCCTAAGCTGATGTCTACATACTGCAGCGAGGAGGCGCTGAAATTATTTTAAGCCCTACTAAGTACGGTCATTAGCACAGCAGTTTTCTGGTGCATGTCGCGGTGGCTTCTTTTCGTGTTTCAGGCTTAGTAGGTTGGTATGATCTGAGGGCTCAAAGTTAATGTGATAGCTTTGCTGGTGCAGTTATTTATTTATTTAATTTTTTAACCCCCGACGCAAAAACGACGGGGTGTTATAAGTTTGACATGTCTGTGTGTCTGTCTATGGCATCGTAGCTCCGGAACAAATGAACCGATTTTGATTTTGTTTTTTTGTTTGAAAGATGAATAAGGCGGGAGTGTTTTTAGTCATGTTGGATAAAAATCGATCCAAGATGGCCGCCGTCACAAAGATATGGATTGTATGTTTTAACGCAACTCCCACAATAAGGGTTTCATATAAAAGGGCTTGAGTAGCAGAATATATTTATTGTGACAATTTCAAATCCAAGATGGCCACCGTCGGGGGTTTTTTAAATTTTCAATTAATTTTATCAGATATCCAACAACAAAGCCATAAGAATATATCACATAGGACGTGATTTGTAATATCTGATATATTAGTAAGAGCGGTCTGTAAATACAAGTAGGTAGTAGGTACCTATTTACCCACCTATAATGAGAAATAGGTACTTAATAAAAAAAACTTTCATTTCTTCAAATTACTTGTGAAGTAGAATTGACACAGATAGTACCTATTTAAATACATTCCCGGACTCACCTTAATTAAATTTTTACTTAATTAAAAATTCTTTAAGTTTTTGCCCTCTTTATATTAATTCGTCCTTTTATGTAGTTAATAATCTTGGATCATTTGTTAACAGCAGCTACCTTACCTATAATTAGTTATAAATTACGTTTCCTACGCTTTTTCAATCAAAACTGTTTTTATCTCAAACAGAAAATAGAGTAAGATATTTAGGGCTTTATTTATAAACCTTTGTCAGCTAAAACGGTTTTATATGCAGTTTTGACGTTTGAAACAAAAAAAATGCGCGATTGCATGCGAATGCGATGCATGGAGCTAGTCCGATTTTGCACCTCTCATTTTTTTAAATCTATGTGCATAATTCTACCATTAGCTCGGCGCTGAGGTAAAACATCCTGAGGAAACCTGCACGTTTTGGATAGTTTCTCAAAATAGTTGGAAACCTAGACCTAGGTCTAGGTTTCCAGATCATTAATGATTCTGAACGTGTAACGGTGATCCAGTTGGTCTAGTGAGGGTTGCGAAGGTTAGATATCAGTCAGTTGCTTCATTGTAATTACCAGATTTCCAAAATACTGGATCATGGAGACGAGCAGACGGATCACCTGATAGTAACCTATTGCCGCTGCCCTTGGCAACTACAGTGGTGTCACAAGTTCGTTATCAACCTTTAAATCCTCCAGATTGAGCCTCCGGTAGCCTCACTCACGCAGCGAAGCACAGCATCATGATATCGAAGAGTTTGGCGACCTTCGTGGTAGGGCTGTATAACGTATCGTCTCCTACGTATACGTTGCCTAATGCTTAATCACGCCGAGATCAGTACAAGTATGTAAAAAAATTGTAAAATAATATTTATAACACTTCATACACTTAATTATTTTCTCATGCTTTTTAGTGTCTTATTTTTTGGCAGCGGCCCACCCCTTTCCCCACCGCCGCTAAATAACATACAGCCTGAATGTGAGTACGGTATTCAAATAGATATCTTGTAACTAAAGGTCCCCTTGATCTCTCTGATCCCATTATCAGATCCTGATATGGTGATAATGGGACCAACTTGGGAGAGTGTTCTTTTAATTAAAAAAGGATTCTGCAAATTGGTTAATAATTGGCGGAGAAATCATTGAACATACATACAGTCTTATTGTCATTGTCCATCAGGTGAGATGAGGTCAAGTGCAAACTCATTTAATATATATATATAATATATATATATATATATATATAAAAAACAACATAGCACCTCCACCTTTTTTAAAGGTAAGGTAAGGTAAAATAGGTAAGTTTTTTTTTGGGTAGTCTCTTTAGCACGCCGACGCAATATAGGTAGAGGGCGTTATATGTCTATCTATTTCGTGCTTCAACTGTGTACTATTATTACTGAAGCTTGCGCAAGCTAGGCGTGTTTACGACGTCACCCACTCAGGTAATGAAGCGACTTTATTTGACACAAACAGCGGCCAGCCCGTAACCCGCACTGACGTTACTGCAGCGGTATAAAAACACTACAAAGCCTAACAGACAAAGTATTAAGGCAGAACCTAGCTAGCTTTATAGGGAACAACGGAGAATATAAATGCGAATAGGGAGTCATTGTCCATTTTTTTAAGTTTGTTTTAGGCCTCACCCGAAGACTCCTAAAGCGGTCTATCTGTGTCTGTTTCTACTAAACTTAGGCCATTTTGATTTTAGAAATAGGAACTCAAGAATGTATTTTAAAGTGAGATCATTAATTTTACTATCATATTGATTTCATTTAATCGGCTGATGACTTCATCGATACTCTTCTCTATAAACTCATATACAAGGTAAAGAGTTATTAAAACGTAAAGAGCCAGGCGAAATTAAAAAAAAAGTTACTTTTGGTGTACTTTTTCTCTTTTTTTTGTGGTATTTCATTCTCATGGGAAAGCATAAAAAAGTAACACAAAAGTCTGACTGTACATTTTCATACGAGGTACATAAAATAGTTGTTTCCTCAAAAACTACAAAAAAACCACTTAAAATACATAGTGATGTTTCAGATGAGCCTCATTGTGAGGCATCTAAAAAAATTTTGGGACTATTGGAAATGGACCAGCCTGTATATGGCACTGCATGAAAGAGATGTCCAGCAGAGAAGGACACACCAGTTTATTCAGCCATTCGATGATTTCTCCTAATTTATTGAAAGAGTACTCATTTAATATTCATAGTGTGACAAAGTTTCTTGTATCGCAAATTGATGGATCGGCATTACATGGAAACTTCCAGGATCGATAATATCGCGACGGGCGGACACTAACAAATCGCCTCATTACTGTGAAACAGTGCTAAGTGGAGTGGTTCAAAGCTAATGGATTATAATGGGCTGTGCTGTGGGTGCCTAAGCAGAAAATAATTGTACTGTGAACTTTTTATTCTTTGCTGAGTTATATTATAATGGCTTCGATTTCGACTTATTTGAATATCGTAACTACCTACTAAAATCGCCCCGTGTTGGTCTAATTGTTTAAGTACCAGGCCGTGATCTCGAGGTCCTGGTTTCGAATTGAGGGGTCGAGCAACGGTTTGTCTCGAATTTTTCAAACATAGGTCTAGATTTTAATCACCAATCCGCACTAGACAAGCGTGGTGATTAAGCCTTATCCCATCATAGTAGCGATGGCTTGATTTCTATGATGGAGGCCTTTGCCCTTTAGTGAGACAGTATATAGGCTGAAACTGTGGTGTATGAAACGCCTGCTCAATATAATTATATGTCCTAATATTAATTTCATCAGTAATATACTTCAATTCAGAGCACTCGGCGACATCTTGCTTACAAAGTAAAGTATCATTATCCCATATACTGTCCCAGTGCAGAGCAAAAGCCTCCATCATAAAAATCAAATTATCGCTACTAGCTATATATCTGGTTGGTGGAGCTTGTTCGACGTACGTGCACACATACATGAAACAGGAAGAAAAACAAAACAAAGAAATAAAAGAATATTAATTAACATTGTGACGATGATTTGTAATCTCGCCTGAATTGTTTGTATTTCGGTAAATATGTTTTTAGGTGGTAAATATGTAAATGTGTTTTTCGGTGAATTGTTTAAATCGCGCTGATGATGATGACGATTATTATCACAGTCATCATCAGCCCGGAAGTAACCTACTGCTGAGTAAAGACCTACTTACTTCTTGGCCACTAACCCCGGTCCTGAGATGCTCGGCTCGGATCTATATGTAGTCACTCTGATCACCGACTACAAAAATGGAGGAGGTTCTATATTCGACCGTATATTTGTATTTTTTTAATTATAATTTATGTATGTTCACCGATTACTCCGTCAATTATGGACCGATTTGCAGAATTATTTTTTTATTTAAAATAACACACTCCTAAGTTGGTCCCATTGTCACCATGTCAGGATCTGATGATGGGATCTCAGAGAAATTGAAGGCCAAAAAAATTAGAAACAAAAAAGCATGAAAAAAAAAATCCGCCTTCAAAAACCACAAACTGAAAAGTGTAAAATAATATTTTGAAGCCTTCATACACTTCACATAACATATAACAGTACACTAGAAAAGTGAAAGTACAGTAGAAAAAGTGTTACTGAAGCCGGCGCCTAATCCCTACTAATTAATTGAATGTTGTATTACAAGAGAGTCGGCCAAGTCATCACTTACCATCAGATGAGATTGTGGCCAAATGTCTGGCTATTCTCATCTCAACTCAACTCATCGAGGTTTATGATATCAAGGATGTTGTGTACGGATTCTACAGCACCAGGATAACTATATTTGATTTTAGTCAAAAGGCCGGGGAGTAATAGAGAGAGCACCACTACTCATGAGTTTACTCCACCTGCCTTCATCCCGTCTAGCTAGGTAATTTACCTCATTCCACTTGAGTTCCATCGCCCTTAATTCGACGTACTGGACTTTTAATAATTGTAATAAAAATACACATAACCGCAGATAGATATTAAACATCGCTTTATACCACCCATTTTCCTAATAACACATTATTATCGCTAATTTATGGATACGAAATATACGAGGGTATGTGGTAATTTATCGTCTGAAATACAGTAACCATCCCGAGGCGTACATACGGCATCACGTCGAGCTACCCTTGTTTGGACTATGGACCGTCTTTAAGTCTGAGACACAAGTGTTATTTTAGCACTTCGGGGAGGTACCTAGACCTGACGCGGTTTGTACATAAAAGTGATAGTTTTACGACGTTTTCGGATATTACGGCCTTCGCTGCTCTGATGCCCAAAACGACTCTATTTATTGGCCTGTTTTATGGCGCACTAAAGACGTTTGCCGCGAGTTTTATAAACCATTTTGAATGATTGTACGCAATTAAATGCCAATTCATTTGTAAAGGCCGCGGGGAAAGCGAAATTTGTGGCATCTCCGCGATCTCTATAAATGAAATAAAAAAAATACAAGAATACAATATTTTACATGCAGGCGTATTAAGTTAAATTAGGTCATGTATTTAGTCTATCCACGGACATGCAAAAGTTTATATCATCAAAACAAAATTATGCTTCGAAATTTTTACAGCATTAAGGCCCGATGCGACCGAAACTTTATCAGATAATTTATCTATAGTATAACCCCTGTCATACCATACAACTCGTAACGTTATACCATAGGTTATACCGCTGGATAAAGATTGGTCGAATATCATTATAATAAAGATAAAGATTTCTTTACCAATAAAGAACATAAATGTAAACACGAATAACATAAACACACATAGGACAGATTCTGTAGCCAACAAAGCCCAACCTCAGCATGTGCTGCAGCGACCGAAGCCGCTGCAGCGCTGGTTTTCAGGCTGAGCCTTGTTCGACGTATTTGCACACATACATACAACAGGATAAGGACTTTAATAATACCAACCTATAATAAGTTAAATTAAATTACAGGGTGCTAAATAATTTTACTGACTGTCTTGGGAGAATACTCGTGGTGGGGTCCCGCGTCCTTCCAAGGCAGGATTTTTAGAAGAGATATAATTCTTCAGGGCCGCTGTGGCCTTGTTTTGGCTGACCACCGCCCAGCACTCAGCGTTGACTGTTTTACGGTGGGCAGGTCGGTTTCCAGCCAACCCTCCTCTTTTTTCGTCCGGCCTTGGGACCGGCAACGGCAGAGTTGATTTAACACAGAGACTTGGACCCTTAAGAATGCTGGCCGGCAACGAATCGACGCATTTGAAAAGTGGTCCTGGAGGAGGATGCTCAGAATCCATTGGTCTGAGCATCGGACTAATGAATCCATAAGGACCGAGCTCAAAAGTCCAGTGAGACTCAGCACCACGTGCTTACGGAGGAGCTTTTTTTTTAATAAATAAATATTTCACAACATCACATACATGATTTAACTCCGAGATAGGTAGCTCAAGCACCTGTGTTACGGATATCAGAATCAACAGTGGGATTACAAATATATACATATACTACATTTCTTTTGTAAATACATACTTATAATACATAGGAAACACCCAGACCAATACAAACAAACATGTTCATGCACACAAATGTTTGTGCTGTGCAGGGATCGAACCTGCAGCCCTTGGACCAAAGGCAGCGTTCACTACCACTGTTCCAAACGGGTTGTCAAACTTCGATAGTGAGAACGTTGAGTTCTTTGGGCATATCGCCAGATAGAGAGATAACTACCTGGAGAAGCTACTTTTGACGGGAAAGATGAGCGGAAGAAGGCCTAGAGGCAGAAGCCCCATGTGCTGGTCCGATCAAATCATCGTCGTCATCGTCATCGTCAGCCCATTTAAGTCCCCACTGCTGGGGCACGGGCCTCCCTCAATCACATGGCAGACGGGTTGGCGAGGGTTTTGATATTAATGCAGAGTTTTCCTTCTCTGGGTGCTGATGATAATGCCAGCAGCTTTACCTTAGTCGCCTTTTACGACACCTTTTAAGAGTTAGGGTGGCCTATTCTACTCTGCCGGGGACCACATGGCTAATCGATCAAATCAGCTCAACCCTAAACACCACAGTCAGTGATGCGATTCACGCGGCCGAGGATAGAGTGAGCTGGCGGATAGTCCGGGAGAAAAATACTCATAGAGACCACGACCACGACGACGAGAGATGTTGAGGACAAACGACGCAAGGAGGAGGAATCAATTTTACATGAAATCAAATAGCACTTTACTACTACTTACTTTAAATCAGTACCATGAGTTTGAAAAACAGTTCTCACTATCGAAAACTATCGCTTTGTCCCTTTCATTGTGGTGCATGGGAAAGAGACAGAGCAATAGTTTTGGATAGCGAGGATAGTATTTCAAACTCATGGTAAGTTCTCAGGTGCCAGGTGAATAATTTTTCAGCAAAAAAAAACCGCCCTCAAAAAACGCGAACTAAAAAGTGTTAAATAATATTTTTATCAGTTTTTATACTTCAAATAACATTTTATAACAGTACACTTAAGAAAAGGTTTTACCGAAGTCGGCGCCCAATACTATCTCGTAATTTAATACAACAACTAATTCAACAGAGATTAGGCGCCGACTTCGGTAAAACCTTTTCTTAAGTATACTGTTATAAAATGTTATTTGAAGTGTAAAAATGATAAAAATATTATTTTACACTTTTTAGTTTGTGGTTTTTGAAGGCGGTTTTTTTTACACTTTTTAGTTCGTGATTTTTGAAGGTGGTTTTTTTACACTTTTTAGTTCGTGGTTTTTGAAGGCGGTTTTTATACACTTTTTAGTTCGACGTTTTTAAGGCGATATTTTTGCTGAAAAATTTTTTTCAAGCATTTTAGTGTCTCATTTTTAGGGTTCCGTACCACAAAAGGAAAAAACGGAACCCTTATAGGATCACTTTGTTGTCCGTCCGTCCGTCCGTCTGTCAAGACCCTTTTTCTCAGGAACGCGTGGAGGTATGAAGCTGAAATTTATATCAATTACTCAGGTCTACTGTCCCTTGAAGCTGTGAAAAAATCAAACTTCTAAGCCAACGCAATCAAAAGATACAGCCGATTATATCGATATAATCGGCTGTATCTTTTGATTTGATCGAAAATTTGATGAAAATATCGATATTTTCATCAAATTTTCGACACTCGCAAAGGAATCAAAACCTACAGGGTACTTCCCGTAAACTCATAATCTTGAAATTTGGCATGAAGCATTGTCATATAATGCAAATATAGGAAAAATTGCGAAAATCTCATTTTTTTAGTTATATAAAATAATAAAAATATTTTAATAAAATGAAATTTACTACTTTGTTTCTCACGAACGAATAAAGGTATCAAATTGAAATTTATACCAAATACCTAGGTCTACTGTCCCTTTAAGCTGTGAAAAAATCAAACAAAAGTTAACGCAATCAAAAGATACCGGCGGAACCCTCGGTGCGCGAGTCAGACTCGCACTTGGCCGGTTTTTTTTGGAAAAAGAAATGAGACACTAAAAATACCTCTTTTTTTGAAGTCGGTTAGAAAGTAATGGTGTATTATTGGAATATGCTATTTACAGTCTAGGTATTGACACTATAAAGCAATTGAAGCTCATGACATTCGATTTGTAGGTCTCTTGGGGGTTGAATAGACCTTCAAGACAGCATGATAAACGATAATATTTGTTATAAGTACGTATTCATGCCAATCGTATAAGACCTACAAAGAGAAATGTTAACTCATCACCGCTGATTACCCGCGACATTTGGGTTCTTGTAGAAAACGTGGAAGAGCCACGCTTCGGCATGAATGGGCCGGCTCGACCGGAGTGATACCGCGGCCTCACAAAAAATCGGCGTGAAGCAGCATTGTGCTGTGTTTCGATGCGTGAGTGAGGGTGCCGGAGGCCCAGTCCGGGGGAAAGGGAGGTTCAAAGGTCGGCAGCGCACTTGTAACTCCATTGGTGTCGCGGGTGTCCATGGGCGGCGGCAATCGCTTATTTATCACATTTTTTTTTCATAAAATAAATGTATTTGCGTTCGAACAAATAATGAAAGAACTACCATGTTGGTATGCCATATGGTAGAAGAGCCGAAGAGGAGGTTTCGAGATTTACTCGAGGGCGTCAGATTAAAATACAGGAGATACCTTGTACCCGGTTTATTACCTCCACCAAATATGAGCCTCCGGTACACCGTTATTTTTTTATCGTTTACATCCCAAAAACCTCTTAATATGTATCGTGAATATAGTTCAATAGTTTGATAGCTCAACAGAATGAGCAAACAAAATTCGATTATTTATTCGATATGGCTTGTAGAGAAATGTTTCTACAGTATTCAAGATTTTATGCAGTATAGGTAATAATTGCAAAAATGTAAATATAATAAATAAATAAGATAAACTCATTATGTACTCCGTTACTGATTTATAAAAAAATTTAAGTTTTTTCAGTTTGTGTATACACCTGAAAAGGTAGAACGAAGTGATGCCTGAAATATTATTCTATACCATTATTTCCAGGTGAATATTCTATTTTGTGTAAAACATCATCATATTTTCTCGAGCGCGTTATAATTAAAATCTAATAAAAAGACAAGGTATAGATATCTGAAAAACTTTCTATCCCTTTATAAGATATTTTTGAGTGAATCAACCTTAGACCCTGTTTTGATTTACGAGGTAGTAACATTAATGCAATGTGCAAATAAACTATAATGATAATGAATGCAACCCCTAGGTCGATGGGTAGTTATTTTAATTTTTTTATGTATTAAATGGGTTTGCACTTGACCTCATTTCACCTGATGGAAAGTGACAATAAGGTCTAAGATGTAGCGTGCTTACCCAGAAGAAGCCTATTCACTCTCGACTTAAAGACACCCAAATTTTAGCTCTCTGGGAATACAGAAGCCGGCAAGTTGTTCCATTCCTTAGCAGTTATCGTTATATATAATAGTTTCATCTCATGTGATTGAGGGAGGCCCGTGCCCCAGCAGTGGGGACTTAAATGGGCTGACGATGATGATGATGAATAGTTTATTTGCACGGTAGGTGGTAAATAGTGGTGTTAAACATTTAGAAATATCCGCACATAAGCCCTGTACGGGCACTAGTACTAGTAGGTAGTTATGAGACTAAATAACAAACTATTTGCTGACTCTTCTAAATAGAAATCCACATACCAAATCAACGAAATAGTAACTTTTTAACTAACAATTTTTTTTTCTGAAAAAATATCCTACAGGTTCCTTAACGTTGTCCATTAAAGCTTAGTTAATTATGGAGTAGAAGCATTTACTACAAATTTATAAATGATAGTATGAAAAATACAACTTACAAGAAAATCGCTATACAAAACGACAATTTCATCCTTTAAGGCGACGGGTAGCCCTAACTAGCGACACCATTCGTTTTGAATTGTTAGCTACTAAACCGGATCTATTTTAAACAATTCGGGGTTACAACTTCTTGGCAAACACTTATACTATTTATTAAATAACCACGCACAAATGTCCGGTCCGTTTTTGTACGCGAAAAAATGATTATCGCTAAAAGTGGCCGCTTTTGGCGTGATTCAATTTTTCGCGTACAAAAACGAACCCAACATTTGTGCATGGTTATTTAATAAATAGTATGAGTGTTTGCCGAGAGGTTGTAACCCCGAAATTGTTTAAAACAGATCCGGTTTAGTAGCTAAAAAAATATATCAATTGGCGTCGCTAGTGTGCCCCTCCCGTCACCTTAACCCCTAAAACTAAATATTTCTCATTCGTTTTCTCTTAGACCTGAACTGTTTTTCTTTCTATTTCCATTTTAGTTAACATTTATTCGAATAGTACCCTCAGCTAGTAAAATCATCCTTCCTTTGCGGAGTTGGCTCTAAGCTTCGCTAAGTGGCTGCAGCAAAAGGCAGCCCAATGAAAAATAACTAGCGTGCGATAAAGAACGTCATACCCGACCGTTTATTGTGGAGCCTCTGTCTCGGCGGCGCCGGCGCGGGCGGAACTCATTTACATATTACCGGTTATAATGCTACTGTAACATTGGGAATTCCGTCATTTTTTTTGTTTTTATCACCTTATATATATAATATTTAATCACCTTGGCTCATCATCATCATCATCATCATCATCAGCCCATTTAAGTCCCCACTGCTGGGGCACGGGCCTCCCTCAATCACATGAGGGGTAATTGCCATACTCACCACGCTTGGCAGACGGGTTGGCGAGGGTTTTGATATAAATGCAGACTTTTCCTTCTCTGGGTTCTGATGATCATGCTGGCATGATCATCAGCACCCAGAGAAGACTGATGACTAAGGTAAAGCTGCTGGCAGCTTTACCTTAGTCGCCTTTTACGACACCTCGGTAAGAGTGAGGGTGGCCTATTCTACTCTGCCGGGGACTACACGGCTCACCTTGGCTCACTTTAGCGTAATAGTAAACAAAAGAAGAGCTCACGTTATAACTACTGACCTGCTTGTGTACGTTTCGTTTAAGGTAGTTTCAATTGTTAGCAACTAAACCGGATATCTTTTCAACTATTTCGTAGCTGCAGCCTCTCGGAAAACACTTATACTATTTGTTTAATACTTATACTTGAGTTTTGGGTATGCTTTTGTACTCGAAATTTGAATTACCGCCAAAAAATGGCCACTTATGGCGTTGATCAAAATTTCGAGTGCTAAAATAGACCAACAGGTAGTGCACTACTTTAATTTTTAAATAAATAGTATAAACACTAGAGACTCCCACTCCGAAATTGTTTAAAATAGATCCAGTTTAGTAGCTAACAATTTAAATCGATTGGTGTCGCTAGTTAAGATGTTAAATGTAGAAGGACGGAGGAAACACTACTTATGCAAGGTGTGTTACATCCCATTCAATAAAAGTTAGTTCAAAAATTGTCAAGTTTTATAGATTCTTGACCTGGACTTATCAAACAACAAATTCAAAATATTTTAAATATGTAGTAATTATATCAACACAACACAATATTTCTTTACGCATTCTGACACCCATAATAACACAGAAGCGATTAACCTACTCGTACCCCGTGCCGGGAAGGGGGCCCTATAAAAACTCGTCCCAGAATTTGAGTATTTTTTTGCTGGCCACTGTTTTAACCTAACCCAACCAACATTTTTGTGGCGGTAATACATACTGAACTCTACAAAACCAAAATATTGGTTAGGTTACGTCCGAACAGTGGCCAGCAAAAACACCCTAAAATTCTGGGACGAGTATTAATAGGGTGAGTTTCCCCCTAACCCACTCGTGCTTAGCTTATTTGGTGTCAGGTCGATGCGACGTTGTACGATATTTTTCCTTCAATGGTTTATTGAACGTTTATGAATAAAAGTTCAATAAACCTTTGTTACTCGTAGCTAATACGGTGTTATAGAACAGTTTTGACGTTTGAAGTTTGAAACAAAAAAAAACATACAAAATTTCGGATAAAATAATGAAAACTGCTTTATAACACTGTTCTGGTTAACAAAGGTTACATAAACATTTATGAATAAGACCCTTCAAGAAAACTTCCGGATTTCGCAACCTCGCAGTGACATACAATACAGGTGGAAAGGGCGCGTGATTGCCGTGTCGGCGCGAATGCTAATGCTGTTCGCCCGCTGATACGCTATCGCACTCTATTGGCTAGCAAACTTAGAACACGGCCCGAACCGACAACCCATAAAACTTTACAACTGTTTTTGTTTTTGAAGATCTTTATGCCCTGTTCCTTCCTTATAGGTACGTTGCTTTTCCAGTACACTAGGGGGTTTCTATTTTAAAACTTAATGTCCTTCGACCGATAATTCGATTGCGGCCAACTTTACCAGTTATCAGTGCACTCTCTATTCCCTGGTCCTCCTAATTCGATGGGACACCATAGAGAGCCAATGAGTAGACGTTTGGAATCTGCACTTTTTATTTATACTTTTTACCCATTCTTAGTGCCGTGTGGTCCCCGGCAGAGTAGAATAGGCCACCCTCACTCTTACCGAGGTGTCGTAAAAGGCGACTTAGGTAAAGCTGCTGGCATGATCATCAGCACCCAGAGAAGGAAAACTCTGCTTTTATATCAAAACCCTCGCCAACCCGTCTGCCAAGCGTGGTGAGTATGGCAATTACCCCTCATGTGATTGAGGGAGGCCCGTGCCCCAGCAGTGGGGACTTAAATGGGCTGATGATGATGATGACCCATTCTTAACCCCCCAAGCAAATAAGACGGGGTGTTATAAGTTTGATATGTCTCTGTGTGTTTATCTAACTTATTTGATTTTGTTTTAAAAATAAATAATCAATCTACCATAAAACGTGTGGTATGAAAGCTTTTCTACTTGACTGGTTTTACCTGCATGATTATGTACTTACGGACTACATGACGTAATGTCGTTAATTCCCGTTCCGAATAAAATGTAAAGAACTATATACAACTACATAAGTACTTTGCACTGCCTTCTTTTATTACGAATACGATATTTCTTTCCTCTACCCGAAGGTTGTCTGGAAGAAATCGCTACAAGCGATAAGAGCGCCTTATTGTACTGTCTGTTGCTGTTGTTATATCATGCTTGTATTTTATTTTTGTGCAATAAAGAATATCTATAAGCATCCTTATTACGTTCTAGTCTTTTCAGCCAAAAAGGCGCTCCGTTTAGTAGATTTCTATGAAATAAGCCCGTGATTTAGTATTTATCAGTATATTCGATCAGGTTGGCGCGGCACAAAGCGGTGCGAGTGGCCCCGGACAAAGACACCGGTGTTATTGGGCCCTCTTTGTGTTGCTGCGCGGGCCTAGGGCGGGCGGGCGCGAGCGGGAAAATATATATCAGCCTCTTTTAAACACAACGACCGTGTGAGAGCCACGCTCCGGTTTGAATGTTTTCCCTCACCGCCGAGCTAATGGTAGACATAGATTTACAAAGTTAAGAGATTTTAAAAATTACACAAAGTACCTATTGAAAAAAATTAAAAAATCCAAATATAAATCGAAACTGCTGTTGACTGTCCTGACGAATGAACATTTTTGGTTAAATAATGTCGCGTGCGGGGAAAATCCAAATCCAATGTTCGAGTTCAAACCACGAGTCCACGACCCGCTGAATAAAAAAAAAAAATTGCAGAGGTTTGTACACAGCACTTACAAATCGTCATACATTAAGTAATTTAAAACTATTTATAAGGACTTATATGCATAATTAAGGTGACTGGTAGGGCACACTAGAGACGCCAATCGATTTTAATTTTTAGCTACTAAACCGGATCTATTTTGAACAATTTCAGGATTACAACCTCTCGGCAAACACTAATATTATTTATCAAATAACCATGCAAAAATATTGTGTCCAAAGCGTACTCGAAAAATTAATTCATGCCAATGATTCAGCGTGAATCAATTTTTCGCATACAATAACGGATCCAACATTTGTGCGTAGTTATTTAATATGTGTTAGTGTTTGCCGAGAGGTTGTAACCCCGAAAATGTTTAAAATAGATCCAGTTTAGTAGCTAAAAATTAAAATCTATTGGCGTAGCTAGTGTGCCCTACACGTCACCTTAAGATGTTAATACATATATATGTTGATACATAAATAACTGAAAAAATAAATAAAAATAATGCGATTCTACCACCGGCAAGAAACTCGCCAGTTACTATGAATAGTTTTTAGATTTTAGCGTTGCATTTTAACTATAATTTATGAAGACGGGAATTAACACGATATTTATTATGTGATACAACATTGTGCACTCACATATTTTGCTCGACGTTTCGAAACGAAACGTCGTTTGGAAACGTCGAGCAACGTTCAACGTTCGCCAGTTACTGTTCATGATCAAAATCATCACCATACCAAGCCATACAGTTTAATTTTACATTGATCTGACTCCGAGATAGGTAGCTCAAGCACCTGTATTTACCTACAGGTATCAGAATCAACAGTGGGGCTATTACTACAATATTAATTGTCACAACATCTCATACGTTGACCTGAATCCGTACTAAGTAGCTTAAGCACTTGTGTTACAGATATCAGACAACAGAGGAACACAAATATATACTTAAATACATATATTACACCCAGACACCGAACAAACACAAGTATTCATCGCACGAGTGTTTGTCCAGGGTGGGGATCGAACCCACGACCTTTGGCGTAAGAGGCAGAGTCACTACCAATTGCGCCATCCGGTCAGTCCCTAATTTAATTTCCCTAATATTGTACCTAATTACTAAAGATATTATTTAAAAAATATGAAACCCTATTACATCGAATTCCTGGATCGACACCGGAAAGTTAGCATCCCTAGTTTCGCCCCGCTCGTGAATTTATGCGATGCTCCTTTGTTAGGCTGCTCCGTGGAGTTTTTAAATTTACACCGCGACCGGGGGGGACGGGGGGACGGGGGGGGGGACTTATGAATATCTTGAACGTCGTGATGAAACTCGCGGGGGACATGCCGTGCTCATTCTGGCTGACTTTTAATTTGATTTCGGTGTGTCGGGATTATTTCGGCCAACGTCGACTTACCGAGTTACATTACTCTTTTAACATGTAAAGCTGTAGATATTAAAAACAAACAAAATTACGTAACGAGTACAGCTATGAAATGGGCTGAGTGTTGGCTGCGCTTCTTTCGTTGTACAAAATATGGAAAGAATTGCCTTTTTCTAGTAATTACTGATTATCGCGCTCATATTGTCGTGCTATGGAAACCAGGGCTAATAGGTTACCTACGCTTGGACCATGGTCCAACATGTGGTTCGATAAGCTACCGGCTCACACAGATACTCTCGGGGCACGGCTGTTTTGGGAGATATCTGTGTCTGGTGGCCGATGCGGTATCAACCCGGGGATGTCATCATTGTGACTGTGCAGAGGACACAGCAAGGCATACAATGATGGACTGCCCTGCGTGGGTAGGGCCGAGGACAGCTTTATCCACAGCCCTGGATGGCGGAGACCTCTCGCTACCAACCGTTCTGGAAAAATTGGTCGACTGTGAGAGCGCTTGGAATAAGGTAGCTTCCTTCTGCGAGGAGGTGATGATGCTGAAGGAGGCTGCTGAGCGAGAGAGGGAGAGAGATCCGCTCTCTCTCCGACTCCGACGGGGGCGAGGTAGAAGGGGGGCTCGACAGGGCAATACTTCGTCCGGAAGGTCTCGGACGGCAGGTGCGGGGGTACCGGCCGTCCCATGATGAGACCTTTCAGAGATGGATAGCGCATTGTACGCCGGTGCGCCTTCTGGGGTAGGAGTGGGTGCTGTCACTGCACCCCTCTGAGTAGGTCTGCTCATTCTGCTTGGGTGGACGATGGCCGCAAGCGGGGTCAAACGGACTGATGAGTCACCGTAGGCCTCGACTAAGTCAACAGCGGCGGGCTTCGTAGGGTTTTTAGTAAGTATACCTCTGGGTCATCTTTCCAGAGGGAGTCTCACACACCCCGTCAGGTCCCCCGACCTGACGGGACGGTGCGTAAAGCATTTTCCCTGCGTGACTTAAAAAAAAATGGTTCAACATGTGGTTAGGTCATCCACATGGCTTCGTGCCCGTCACCACGAACCCCCACTATGGACGATGAGAGGGTGCCCAGGGGTTTGAGTCGGTAGACCCCCGCCGTTATGCGGGGGGAGTCCGACATAACAACGCCGTCGCTGGGGGGCTGCCGGGTATGCGTAATGTATTTCCCCTTGGACGACAAAAAAAACATCCAACTTTTATTTATTATTTATTCAACTAAGAAAAACTAGACTTTTTTCTATAAGGCTCCGTATAATCATAAGCTAATTAAGCTTTACCGTATACCGGCGTCGTCGACAGTTATTACTAAAAACACATTAACAGTTCGTTCAAATAAACAACAAGAATTGCCTCCCATGCACGACACTGCGGCCAAGCAAATATGTCCGACCTACACTTGCTCCCGCGCCGCTTGCATTACGTCACGCGCCCGCTCGATCTCGATGCGCAGCGCGCACACACGGGGTGATTCCCTATGTGACCACTCTAATCTCATCTATAAAATATTTTATTATTTACATTTAATATTCTTGTTAGTTAATTAGTCTTTCAATGATTTTTGTTGATTAGATAGGGAACCATATATTCCAACAGGTGTTTACCATAAGTTTGTGTATGATGGTAGGAATAGCTTTGGGTGTTTAGCATTTCGTGCGTTAAAGTAGTGAATGACAGGTATTTTTAGGTTTTCATCGAAATATTCTTCAGCAAGCAGTGTATAACTTAATTTGTCATATATAGGAATTATTTTGCACATTTTGAACAAATTGTGATAGTCAAGATTTTTGTGTTGACTTGTCATAATATCCTGGATCATGATCTAGGATGAGTCTGGTAATTACAGTGAAGCCACTGCGGTCTGCCCTTGAATCATGGTTACACATTCAGAAGAATTATTTCAACAATTTTTAGTGAATAGAAATTTGAGAAACTACCAGAAACATGCATGTTTCCTTTCCTCGCGGTGTTTTCCCTCAATGCCAAACGAATGGTATAAATTCGCTCATAGATTTAATAACCTAGTCACTACTGATTGCATTACCTTATAAAAATTGTATAAAGCTAAATTCACTGGGAATAATTTAGTTATATCCGCATTCGGAATTATCGGTAGATTATGTAACATTTACACACATCTATTTATCTATCTATACTATTAAAAAGAGGTTAGTTGTACAGACAGCAGCAACGCTTATACGTAATCAGAAAACACGACATGCTTGCGCAATGTAAGAGACACCTAGCGCCATCTATTGATATAAAGTCGAACTAATGTTTCAAAACGAAGTGAGGGTGGGCCACTAGTTTAGAATATTTTTAATGAATATCTATGTACTTACCCACCTATCGTCTGTTTTCGTACTCACCTTTTTCTGTAATGTAGTGTCATTCGAAGGCATAGGTAACATTCACATATAGATGCGTTCTAATGATACTCATTAGAGTCAGTTGTTATTATATTTTGTTTGTCAATAAATGTTTTCTTTCTTTCATAAGTGTTTTGTAGGGGCTTGAAGCGAATATTTCTATTTCTAATGCAAAAGTTATCTTCACAATTTCATAAAGATCGCAGCTGCGACTGAGTGCTCAGTTTATATTGTGATCTACACACAGAGAAGCCTACTTAATTGTCCTTTTGTTCATCAACGAGCTCCAGCCGACTATCCGGCGATTAACGCGAGTTCACTACTATGACGGGCTCGTGTGTAACACAATGGGCGCTTGTGAGACGCTATTCAATATTTGTATGAAGGTGCAAATTGCTGGTGGAAAATGTTATGAGAACCGTATCTCTGCATTAGCGATAGGTATGTGGAACCAGACTATCTATAAGATATGATAAACCTATTAATATCCGTAGGTACTCGCAATAAAACTTTCTGGAGGCTCGTAGCACGCAAGATCCTGCGTGCTACGAAGACACATTATGTGCTACGAACGCTACGAAAGACTCCGCTCTTTCACGTAGAATTTGTTGCTGGGTCAATTTTCGATGGGATCAATAAATAGACAATCAACCGACAACCTAAGCTTTGAACCAACATGTTTGCATCTCTACTACCCATATCAGATACTAATATTGGACATAAAAATAAATAATAAATAAAAATTGGTTTATTGCTCTCAAAATACATTTTAGCAAATTGTAGCTACAGTCTTGTGTTAGCAATTGTGTTAACTTTATTTGTTTAGCAATTGAGTACAGTTTTGATTAATACTATTTTATACTATCAACAAACTAGTTATTTTATCGCTGAACTTCGAAACACCATTATTTTGACCAATATAATAATATTTGATAATCACGGAAAATAAACTTGCAGCCAGGTAGCTCCATTAACCAAACCTAATTCAATATATTCTGTGCAGCATGGTTAAGGTGACGGGTAAGGCACACTAGCGACGCCAATTGATTTAAATTGTTAGAAACTAAACCGGATATCTTTTCAAAACTTTCGAAGCTGCAGTCTCTCTGAAAATACTTATACTATTTATTTAATACTTATACTTAACTTTTGAATTACAGCCAAAAACTACCACTTATGGCGTTAATCCAAATTTCGAGTGCAAAAACAGATCAAAAAGTAGTGCCAAATAATTTAATTAATAGTATAAATGTTTGCTTAGAGACTTCCGTTCCGAAATTGTTTAAAATGGCAGATCCATTAGTAGTAGCGTAGTTTAGTAGCTCACAATTTAAATCGATTGGTGTCGCTAGTTAGGGCTACCCGTGGCCTTAATAAGGTTGTATGTAGCGTACGCGGCCCCGCAGTATGTTTGCGATAACGTAATATTATGTAAATGAGTCGTGGGCCGCGACAGCCCAGCCTTAATTAAATTATAAAAGTAATTTGGCCAGATCTTTGTGCTCCGCAGCGAGCAATTACGCCCGCATTTAGCCTCCACCATCGAACAAAACAACAGTGCTTCTGCGAAAAAACAACTTTCAACTTTGATCAAAAGTAATTTAACATCAGGAGACAATTAAGGTGTAACCTTTTTTTTATGTGATAGGTGGCAGACGAGCAGACGGATCACTTCATGGCTTACCAAGATCGCTTACGATTGCCACCGGCCATGGACTACTCGTGACTCCACAGTCACTAGTGCGCTGCCCTCCTTTCCCCCCGGTACCCTTACTCACGCAGCGAAACACAGCACAATGCTGCTTCACGCTGGTTTTCTGTAAGGCCGTGGTATCACTCCGGTCAAGCCGGCCCATTCATTCCGAAGCGTGACTCTCCCCCGGTCAACTTGGTGAAGCGATAGTAGCTCAGTGATTCAGAATGCGCCTTCCAGACGGGGTCATGGTTTGAACCCGAGCATGCACCTCTGAATTTTTCAAATACCAGCTGCGTTCTTCATTAGCTCGGCGATGAGAGAAAATATGGTTAGAAACCTGAACGAACCTGGATAGTTACTGAAATCCGTAACCACGATTCAGTTGGTCTGGTTCCCCTGTTAAAGGGTTGCGAAGGTCAGACGGCAGTCGCTCCATTGCAATTACCAGACTCTCCAAATCTTAAATCATAGTCTCAGCGTACCCTCGGCTCCAGAGCGACAGCTCAGGACGCAACCGGGAATTATACGCTAAGATAAGGAGGAATTAAGGTGTAAATTATCTCGGCTCTTTATTACTTCTGCATGTCTGTAATAAAGTACTTCCAATTCAATTATCTCGAAAGTATTCTACTACTTTATAGAGTGACGATAAACTAGGGGTTGCATGGCTTTTTAACAGCCTTAAGTGTTAACGACGCGGAGAGTACTTTCTGGCTGACCTCATTCTGCTGTTTACTGCAAGCTAAAAGAAATTAGTTTTTGTTTTTAAAATCTCGAATGTTCATTTCACGTCGTTTTTTTCAGCTTCTCATTATCGGCAAACCAGCAGACTTCCAATCTAGGTTTACTAAACCGTCACGCAAACAAGCACAATTGTCATTTGTCCCCACGATATGTCATTTAACCCACATTTGTCACTAGAACATCATTTGACCCAAACATGTAATTTGAGACCAGTGTGCCATTTGACATCAGACTCATTTGATACCAAAGAGTCGGTTAGATCAGATTGTCATTTGATCCCATAATGTGTCATTAGAGCCCATTGTTTCATTTAACCCCAAAGTCTCACTTGACACCAGAGTTTTATTAGATACCATCAGAGTCAGACACCATATGACATGACCAGTGACATTTGATTCCATAATGTGTCATTTGACATCAGTGTGTAATGTCCGTGTAATTTCACTTTAGAGCCCGGGGTACGGTTGGACCAAGATCTAGGATTCGGGAATACAATAATTGCAATCATTATTGTTTCATTTCCATATAACATTTATAGTGTTTCTATGCTGAGTGAGATGTCGCGTGGAAAACTTGCATTAGACTAAAATTTCGTTACGAGTGACATATTCCTTTAATCGTTTAATTAATAACTGTGATTTGATTTGAACCGGGTGGACATTAGTTTCTATATTCACAAATTTATTGTCTCTCTTATATCATCATCATCATCATCATCAGCCCATTTAAGTCCCCACTGCTGGGGCACGGGCCTCCCTCAATCAAATGAGGGGTAATTGCCATACTCACCACGCTTGGCAGACGGGTTGGCGAGGGTTTTGATTTAAATGCAGAGTTTTCCTTCTCTGGGTGCTGATGATCATGCCAGCAGCTTTACCTTAGTCGCCTTTTACGACACTTCGGAAAGAGTGAGGGTGGCCTATTCTACTCTGCCGGGGACCACACGGCCACGTTATATATGCAATATAAAAAGTTAAATTAGACATAAGCAAATAAGTACTAATATTTATTTCATAGATTTTAATGTGACAACGCCGTGGGCAAAAGCTAGTTATATATATTTGTAAAAGAAAGTCGTGTTAGTTGCACTATTTATAACTCAAGAACGGTTGGACCGAGTTGGCTGAAAATTAATAGAGATGTAACTTAGCCTAGTTCTAAGTTACATCTCTACAAATTTTCAGCATATTTATTAGTATTGGATTAAGTAATTTAGGATTGGACATAGATTTCTTCTTTCAGAAGAATGTTATGTTCCTATGGGATAAATAAAACGTCTGCATTTAAGTGATAGGAAGAAGTGAGATTGTAGAGTGATAGGAAGAAGTGATATAAAATATCTCTATTATGTTTCCCATATCAGAGATATTGAGATTGGAAGAACCTCATTATCAAAAAAAACTTATTGCCTGAATGTTTGAGTTCTTCAAAACCAGGCTCAGCAAACAGGCAAATGTTCGCGTAACATTTTATTAGTTAGTACTAAAGGGCCGTAAATTTTGATGTTCAGCCTAAAAGAAGATTTGAGGAGCACAGCAATAAAATTATTTTATTTCTGTTTTGTAACTGGAGTTGATGGCGGAGACAGATATGTTTATAAGAAAATCAAATGGAATTTCTATTTATTCAGAAAATCAGTGCGTTGCAGAACGTTATCCCAGTGGCAAACCAGTTAATGAGATATTATTCATATTTTTAATAGGAATAAGGTCGGCGATTAATACACATTTTAATGTGTATCAATCGACAACAATAGGTACAACAATTTGATGTCGAATACACTAGCGTAATGTTTACTGTCAAAAAACCACAATATCGATATCACAATCTTCATAATTTCATCTGATTCTCACCTTCAAACACATTTACAACTGATACAGTGGTCTATACACGAGCTTTATAATCCAAAAAGCCAAGTAAGTCAAGGAACTAGAGACCCAATCGGAGGGAAAGGGGAGTTGATATGAGCAGCGCACTTGTTATTTCACTGATGTTGCGTGTCCTAGCCTACGGCAATAGCTCACCATTAGGTGATCTGTCTGCTTGACTGCTACTTATCACATATGCTACAAATCTGTATAGTTCAGAAACAGCACTATTACACAGATATGGGAATGCTATTACACACAGGTGTTTACAGCATTATGAAGTATGAAGTAATAAGATTTACTTCAACTTAGATCTCTTTAGAATCCCTCAAAAAACCGATCTCCTCTAACCGATTCCGGCAAAGGTGGCCAGTCTCAACGATCAGCCACGCAGGATATATTATAGTGCTCAAATGATTGCGCAAACACATTAAGTCCACTCTCTATGCCCTTGCCTTCATAATCCGATGGAACACCAGTGTGAGACGACCGGAGAGGGATCGGGCGCAGGACCAACGGCTTAACGTGCTTTCCGAGGCACGGGGGTTCAAGACCGCCAACTTCCAGACTCCTGGTTGACACTGAGAAATTCTTAACAGAAAAACTCAGGTACAAATTTTGAACCGACCCGGGTATCAAACCCGGAATCCCACAGTCGCTTTAAAGTGCGACGCACTCCTCATTGCTCCAACGAGGCAGTCAGTGAATACCAGTGTCCTGGTGATCCACTATGATAAAACAGCTGAGTGTCAACCATTTTGACGACGTGACGCCACACGAAAAAGTGTCAGACTGGTTTACACAGTGCGTGTTACTGCATAGCCAGTAGAAAGTTACTCGGCTCTTCATGCAAGCTACTTCTACTGCTAGGTAACGTCCAAATAGTGCCAGATGTACCTACCTACTGCAGTGCAGACGAGCAGACGGATCACCTGATGGTAAGCGATTACCGCCGCCCATGGACGCCTGCAACACCAGTGGTGTCACAAGTGCGCTGCTTACCTTTTAACCCCCCTTCCCCTGGATTGGGCCTCCGGTACCCTCACTCACGCAGCGAAACACAGCGCATGCACTGCTTCACGCCGGTTTTCTGTGAGGACGTGGTATTACCCATTCATGCCGAAGCGTGGCTCTTCCACTCCCATTGTTGTTATGGATATCAGACAATAGAGGAATTACAAATATATTCATATACTTAAATACATACCTATTTACACACTGAACAAACACAAGTGTTCATTACACGAATGTTTGTCCAGGGTGGTGATCGAACCCATGAACTTTGGCTTATGACGCAGGGCCACTACCAAATGCGCCATTCGGCGATTCGATTCTCGTTTGAACTTTAATCTTTATTTACCATAAACATACAATCTTGGTCATTTATTTCTGTTGGCTCTGCACTAAACAAAATTGTTTGTATCGCAGCAGCCGAGAACGATTTACAATATTGACTTGCTGGTATCGTTAGACATAAGGTTCGGATTAACATTTGAAAAATTGATAAATGAAGTACTTACACATTATGAGCCAAAGTGCTGATGCTGGTGAAACTATTCTGATGTCTTAACCAAACAAATTATTACACAATCTATTTTACCTACCTCTTCGTACAAGCTTTCAAATTCCGTCTCGCTAAACCGTCCCTCCTGCCTCGCCTTATAAATATAAACGTTCTGAGATCATGGCGGAGCCTCACGAGAGATCCCGACAGCCTGCGTCATGCTATGACTCTCTGAATTTGTAAAGTCTGCATACATTTGCTCTATATTTAGTCTGCAAGTTTATCTCTAGTAGTGACGCGAGTACAATTCATGTTCATATTGGCCAGGCCTAATGGCGCATTTCGTAGTGATCCCTTGTACGCCAGAGGTCGTGGGTTCGATTTCCACTCTGATTTTTCCAGAGCACTTGTGTTTGATAGTGTCTGTGTGTATTTTTATAAATAAATGATGATAAATTAAATATTTTACAACATTTTATCTGACTCCGAGATAGGTAGCTCAAGCACCTGTGTTGCGGATATCAGAACCAACAGCTGAATTACAAATATATACATAATATAATAATTAATTATGTAAATACATAGTAAAACCCAGACCAATACAAGCAGACACATGTTCATGCACACAAATATTTGTACTGTGCGAGGATCGAACCCGCAACCCTTGCACCAGAGGCAGCATTCACTACCGCTGATCGAAACGGGTCATCAATACATCTCATAAGATGTTGCATGATGGTTTTAAAAAAAAAGACCGTTTTTGTTCTTAGCCGTGGAGGTCCAGACACCTAGAATTGAACAACGCATTGAATGACAACTTTTTTTCAGGGGATGGGGAGGCAAATATGCAAGCCGTTGGCCTGATGGTCTTTCTTTTTTGTTATATATGCTGCCTTCTTGGTATGCGGTAAGTCTGGCGGGGGTTTCGGTGATTAAAATGTTACGTCAAATAAACGTCAGTGCGTTCATAACCACCAGCAAGCGTTTTAGTTGTACAGTGGTGGACACATCAAGCTATACAAAACTGTCAAATTTCCTCAATCGATTTCGAACTCATTGTGTAACAATATAAGGTTTATAATCGAATGAAGAAATTTGACAGTTTTGTATAAATTGATGTGTCCGCTACTGTACATTCCCATCGGATCCCAGATTTATTATTTTTTATGTGATAGGTGGCAGACGAGCAGACGGATCGCCTGATGGTAAGCGATTGCCGCCGCCCATAGACACCCGAACGTAATGGTATTATTATTATTTGTTAGAAATGGGGTGAGCCCTGCGTCTCATAGCCACTGCGACCAGTAGATGATCTATTGTGGCAGCCCCGTAACCTATTACAGCACCTCATGTAGCTCCAGTTCCAGGATAAACCCGAGAATGGAGCTGATGGGGAGCTTTTGATCTCGTCTGCTGAGATCATGTGTGCTCCCAGGTGCCGGCTTCTGCACCGGTTGCAGCGCTATGCACTCGCCGAGGACGTGGATAATCGTTTCCTCGTCCTCGCGACAGAACCTGCAGATTTTGGTATCTGAAAGGCCCATGTTGTGCAGGTGCTTATTTAATTTGCAGTTGCCCTGTGAGGGTCCGAGTGAGTGCCCCTAACATGTTCCTCGCCCAGTTTTATTATTTCTACAGTCGTCTCTGATCGAACGCCCTGTATCAACGCCTTAGACGTTCTAGTCGAGGTAGTCCTTTTACATATTCTTGCTTTGCTAGCTCCCACTCTTTAACTCGAAACCTGACCAGCAGCTGGAACGCCACTATTGGTTCCGGTCGCGTAGTGAGGCTCTCTGCCCGGCCTTGCTTAGCACCGTCAGCGACTTCGTTGCCTCTGATATTGAAGTGTCCGGTACCCAATCAGATTTACGGGATGTTGGCATTGCCAAGCTGGTTTAGGAGCAGGACACATCGTAGTGAGTTTGGAGTCAAGTTCACAGGATGTTAACGCATTGAGAGGCAGTTTGACTATCTGAGAAGATGAATATTTCTTATTTCTGGAAGATAATTTGCAGACTCTCTGGACACAGCCAATATTGCGAAGAATTCTGTCTTGGTACACTGTGGTATAGCGACCCAGGTTGGCGAATTTGCGTATTCTGAAGCGATATTACAACCAATCCCGCCCCGGATATCGCCCAGCCTCCTGAACCATCCGTATACCAACGAGTCATTCTGGCTTAACATTCCGGGATTCCAGCCTCCCAGTCTTGTATACTAGGTAACAAGACTGTAACAAACCGCTTATCGAAGCGGTATTCACGGTGATACTGGAGTCAGGGGCAATCCATGACCGAATTTTCATTAGTTCATTGTAGAGGTTTACCTATGACCCTAGATTGCATCTCGTCCTCCCTCTGATTTGGTGCTCTCGTACTGGCCATCCTCGCTTACATCTGCAACGTGAAGTGCAGAGGTGGAATGTTCAGGAGGGCATCCAGTGCTGCAGAGGGAGAGGACGAAAAGAGCGCCAGTGCTATAAGGCAGGCTGTTCTTTGAACTTGCTGAGGTTCTACACGCAGTTGAGTTGTGTGCGTCTTCTTATACCACACACAGCAGCCATAAGTGACGATTCGGCCTAACTCTGGTTTTTTATAAATCAGAGTGCGGCCTTGGCCGTAAGCCCCCCCAATTTTAAAGCCCCACAACCTACTGCTTGCCCCATCGCTATTTTTGCCTTTCTAGTAATGTTAGTCGAGATGCTTCGTTCCACTGTTAGTTTTTGGTCTAGAAAGGACTCCGAGTATTTGACCTCGTTGTTGGACAAGCATAGCTTCGTACCAAGAGTGTGGGGGGTGAAGCGCCTCTAGTTTCCTTCTTTTGGTGAACGGGATTAAGGACCGTCTTCCGTGGGCGTTGACTGTTATCACGTGTCTTGTGCACCAGTTTTCTACTATTCGGAGGTGCCCTTGCAAGACTGGAAATGGTGCTAGGACATTTTCCTATGACAATTATTACTATGTCATTGCGTAACCCGAGTCAGGAATCTGGCTTCATTGAGATCACAGATGAGACTGTCAACAACCAAGGCCATTGAAGGGGTGATAGGACTCCGCCCTGTGGACACCCTGGTCACTCTTAATGAAGAGTGTATCATTCAACGTTGTTGTTGCGCAGTTCGATTTTGTAGCATGGATCCAATCCATTGGTGGTTGGTATCGTCGATTTTCCACGATTCACCATGCTACGTGTGAACATCGAAGTTGGTGGTTGCTCAAAAGACCCCTCGAGTCGAGAAAGGCACAGAGTGCATTTCTTTGTCTTCTATGGCTTTCTCAAAATTTCGTCACCAGTCAATAAGTGCCGTTTCCGTGGAATGCCCTGTTGTGGTAGGCCATGTGGGCTTGCAATCAGGGGTTTTTCAACGAGGTATGTTGCCCTTGATGTGACCTGTCTTAACACCTTTTCCATCGTTTTTAGTGGAATGAGGTGAGGAATTATGGTTCTGTAGGACTTGGGCTGGTGATTTGTCTTTGTCCCTCCCTTTAGGGATGTAAGTGACCCTCGCCGAGTCCACGTGAGGCAGATAACTCCAAGCAAAGCTGCACCGGAAGTTATCAGCGATTGAGATTGATGGATATCTTCGCCCCGTTGCAATATAGCCGGGAAAATACCATCGACCCCACCAGATTATAAGGCTTGAAGCTGCCCGCTTGACTATGAGAAGATGACTATCTTCTTATTCTGGAGATTCATTTGCAGACTCTCTTGGAACACGCCATATTGCTGTTTTTTTTTGTTTTTGGAAGACTTCTGCTTGGTACACTGTGGTATAGCGACCCAGGTTGGCGAATTTCGTATTCTGAAGCGTCATACCAAAATACCGCCCCGGATACGCCCCGCCTCCTGGAACCATCCGTTCTATACCAAACGATCGTTCATTATGGTAAACATTTCCGGAGTTCCAGCATCCCAGTCCTGTCTACTAGGTAACAAGACTGTCAACCGATTATCGAAGCGGATTCACGGATCATTGGAGTCAGAGGCATATCCATGACCGGAATTTCATAGTTCATGTAGAGCGTTACTATGAACCTAGATTGCCCATCTCGTCCTCCCTCTGATTTTTTGCTCTCGTAATGGCCATCCTCGCTTCCAGCTGCACGTGAATGTGAGAGAGAGGTGGAAGTTCAGGCGGGCCATCCAGTGATCTGCAGAGGGAGAGGACGAAAGAGCCGCCAGTGGCTATAAGCAGGCTGTTTTTTCTGTTGAACTTGGCTGAGGTTCTCCACCGCAGTGAGTTGGTGCGTCTGCTTATACCACACACAGCAGCCATTAAGGGGACGATCGGCCTCACCTATGGGTTATATATAAATCCAGAGTGCGGCCTTGGGCCGTAGCCCCCATTTTAGCCCACAAACCTACTGCTTGCCCCCATCGCTATTTTGGCCTTGCTAGTAATGTAGTCGAGATGCTTCGTTCAATGTTAGTTTTTGGTCTAGAAAGACTCGAGATATTTGACCTCGTTGGAAAGCATAGCTTCGTACAAGAAGTGTTGGGGCGTGAAGCGCTCTAGTTTCCTTCTTTTGGTACACGGGATTAAGACCGTCTCCGTGCGTTGACTGTTAGCACGTGTCTTGTGCACCAGTTTTCTACTATTCGTAGTGGCCCTTGGCATAAGACTGGACCAAAATGGTGCTAGGACATTTTCCTGATGACCATTATTACTATGTCATCTGCGTAAACCCTGAGTCAGGAATCTGGTCATGAGCTCCACAGATGAGACTGTCAGAACAACCCAATGACCATTGAAGGGGGGATAGGACTCGCCCTGTGGACACCCTTGGTCAATCTATAATGAAGAGTTTTATTCACAAAACGTGTTGTTGCAGTTCGATTTTGTAGCATGGATACCATCATCTGGTGGTGGTATCGTCGATTCCACGATTCACCATGC